>OZ018325.1:121441136-121574384 GCA_963969495.1 Ceratothoa steindachneri
CTTGTAGAGGAAAAGAATTCCGTTACCGTGGCAGTAGCTCCACATTTAGAGTATGTGTTGGG
The DNA here is from genome assembly GCA_963969495.1 of Ceratothoa steindachneri. Taxonomy (NCBI): domain Eukaryota; kingdom Metazoa; phylum Arthropoda; class Malacostraca; order Isopoda; family Cymothoidae; genus Ceratothoa; species Ceratothoa steindachneri. The sequence goes on from OZ018325.1 coordinate 121,441,199, forward strand.
AATAATCTGCTGAGTCTTATGTCTCGTGCGTTCGTCAACTAAAATAATGATTCTAGTATTCATTATTTGTAAAGGTGTTCCTTTTCACCCTCCTTAACATTTGGTTTCTTCCTGCCAATTGTTATTATCATCAAAGTGCTAGGTCGCAATGCGCTCCGTTAAGAGTATGTTTTAGTTATTACTCCTAAGGCAGCCACTACCTCCAAATATTATGGAAGTTTGTCGTAATCTTGCTTTTCCTCGACTTATTCAGGCCTTTTCTTTCCTTCCTCACAATTCTATTTTACTGTACTCTACAAATTCTCATTTGTAGTATCTCTGCCATCGTAATTTGCTCCATGTTTGAGCGAAAAAACATAGCTCCTGTGGACTTTGATTATGGTCGAGCATGACTATTTGTGTAAATTTGCTTAGCCAAACTCAATAGACGCTTTGCGTTGTGTGCTTCCTTACGCTAATCTACAATTGTGATATCCCAATTAATGGTTCTTTAGATCGTATCGAGGCTTCGTTGTTTGGTAACTATTACGTGATTATAAAGTGCATTTCAGTGACTCTTTGAAATCAGTATAAATTCCAAAATGGCTTCTGACTTCCCATTTTCCCTACGTGGTTCTTAACCCATACTACTCTCTCGATCTTTCAAAAGATTGCATCGCCCAAAAATTTAGATTTAATCCACTTCTCCATCATTTCAGTTTAATAAGGATTGCTTATAATTTTCATCATTCTAGTTCTTTCCTCATTGAGTCAACTTCCTCCGTTGAGTTATACTTTTAGTACCTAAAGTAGTTTATAAAAAAAAAATAATCATAATCCCCCTACTCTCTTCTTCGGCTGTCTTTTTTGAGCTGGCTGCGAACGGTATCTCATCTTCTCGACGTGAGTGGGGCTTAACATGCCTGTGACCAAAGAAAATAATAATAATATGCCCTTGGCCCCTCAGTTTTCCATCTTTCTCCTTTTACCTCATTCCTCAAACACCCATTGACCCCTCCCGTATCACCCATTACAAACGCACAGAACCAGTAATTCCTGTTTGGCACCGGTGGCACCCCGTGTTGTGTGTAGCCACCTTGAACCCTCTCGTAAAACCCATTGAGCCCTACCCGATCTCTCTGAGTCTATGCCCTCTAGATCCTTCGGCATGGGTGAAAATATGACGTCACAGGTGGAGACTGTGATCCTTTCCTCTGTTCCCTTAGTATTTTATTCTTAGTTTCATTACCTTTATGAATTATTTACCTATCACCCACACACTTTATCCACGCAATGTCAGTAGCTTGTATAAATCATACATATAGATGAAAACTTAATAGATGTTTGATTCCTCTGACCATGATTTATTAGAAGTTACAATCAGGATTAAACAGAAACAAGAAATTTGAAAATAAATAGGAAGCATATGAATACTATAAAACAGAAGCTGAGTCAAGAAATTTTATTTACAACAGGATAAATGTTAACAATGCACCAGGTACCAGTACAACTCATAATGAAATTATTAGAGAAACTGCTGATGAAAATTAAAGAACTAAAATAAAAGAAGAAAAGGGATCAAAAGTACAACTAGGTTAGAACACTTCGATGAAGGCAAACAAATATAAGTTACTAAAGAGAGAAAGAGTGATTATACAACGAAGAAATGCAAAGAAGAAAAACAAGGAGACAAAAATTCAAAGAACTATAGCTACTATATATGACCAAAACAGAGTACGAAAGCAAATAGAGATGAAATTCATGTAAACAAGCTGGCAAAGGAAATTATGGAATCTAAAGGAGTAAAAAAATGTGGAAATATATCAATAAATTGAGAAAGTGAAAACAAAAGACATGATTAAAATAAAAGGTATAATGAACACGAGTAATTATTAACAGAGGAAGAAACAACTTGTGTGTGTGTGTGTGTGTATATATATATATATATATATATATATATATATATATATATATATATATATATATATATATATATATATATATATATATATCCTCAATTTGAGTATGGTATATTTTATGTAAATCGTATTCTACATTGTTTTTTGCCTTTTCCAGTTTTTGTTTTTGTTTTTTTTGTATTTGGTGTTCTATTCTTTCCTCAAATTATGTATTTTAGTCTAGAATACTTCAAATGCCCTCTATTCAAAATCTGGGAACAGGCAAGCCCTAAAATTATGCTTTGGAAAAATTACTTTTATACCATATTTATTTCTGTCTCAGAAGTTTCCAATGGTTCACTAATACTGTAACTCGCCTGATGTATCCATTATTAATTCAACTATCTTTAAATTTGATGGTATTGTTCTTGTTTTGATAAAAATGGCTTTCATTATTGTTACTTTATATATAACAAAAAATGCTCAAATTTAAATGCCTTAAATTGTCAAAAATGTTCATTTCAAAAATTCATTTTATATACATACGGTTCATTTTCAAATTCCGAGTCGTGTTCAGGCTTTGTTTAAGCATGAAAATTTATTTTTTATGGAACTTTTTGAATCTCCATGAAATTCTATAGTTAACAGTATTTTTGTATATGAATAAACATTTAATTTTATTTGTTTCCTTTTATCTTCCGATGGCTCATACATGAGTTTTGTCTCTTCCAATTAGGTAGTCACAAACTGGATACCCTCCCACAGGGTCACGTGTAAATGGAGCAACTGACCAAACTACTTGCTCAGCCTCCGCCTCAGCACTCTGTCACCTTTCCATTCATTGATCTCCCTCCACACGTCAATCCCTCTCCCCGCTCCCATTGTTTCTGGACTCACTGTGGAAGGACTCCTCCTGCCTTCATTACTAAGGGTGATGAAGTGAACTTTTACTATCTCATATATTTTTTCTGTTTGTTCAGTATTTATTTTTGTATTTAATATAGTTTTTAATTGTGTCCTATTCCATCTAAGTTTTCTCTGCCCCTTTGCGTGTCATCATCCTTTCCACTTTTTTTCTCCTTCTGAGATTACCTTATTCATTTCCTCTCTTTCCCATTCTATTGCATTGCAGGATGATATTATATGTGGACTGCTATTTCTTAACTGAAATTGCCATGGATTCCAGGTCTACTTCCTGTAAGGGGCGCGGCGATTTGCCTTCCTGGTCGCCGTGCTGACAGGACTCAGCACCCCATCTGGCTCCATTTTAGCCTCTTCTTTCTGACAGACTATTTTTACCCTACAACCTCTCCCACAACTTTCTCTGGTCGGCCTCTAATTTCACAGGGTAGACGCCGACCAGCTTCCTCACCCAACTATCGCGGCTGAGGAGGGAGTGGACAATGTTCCCTCACCCTTGAGCTCCGGCCTGGGTTATGGGGTTTTTAACAACCTGCTTTATCCCCACCCACACCTTCACATACCCTTTCTTCCTCCTTTCCCTGTATCAATTATACCCCGAGCCCAAGGTGGAGACGCCATGCTGATGGGCTGCCAGGTCTCTAGGCGGGGGGAGTGTCCTCAAATGGCGGCAGCTGGTTTTGCTGGCCCCATATTCACCCCTCGCAGAGTGGGCTACTGCGTAGGATGATGTGCGTTTGCGTTCCGTGACAAGTATAGAGTCACCATGACTGAGGATGAAAATCAAAAATACTCTTGTCTCCTCCGCGAGAGCCACGCAGACGGACGAGGTCGTTGCCATTTCGGTATGCGACCAAGCCAAGATCGGCATTTCCGGACCCGGTGCTCCCTCGGGTGGGTGGTGTCCAGACTAAGACAAAAAGTGCGCAGAGCGGAGCCTCGATTACGTCGTGGCCCCTTATTCAGATGTTATCCTGCGCTTTTGAGCCTGCTGGCTTCAAACGCTTCTTCATTATTCGCTCCACTGATGGCAGTATGTTGGCTAAGGAAGACATGATCTATCAGAGAAGAGCTATAGCTAGCGTGATTGATAGAGATCCGAAGGTGACCCGTTTCTCGGACTGTAGCCTTCTGGCGAATGCATGGAATCCCTCCGAGGCAGCCATGATTAGTGCCCTTTGGACACTTGATGGCACGCCGGTGTGTGACGCGACACTCTACCATGAACTTCGTGAAAGGAGTAGTTTATGAGAGGGAACTCATGGACTACTCCATAGATAACCACCTTAGAGCTGGTGGACCATAGCGCGGTCAAGTTCGACTGTGTGATGAGAAAACAGGCAGGGGCCACCCTTCGAGCTAGGTATATCTCTCGGGCCGGTGGCGCCCCTGGTTCTGCCCAGGATGCCACCCTGGACGGTACCACCTTTGACTATTTGTCGCCACGCCTCTGCTCTCAAAGCTTGTACAGCGCCGGGAGTATTGCGTTCGGCCTTTTTGGAACACACTTCGTGTCACGCTGGAACCGTGCCAATGTATACGGATGGCTCCAGGTACCATAGGTGGGCGTTATCGGTTATCCGAGATTTTTTTCACGCGTTACCGATTCATCGGTATCGCCGATACTTTTGGTTCCAAACTAGCGATAATCGATAATTCCAGTTTTTTGTTCCAGTTTAGCACAGGGGCGAGCCGCGCGTGTCTTGGAGGCAGAAATAGGTAGGTCCGAGCTGGGCGGAGGACACTCAAAACCTATGAGTAGATGAAGGAGAGCCTCACCAGTTGAGAAACTAATAAACAGTATTCAAATATTCTTACTATTGTATTATATAATAACGCTAGTCAATAATCAATATTGTATTATAATTTTTGATTTATCGATTATCACCCTATCGGGTATAGCGTACGAGAAGTGCAGGCGAGCGGCTTAAAAGCTTCGTTGAATGAGTCTTTTTTGAGACTCAGGATAGCGGAGTGGATTCGCCGCTGGACTACTGTTAGCCCGCGGCGAATCTACCCCACCATCCTGAGTCTCAAAAAAGACTCATTCAAACGAAGCTTTTAAGCCGCTCGCCTGCACTTCTCGTACGCTATACGGGCGATAAATTTATCGCCAGTTATCGATTATTGGTTATCGCCGATAAGGTTATCGTTATCGATTTATCGGTTATCTTGATGCATTTTTTCGTTATCGCGCCTACCTATGCCAGGTACCAAAAGGGAGTCAGTTTCCACGCCGTATTCTCTCTGTTTGGAGGGGGAGGGGTGCTCTCTTGAAGGTCGTCTTTAATTATGGGAGAACCTTGAAGGTAATCGTGAGGACAACCCGAGAGCTTTGGAAGGGGGACGCTGGTTGCCAGTAATGGTGATAGATTACCGAGTTATCGCGTACTCTTTTGGCAAGGACTCCGGTTGATACAAATGCCCCAGCTGGTTTGCGTTGCCCTTCCTTATTTCTCACGAGTTATTTTGTTGATTGCTATGGGATGCCCTAAGCTGAGGGGGGGAGGAGGTCTTATTCTAGCGACGGGATCAAATAGCCCCGAGGTTGGGGATATATAGACCACACCAGGGTAGAACACCGGTATTTCTGGAGTTATGTAATCGCGAGGAATTGCGATTAACGAGGAGACTGCGCAACGGTTGTTTTCTTGATTAATAAGGCCTTGAAGCAGGAAGATTGAGGAACGGCAGGATATTGAAGTCACCAAAGCAAAAATAGAATTATTATTTAACTAGATCTTATTGCACTTTACAAAAGTTCTTTAATTAAGTTTTGAGGTTCTAAGTAATGACATAAATTAAGTTCGAGGTCAAGTGCGGGCAAGGTCTAAAGGAGGCTGGACGAATAGAGTCTTTAAGAGTTACACCTTAATGTCTGCGTTATGTACACAACTATATACAAGATCAATTACGCGAATCCGAGAGATCGGACTGAACGATATATAACGCGATATGTTGCTATATAAAACAGTAATCTAATTAACTTTGTTCTGGCTTCACACAGTTATATATTCAATTTAAGCCACACCCTAAAAGTTCCTCGTCCAACTATGCCACACATGTACCGGCCTGTTGATTTGTCAGTATTAACATAATTCGACTTTTGATTGGCTACTGCCGAACATATTGATAAGGTAGACACTCCGACTGTTGGGTAAAATTCTCTGTAGGCGGTAGCATGTTGCCATGGGGACAGCTTCCAGACCTGGTTTATATTTGTTTAACTGTGATAGCTATCCGGTTTATACTAGATTCTGCCTTGATTATAATGTTTGCCTAAGATTGCCTCGACCAACTCTAACAAAGATAACTGTGCTCCGTTTACTACCTTGTGACATTTTCGTAAACGGTGCTAAATTTACTTTTCTCTCTGTGTGTACTTTATGTGTGTAGCGACTGTTGCGTGTGTCCTATTTTGGCCGTACATGCCGGTCGCTACAGGCGTCCGCCCTTAAGTCGACGGAGTCGTTTTACCTGCTTCTATTGCTCCTTGACCTTTACAAAATTTGGTTTTCTACATTTAATATGTTATTTTCTTAGGTTCACAATTGTTATGGATTCTTAAATCTTACCTACCTTAATTGCTATACCTAGCATTCAACCTGGATTATTACTCATTACAGCTAATTAACATTTTCAATAAGTTTGACAATATTTATACAATAATTTATTTATTTCATTCGTTACTTTGGATGGGAACTGTCTATTTTAATTACACATTTATAGTTCTTCTCATCCTGGTACCTCGTGACGACTTTGCGTCTGAATATCAAGAACTTCGCGATATGAATCTTATATAATTTCACCTTATGTACACTTTTTATTTACATTGGCACACTGTCTTATAATTTTAGGCTACGTATTATTCATTTAACACTTTGTTATTCGCCTCTCAATAATAAATATATATGTTGTCTTTAGCGAACTTAATCCTTCTTCTCGCTTGCGATGAGGCACGTTCCTCTTGTGGCTCCTCTGCTCTAGGCGAAGGGCCAGGACCAGGGGTTTAGGCCCTCTTCCAGTTGCGGGTTCCAGTTCCCCAGCAGGATCGGGTCTCGGCGTCTTCTGGGCGGTCTGGGACACCGGGATACTCCGATCGCCGTCCCGAGAGTCCTCAATTGCCTGGGGTAATCGTGCCGGTTTCAATCGGTTAATTGAGACTGTGTCCATCTTTCCGTCTGGGGATTGTATTGTGAACACCTTACTGCCGCGTTCGATGACCATGAAGGGGCCCGCATAAGGCGCTTTAAGAGGTCTTCGAACACGGTCTATTCGCACCCATTCGTGTGATGCTTTGGCCGCAAAGTTGGGCATCATTCTTTTGTAGTATCCCAACATTGCCAAGTAACGACGCAGTCCTTTTGAGTCTCTTTGCTTTGGAAATTCCTCAATTTCCCTTATTTGGGGGGCAGGAGGACATATGCCGTTTTTCGAGATTTGATGACCCAGGAAAGGGATTTCCTCTTTCGCCAACTCTCATTTTTCTAGGGAAATCCTGAAGCCTCTCTGTGATAAATTTTCATGGAGACGATCTGCCAATTTTTTTTAGCCGTGGTAATGGATATCGGTCGGGTTTTGTAATGGCATTTAGAGCTCTATAGTCTCCGACCATCCTCTACTCACCCTGGATCTTCTTGGGTACCAAATGTATCGGTGAGGCCCACGGTGACTTCCATGACTGGATTACTCCTTCTTTTGAGAGGTCATCGGTCGTTTCCTTTGCTACTTTCAGCTTTTCCGCCGTCAATTGCCTAGGCCGCGCAAATGTAGGTGGGGCACTGCCGGTATCAATATTATGCTCTACTGATTGGTCCATTGCTGGTGCCGTTTTAGCAGGAGCTGGTCCATGCAGTGCGCCATATTTTTCCAAGATTTTTCGACATGATTCGGGTACATTTGGGAGGTCTGTTCCTATCAAAGCTATGGATGGTTCCTCGGAAGTTTGAACCACTGAAGCGAGCTTGGTGTTTCGATCCAGCAGCTTATTCCGGGCGCAATCCACGATTAGATCGAAGTGCTTCAAGAAATCCATTCCCAGAATGGGTGCGGTGATGTCTGCTACAACTAAAGACCATCGAAATGACCTTCTTAGACTTGGAATGGCCAAATCCGCACTCATTTCCCCGTGTATTTTAATCTTCTCGCGTTTGAAAGATTTATGCAACTTTCTTTGATGTTGCTGTTATTAGCAATGCTGGCTGGGATGATTGAAACACTCGCCTCGTGTCGATCAGGAATTCGTACCTCTTGTTGTCGATTTTGGCGGCTAATTTGAAAACGGCCGGCCTGCCCGCTGCCGCAGTGGCTAGGACACGCTTTCTTAGTTTTCCGGTGATGATGGTCTAGATGAGGGCTGAATTTGTAGATCCTCCTTTTTCTTTGGCCACTTGCACCATTGTCAAGACCCGACCCTTTAGAACTTGTAGATCAGTTGCCCTCTCTGTTTTTATTACTTGGAGATTTTAATGCCGGTCACTTTTATTGAGCCATTACTCGTAATGCCAACGGCAGTGTTTCAGTGTCTTTTATTATCTGACTTTCTTTGACCTGTCTCTCTGTTCTCCGGATTGTCTTAATGATTTTCGATGGCCAGCTCTTGATGACCTCCAGGGAGGTGACCACTTCCCTATTGTCTTTTCGGCCGTTCATCCTATCCTTCATGCAACCCTGCCTCTCAGGTGGGACTAAGGCTATGTCGATTAGGAAGACTTCCGATAGGCGTCTTTCACAAGTGCCTCTTGGCGACCTTCAATGGTATGGACCCGATAGTGGCGTTATAGTGTATGGTTATCAATGTGATTTATCTTCGGTTAATAAATCAGCCTAGATAGCGTTTCGAAAACCATAACCATAAATTTTGTTTGATCGAAGATGTCTGCCGTTAGCTTTAGGCCTAATGCGACAGCGAAGTAAATTTTGGAATAAAGATTTGGGCTTTAAGAAAGACAATTATATAAATATATTTATAAAATTCAACGAATGTACAGAGATAAGTAGGTTAAGTAAATATGGTGAATAATATGGTGAAACAATATAGAGTGAATGATAGAGTAAATAATAATATAGTAATATAGAGTATAATAGAGTATCTTTGATATAGTAAATAATAATATAGTAATATAGAGTATCTTTGATATAGTAAATAATATTGAGTTGTAAGTAATATAGTGTAGTAATTTAGAGTATTTTAAAGTATCTATAATGGACTGTGAATTGGGACTGCAAGGAGAAGTAAAAATAATTAGGACTTACTCTCGTATTGTCATTTGCAAAGAATGTGAGAGTGGAATTAACTCAGTATGATTTATTTGGAGGCAAATGAATAATTGTAGAAAGAATGTTTACATACCTTTAGACGACGAGAGCGGCGAGTCAAATGGGAAGGTTTGCGTGCTTATTTGGTCGAGGTGGGAACGTGTGTTTGTTTGTTTGTGTGTGAAATTTAAGAGATGTTGTTTCGAACAGTATACGTTAATTGAATTGACAAGAAAATAAATGAATGAATTAATTATTAAGTTTAACATAATGATTTAATTTACAAAAGTTGAAGTAAATTAATTTGGAAGATTAAATAGACAAAGTTAAGTAAAATGATTAAATTAACAGTTAAAGTAAAATAATTATATGATTAAATCAATAAAGTTAAAGTGAAATAATTATATGATTAAATTAATAAAGTTAAAGTAAAATAATTAAATGATTAAATTGACAAGTTAAAGTAATGCATAATGAATTTTACATAATAATGGATGTATGTACATATTTAAGTTTCCTAGGAGGTTTTTATTATAGGAATGCCCAGAGGCATTGCTATAGCGTACTTCACATCGATTACACTGGTCAACACACTTTTTGCTGACTTATCTGAATAAAGCACTGGACGAATTGCTGAATCAAGATTTGGGTAACTTATTTTATGTCGCGTTTTCTTACTATAACCAAAAGTCTTTGTGAGACAAAAGTAGTAATCGTTTACATGTTTTTTTGGCTCCCGCCACACCATAGGAATGCCAAATCCTAGTTGTTTCCTTGTGCCCTTTGTCCATTGGCGTCGATTTTCAACACACGGCAATAAACAAAAGTAGTAATCGTTTACATGTTTTGGGGGCTCCCGCCACACCATAGGAATGCCAAATCCTAGTTGTTTCCTTGTGCCCTTTGTCCATTGGCGTCGATTTTCAACACACGCCAATGGACAAAGAGCACAAGGAAACAACTAGGATTTGGCATTCCTATGGTGTGGCGGGAGCCCCCAAAACATGTAAACGATTACTACTTTTGTTTATTGCCGTGTGTTGAAAATCGACGCCAATGGACAAAGGGCACAAGGAAACAACTAGGATTTGGCATTCCTATGGTGTGGCGGGAGCCAAAAAAACATGTAAACGATTACTACTTTTGTAGTTACATTTGTTTTTTCCTGCAACAATTTTTTCTATTTAAGTCAAGAAGCTAACATTTCTGCTAACTTTTTTGAAAGGCCTAGGTCTTTAATTAAATCATTCAGTTCTAATTGGCTGATATTTCCACGTTTTGGGTCGATGTATGTACAAAGTCTGGATCACTGTCAGGTTCATTGCTTACATCAGATTCACGAATATCACTTACATCGTCCAGTGAAGGAAGTTCCTTGAATACAGGTACTGAAATTTCATCTGAATGAAGCACTGGACGAATTGCTGAATCAAGATTTGGGTAACGTATTTTATGTCGCGTTTTCTTACTATAACCAAAAGTCTTTGTGAGACAAAATTAGTAATCGTTTACATGTTTTTTGGGCTCCCGCCACACCATAGGAATGCCAAATCCTAGTTGTTTCCTTGTGCCCTTTGTCCATTGTCGTCGATTTTCAACACACGGCTTACAAACATTGTGCGAGGACTACGGTTTATCACCTAATTTAATCTTAAAGTTAGCAAAGTATGCTCTTTTAACAGAGATACTAATGTTTATTCTTTGAGTTAGTGCAGTAAAGCAACCACATATAAAGAAAAACAAGTCAGGGGAATTCAAACATTTCCTTCGTAATGAGGCCATACTATTCAATGTTATTTCATAAAACAAATCTGAAAAAACACAAAATTATATTATACACAGTTGCTTTATATATCTAGATGTGCATAAAGAGAAGTCTAAATAGATAGATAAAATAAAATAAGAAGAATACCAAACGCCTTCACTTCCGTTCACTTGGGCATAAGATAGCCTGCCAATATAAGTGGGACCAATATGGACCAGTCCATAAATAAAAAAACTTGAAGTGATAGAAGAAAACTATTGCCATTTTTAAACTCAGTGACCCTGAAATTCCCAAGAACAGGTCTCAAACTTAAATTAGCAGAAAAAGTTAAAATTTGTTGACCAGTGTTATATACAACGAAGCCACACAGACCATTTTCCGGAGGCGACCCGTATCAGGTCGCTCAACCATGCTCTGGTGGACCTCGGAGTGTGTGACAGACGTCAAAAACTACAAGTTGTGTAACAAGGTTGACCAAAACTGAGCTCGGGAGCTTCGTCAGGCTCGCCGAATTTCATGGCACCGTTACGTTTCATCAATTTCCTCTATGACTCCTACCGCAAAGATCTGGGACAGGATTAACAAGGTCCGGGGTCGTTATGCCGCCCTCCCCCTCAATTTAGAGGGATCCTTAGTGAATGACATCCTGGTGGTCAGCAACGTTTTGGCTTACCATTTCCGTGTCGTCGGCAGTGTCAAGCGTTAGAATAAGGCTTTTCTAGTCTCATCCTCTCCATTTTACGACGAACTCCAACCTTCTGTATAATGCCTTATTCTCCATCCATGAGTTGAGTGCTGCATTGTCGCACTGTGGGTCTACTTCACCTGGCGTTGATGGGATCCATTTTGATATGGGTGAAGGGTTCTTACCCATCATCATGGCGCGTTGGGATTGTCCTTCCTTTTGTCAAACCGAACAGCGACGGGTTGGATGCAGATCACTACCGTCCTATAGCTCTTACCAGCTGTCTGAGCAAGCTGCTAGAGAAGATGGTGTTGGTGCGTCTGAATTTTTTCCTACAAACCAATCATTCAATGGTCATAATACCTTAACCTGTAAGTAAGTTTCGAGGGATCGGTCCGGAAAGCTTTCTCGTTAAACCACCGAGTCTTGGCAATATTTTTCGATGCTCCACTCAGCGCACTTGCAACTTTGGTGTTGGTCTTGGTATGGGAACTCACATCCGAGGAGGTTCCTTTCTCAACAAGATCCTTTTCCTAGATGGAGAAGATTTTAGCTGTTAGAGGGGCACCAGCCAGAGGAAGAAGAACATCCTCTCCCTTTGAGTCGTCGGGGAAGGGGAGCCGTCTGAGGGAAAGCTTGCACAGGGGTAGACTCAGGTTCGGTATTTGGCCCTGAACCCGGGTTCGTCCCAATAGAAGATCCTGCTCTCTGGGCCTGCGTCACATCCGGGAGCATGTTTATCTCAGGGGCGTGCCTCCATGTGGCCATCTCCCCTAAGAAATCACGGATCACATTTGGTGTATCTTGTGTCATTAGTCTTTGGCCGGCAACCGGAACTCCATCGCGCAAGAGACGGGGGCAGTCACGCCGCCCCCAGATTGTCAAGATACGATTGTAGGACTGCATTGGACACGGCCGGATACCCCTCACCTTCCCCTCCCTCCACAAGGGAAGGGGACTACTCTCTTAGCAGTCCCCTGCGATGTAATAGGGGAGGGGGATGCACTTGGTGGAAAGATAGAGTCGTCCATGGTCGACCGCACAGAAGGGGAAAATCCCCCGAACCCAGTAGGGCTAGGAGAGAAGTAAACCTCATCTACGTTAGAAGAGGGTTCAGGGGCCCCTGAGAAGGCACGGGGGGGGGGGCAAACCTTCTTTTCAGAAGGTAAGCTGCCCGAGAACGGCTCCAAAGATGGCAAAGGGGAAGCCCCCTAGACGCATGTCGATGGTGAGAGAGAGCCACTCCAATGGGTTTAAAATTTAAAGAACTAGTGGGTTGGTGTCCAATCCAAATGGATTCTATATGGCAGCTAGGATAAAACAGGGCAAATTATCTATAAAAGGTGAAGGAGACCACTTTGTGATAAAAAATTTAAAAACGACGAGTTAAAAGATTCCTCCGCCAATATGAATCAAAACGGGTGCGTTGGGGGATAGTTAAAAGGGTCGGGAAATAGGACAACCGGAGAGTGGCGAAATGGGTGCAATCTAATAAGAAGTGGGCAACCGATTGGTCCCCACCACAAAACCGACAGCAAGGGCTGATTTGAACATCACCCGTAACCAGATGGCGATGAGTAAGTCTTGTGTGGCCAATGCGAACTCGGCAAATGGCTACCTCCAACGACCGCAATCTATGACGGCTCGAGGGCCAAGAGTGAATAGAATTTTTAATTTTATATGGTTCGGATGATGAACTGTCATCCCATTCATTCCGCTACAGTTGAAAAATATATTTTCTTATTGAAGGAAAGTAGTCCCTGATACAGGGGCTTGCGGTTCTCGGCAGAAGTATCGCATGCAGATTTGTAGTCTATGATACCCCACTCTTGCAGTAAAGGCTGTCAACAGGAGGAGTACGGAAGGCTCCACTGGAAAGACGTACTCAGAGGTTTCGAATGGGGTTCAGCATTTTAAGGGCTGAAGGGAAAGCCGATGAGTAAATTTGACAGCTATAATCCAATTTGGATTGGACGAGGGCTGTGTATAATGTCCACAATGTTTGTCGGTCTCTGCCCCACCAAGTGTGTGAGAGGACTTTCAAAATGTCTAGAGCCTTCCGACAGCCCGTTCGAAGTCGGCGTAGGTGTGGTAACCAGGATAACTTTGGATCGAGAGTTACGCCAAGAAACCCAAACTCGGAGACAAACTCTACATCTTCGTCTTGTAGGGAGATAGTTGGCTCAACAAGAATCCCCTGCTCCGATGGAAATACATTGCTTTGGTTTTCTTTGTGGAAAAGCGAAATTCCTTAAGTTGTGCTCTTTTCGATACAGCATCGACCGCCAGTTGTAGCCGAAACGCTGCTGATGGAAGGCGAGGTGATGAACAGCATAGTGCTAAATCATCGATAAACAGTATTTCCGATACACCCTCTGGGAGAGACGAAATGATATAATTGATGGCAATTATTAAACATAAAAAACTGCCCTGAGGAACTCTTTCCTCTTGGGGTTGAGGGTCAGAGTAGGTGTCTCCAGCACGCCCCATAAAGGATCGAGATGATAAAAACCTATAATAAACGACGGCCAAAGGCCTCTCATACCCCAGACGTATAGTTGCAAGATGCCGTATCTCCCTGTTGTGTCGTAGGCTTTCTCAATATCGAAAAATAGGGCCAGGACTCGGTGCTTTAATGAAAAAGCTTTCCGGACCGATCCCTCAAAGCGTACAAGAATTTTTTTTTTTTTTAGGAGCCTATCTAGCAACTGCCTACTTGGGCATAAGTCGCCGGAATCAATACCGCCTAGCACTAAGCTACTTTAAAATACAAAAAAGAGAACGATAAAAAAGGAAGATCACAACAATTAGGAAGCAATCTCTGGCGTATGGGGGAGGTCCCCCTCCACCTGGCGCAGGAGCGTGCGACCTACAAAAAAACAAACAACAATAACAACAAAAAAAACAACTAAAAACTAATTAAATACAAGGGAGAAGGCCGGCCTCTCCCCAAAAGGCAACAAGTCCAATAGTCAGTGTGCACGCACTCGTCCCGAGTACAAGGGACAGGCGGTAGAGACCCCGCCCATCCCGGTACCGGGACAGTTAACGAGCGCGAAGATCACCCAGAATGGGACATTCGACAAGAATGTGCCGAACAGTCTGAGGGACGAAGCAGTCGTCACAATGGGGCGCAGGGGAGCGCTCCATCAAATAGCAATGCGTCACACGAGTGTGTCCGATTCGGAGACGACGGAAAGCGACCTAAATCCGTCACGGCATTGGGAGATAGGTCCATGGGAACAGTCACGGCGCAATGGCACGCAACTTTAAGTTCCCTTCGACCGTCTCCAAATCTTCTTTGCCAAGCAGTCCAAAGAGCTGCCCGTATTCCTGTCATGCAGTCAGTGTGAGGAAGAGCAAAACATTGGTCCGGTCGCAGAGTACTCGCGGACTCTTTGGCGCGCTCATTCCACGCAATTGCTACATGTCCAGGAACCCAGCAGAAGATAATTTCGACATCCGCCTGGCTAGCCAAAACCGCAGTGTCACGGATATCGCAAACCAGGGGATGCGGAGATTCCAATGCCCCGAGACCACCCAGGGCACTTTATGAGTCGCTATAAATCATAATCCAGTCTCCAGTTACACGAGGTGTGCTCCAAAAAGGTCGAACACAATACTTCCGGCGCTGTACAAACTTTGGGAGCAGAGGCGTGGCGACAAATGGCCAAATGTAGTACCCTCCAGGGTGGCGTCCTGGGCAGAACCAGGGGTGCCACCTGCCCGAAAGCTATACCAAGCTCTCGAAGAAGTTCCTGTCCCTGGGCCCAAAGGGCTTAGGGAAAAACTGACGTCTCTCGGTGGCATAGGCACCGTTGAGATGAGCTGCGGATACAGGGAGATCTGTTGGTGACTGAGGGAGGCGCCGGGCTCGCGCGTACAGGTGAGTGAAGCACTGCACGCAGGGGAGAGCGAATGGAATCTCCCCAGCATCAACCAACAGGCTTTCAATGGGGAAAGTGCGGAATGCACCGGTCGCAAGGCGAAGGCCGGTGTGGTGAATCGACTCTACCTTCCGCACAAACGCTCGGCTGTGGTTGCATAAACCTCGCATCCGTAGTCGAGCTTCGATCGAACAAAGGATCGATAAAAAATTAGGGCAGTAGCCCTATCAGCGCCACATGTGCGGGCGTCACAGGATGGAGGATATCCATGGCGCGGGTACAAGAGATCCTAAGGCTGCGAATATGAGCCGCCCAGGTGAGGCGTCGGTCGAAAACAAGACCAAGGAAACGATGCAATTCAACCACATCTTGGCGCACCCAATTAAGAAACAAATCTGGGTCGGAGTGAAGCCGTGGATGGCAGCAGAAGTGCACCACCTTAGTCTTGGCCAAAGAATACCGAAATTTGTGCACTTCGGCAAAGCGAGAGACGCAGTTCAATGCCTGTTGGATTCTACGCTCCAGAGTTGGCATCTGGGCCACGCCAAAAGAGATCGAAAGGTCGTCCACGTAGAGCGTAGCGAGAATAACTTCCGGCAGCACCGAGGTGATACCGTTGATGCTCAGGGCAAGGAGTGTGACGCTGAGGACACTTCCCTCCGGGACACCCTCTTTCTTCTCCTTTGGCCGGAGAGGGTTTCCCCCACCCGTACGCGGAATTGACGATCTCGCAAAATTCAGATATAAAAATTGGGAGGCATCCCATCGCCCCCATTGCGTGGAGAGTCTTCATTTTACCGTATCGCTATGCGGTATCATAGGCCTTCTAAAAACTTTAAAAAAACCATGGTGTAGTACTGTCTACGAAGGAACGCCTTGCAGACGGCATTTTTCAGTCGGAGCAGAGCATCCGACGTGGTGTGGAACTTGCGGAAGCTGCACTGTGCAGAAAACAGATGGCCTCCACTGTCCAGGAAAATGGCTAATCTAACGGTTACCAATTTCTCCATCAACTTACACACGCAGGAGGTTAGAGAGATTGTGCGGAAACTGGCTAGAGTAGAGTGATCTGTCTCCGGGTTTGCGAAAGGCGAGCACAGTAGCGATTCGCCAGGAATTTGGGAGGAGACCCTCCACCCAGATCCCGTTGAAAAAATCTAACAGAAAGAACATAACCCGCCCACCCAGGTGTCGAAGCATGGCGTACGGGACATCGTCCTGACCATGGGCAGTGTTTGCGCACGAAGCAAGAGCGGAGCGCAACTCACTCACAGTCAACCTGTCGTTGAAGGGTTCTCCGCCTCTGGAAGTAAAGTCCAGCCTGCGGCCTTCTGCGACATCACAACGTGCATTGAATGCTGGCGGAGCATCATCCCGGCAAGAAAATGGGCAGAAAGCGGTCGGCAAGGATTCCGCTACGGACGTGGGGTCCGAGATTGCGGTCCCATTCTCATGGAGAACGGGAGGGGGGTCCTGCGAGAACTTGCCCGGAATCCTTTTGACTCGCTTCCAAACCTCTCCTGGAGGGGTCTTTCCCGTTACGTGAAGACACGTATGCCCTCCAAGAAGAGCGGCGGGCGTGCTTCGAAATATACCGGAACCTAGCCCTAGCCCGACGAAATTCACCTACAGTGAAATCGTTTGGGCGGAGCTTATAGCGCAAGTAGGAATAACGCTTCTGTTTGAGGGTCGTCTCACACTTGGCTGACCACCATGGGAGTCGTCGGTGTGCAAAAAGCCAGACGATCTAAGAATAGTAGTCAGGCCCACGTCGATTAGGTTGCCGGATAAGAACTCAACGTCCTCATCTACCAACCTAAAATCCTGGACTGAGATAGAGAATTCAATCATTTCCTGAAATGCAGGCTACCGCGCCCGCGCCAAGCACCACCGAGGTGGGCTCTAAGGCGGCAGTTGCCCTGAAAATGATATTTGAATAGGAAAGTGATCACTACCATGGATGTCATTGACCCCCCCCCCCTAATCAAAATCAGGCTGTGCATCCGAAGAGCACAAAGATAGGTTAAGGCAAGAAAATGAAGCGGTTCTCGCGCAGTGATGCGTAAACCCATCCACATTTAGGACACCCATCTCAAGCTCTTCGATCAGATCGGCAAGGACTTGTCCCCTGGAATTTATGGAGTAATCTCCCCAGAGTGGATGCCTCTATGTTCAGATCTCCAAGCAAGAGAAATGGCCTCGGCAACCGTGCTGCGACGCGGCACGGTCAGCTGACGGTGGAATGTACGCAGAAATTATAGTATACCTCCTATCTAGGTGCAGCTGCAAAACTACTGCCTGAAAGGAGGTATCTAAAGAGAATGGAAAAACGGAGACATCATGCCGGGTGTAAACCGCGCATCCCTCAGCCCGGCCATCTCGCGGTGGTGGGTTCGCAAGACCCTTATACCCCGGGAGGGCAGGCAGGGGGCACGCGCCTAGCATGGTCTCCTGTAAAAAGATAGCTAACGGGGAACGGGACTAGACGAGCCTCCGCAGCTCCTCCCAGTTGGCCCGTAGTCTTCGGGCTTCCATTGAAGGAATATGCCCTCCAGGCCTAGCTCGGAGGAGACGCGGGGGCCCTCCTTGAACTGAAGACCCTCACAGGAATGGCTGTACGCTTCCCGAAGCAGAACCCCGGCGCTGTTGGCCGGACAAAGCGCTGTCGCCTTCGAGGACTTATTGGGCGAGGTTGGGCTCGCCATGCGAGTCTTTTTCTCCCTCCGCCTTGAAACCTTAGGCGGGGGGAGCCCTCTTTTCAAGGAACCACCGTCTCCGAGCCACTCGTTCCACCTCGGGGCGTGGGCGGAGGAGCCGAAGCTCCTTTGTCCTGTCCTCCTTTCGGGGGACAGCTTTAGGAACCGCCGAAGATGGCCTAGCGACCATCTTCAGGGGTGTTGCCTCCTGTGAGTCTAACGACTCGGTGGAGGCGCGTGGCCGTTTCACCTTACGGGGAACGGTCACGCTAGGGCAAGAGCGGGCAGCCCTGGTTTTAGCCGGGGCTGGGTATGAACCCTTTTTGCCGCGAGCTTTGCCAGGGAAGCGCCCAGGTTGGGTAGAGCCCAAAGAAGGGCTCCGAATGGGCACGGAAATAACTGTGCTCGTTGGCCTGGATGGGCCAGGAGCAGAGGGTGCCTTTCTAACTATTGAGGCATATGACGTCCCAGGTAGAGCCGGGTGGGCCAGGAACAAGTCCTTAGCCTCGCGGAATGAGAGTCGATCCTGGGTCTGAACGGCCAGGATTCGTATGGACGGAGCGGTGACAGTAATAGCACCGCCGCGGCAGTGGCACGAATGCCTTCACACGGTAGCGGTACCAACCGGCACGCTCTGACTCAGGGAGCTTGTCACAGTCGAACGTGACGAAGAGTGTAGGGCCTGGATCTCGAGGCCCCTCCCTGTTTTCTCATCACACGTTCGACC
The DNA here is from genome assembly GCA_963969495.1 of Ceratothoa steindachneri. NCBI lineage: Eukaryota > Metazoa > Arthropoda > Malacostraca > Isopoda > Cymothoidae > Ceratothoa > Ceratothoa steindachneri. Next base: position 121,460,015 of record OZ018325.1, read on the forward strand.
TTGACCGCCCCATGGTCGGCCAGCTCTAAGGTGATGTCCTCAATGGAGTAGTCAACAGGTTCCTTCGCATAAACTACTCCTTTCACAAAGTTCATGGTAGAGTGCGGCGTCACACTCACCGGGGTGCCTATGAAGTGTCCGAAGAGCACTTATCTTGGCTGCCTCGGCGGGATTCGCCAGAAGGCTCCCGTCCGAGAAACGGGTCACCTTCGGCTCTCTACCAATTGCACTAGCTAATCCTCTCCTCTGATGGATCATGTTGCATTTGGACAACATGGTGCTATCAGTGGAGCGAATAACGAGGAAGCGCTTGAAGCCAGCGGGCTCGAAAACGCCAGGTAACCTCTGAATGAGGGGCCCCGATGTCATTTAGGCTCCGCCCTTTGCACTCTTGGTCTTAGGCAGGGGCTCCGCACACGAGGGGGTAGAGGGACCGGATGTGCCGATCTTGGCTTGGTCGCCTACCAAAGTGGCAGCAGACCCATCCGTCCCCGCAGCCCCCGCGGATGGAGAGGAGCCCCAAGTCTTCTTTGTCTTTTTTTGGAAAGGAGGGCGGGGAATGAACCCGCTCTTCACCTCCGCCAGCAGAAGCCCCCAGGCCAGATGGGCCGGCCTCAGCCAGGTCCGTCTCCGAAATGGAGAAGGTCTTGGTAGTCGTAGGGACACCTGTCGGAGGAGATCCCTGCCCTCCTTGTACTGCCTCGGAGCCCTTAGCCGTTTGAGGGGGATCTTGCTTAGAGGCGGATTCGGGTTCGGTGCTTGGCACACAGCCAGGATTCCCTCCCATGGAAGGCCCTACCGTCTGAGGCTGGGTCTCCTCAAGGACCATGTCTATCACATGGGGGGCCTCCAGTTAACCATCCTCTCCCAGGACATCGCAGGTCCCCTTGGCAGCGTCAAGTCTTTTGTGGGGAGGCACAGGCCTTAACCCCGGCAAGGTTTAATATCCTTGCCAGCAGGTCTTTTGAGGGAAGCGTCCGAAGGGGCCTGGCTTCCCTCCCTCCCCTAAGGGGGTTTGCCCTACCGAGCCGCTTCGTGGGAGCGGCTGGCTAAGGGCTGCCTGCTGGCTTTCTTGGAAGTTCCCTTGGAAAAAAAAGACGGGACTTCCGCTGGAAAAAGGGAGGTGCCCGAAAGCACCTTTAGAGAAGGGGGTGAGGGGAAGTCCCCTGCACCCGTAGGCGAAGGAGAGGAGTAAGTCTCCTTTCCGGTTAGAGAAATATGGAGGGTCCCCTGCGCAAGCACAGGGGAAAGGCCCTCCATTTTTTGCTGGAGCTGCCCGAGGGCGGCTCCGTCGCTGTTTCAGGGGGAGTTAAAGGGGTTTGGTGTTTTATAAATTCATCCATGGGCATGGTGACCCTATTTGTGCCACGGGACGCAATAGCTTATCACCTCTTGCAGTTGCCCGCACTGCAAGAGGTGCTTACAGGCCTGGCAGTGCCAGGCGCCGCCATTTCGGACCACCCCTTCCGCCTGGTGGCCTGGCGGCTCCACCTTGAACGCGGCGTAAAAGGATAGGTTGTGAAGAGGAGAGGAAAAGGGATGTGAGGAAGGTATGGGTGGGGATGAAGCAGGTTGTTAAAAAAAACCATTCCAAACCGGAGCTCAGGGGTTAGGGAACGTTGTCTCCTTCCCCCTCAGCCCCGATCCGGGACGGTTGGCTTGAGAAGAAGGTCAGCATCTACCCTGTGAAATTAGAGGCTGACCAGAGAAAGTTGTGGGAGAGGTTGTATGAAAAGCGAGGAAACAAGTTTTTTGAAGGAAGGAGAAGAGGCTAAGCTGGGGTCGGATGGGGTGCTGAGTCCCGTCAGCACAGCGGCCAGGATGGCAAATCGCTGCGCTCCTTACGGGAGGTAGGTAAATAAAGCATACGGTAAAAAGCTTAGTAAAAAAAACCCTCACGGCAACAGCTTGGAGAGTAGTATGTAGGGGAATGGGAGATACATGGTGGGATGAAGATACCATAATTACCCCCCCCCTCCCCATGTGAGGAGCTTCTTACAGGAGCAATAGAGTTGAAAGTGAGAAAACCGGGTACCGGCGGAAAGGGACGTGTATCCAGTTTATTCTCCTGAAGACAAATAACAGCCGGGTGGAGAGTCGTCAAAAGAATTTTTAGTTCTTCCCACTTTGGAAGAACGCCTGACAATTCCATTGTAAAATGGAAGATATTATATGGGACGGTTAGATAACACTGTAGATATCTTTTTCTCTTTTGTGGCCGATATTGTGTTTGAAGTTCGTCCAAAAGAGCTTGGGGGACGGAGAACATATTTTGAGGAGCCTGCTTTTGCAGGGGGAGAGATCCTAGAGGGAGCAGTAACTGGGGCTATTTTCGAGGGTTTGGGAGAACCGACCAAGGCCCTTGATTATAATTCGGGCTCACAACCTGGCGGAAAAGAAAAAACGAGAAGGGATTTTTGGCCGGTAGATCCGGATTCATGGGTTGAGGGGATTTTCGATGTCTGAGGGGTTGGTCCAACCGCTGCGATTGGTGATGTTGGAGTATCAACTGCTTCCATCGGATCATGTGTAGAAGTGTGAGAGGAACGAACAGGCGATCTGAGCGGTGTGTGGAGCTGGATGTATATCTGCCATAGTTTGGATCGGGATGGGGCCTAAGTCCTGTGAAGGGTGGGGCGGATTTAAGGGCATAGAATGTTCAGTAATAGGGGAAGAGTCCATTGAAGATTCTCAGGGTTCGGCTGAATCAGCTCAGAGGCTGCCCGCTTATTGGTGGTGAATGACCCAGGTGAGAAATCCTTCCTCTTACCACTGGGCTTTGAGTCTCAGAGCCGGGTTGAGGATGCTTTCAGATAACGTCTGATGTCTTCAAGTGGCTCACCCTGACCGTCTCTCCCAGCTAGAGCTGCTGGAGAGAGGGGGGCTACATTGGTTATCTCGGTGTGAGAGCGATGCTTCGACTACATATTCTGAATGTTTCCGACGCTTCGAGTAGATGTAGGATGAAGTGCTTCAGGCTGGTCGGAACTCGCGCGTGGTCGGTTTCGTCCAGCGTCACGTAAAACATCAGAGAAGAGACGGCCGAGTGGTGAGGTTTGTGCTCGAGCACGCTGGAGGGCCTCTCATATCTAGACGTAGGGAGTCGCGCAAAGCGAGAACTTCCTTTTCATATAAAAATATAGAGCAGAGTTTTGACGCAGCACTGTGGGTACCTCCGCAGTTGGCACAGCGGGTGTTTTGGTGCATTCGGGGCCATGGTAGTCAGAGCTACAATTCACGCAGGAGCGAGGGTGCCGACAGGCTCGGCCAACATGTCCAAATTGATTGCAATTGAAGCAGCGTCTGGGTAGTTCGATGTAGGGACTTACCGGGGACACCAAGGTACCCAGCTATAATATATTGCGGCAGTTGTTGTCGTTCGAATGTTAAAATCAGTGTGGCGGTTTCCCAACCACCCAGGGCTGACCCCCTTCGCCACGATAAGGCCAGCCTCTCTGGGAACAACCCCTGAAGAAAAGATCCCAGAGAGGAAGGGGGGGCTCTAATGGGAGAAGGCGTGCCTCGATTTTCCTCATTCTCCCCGACACCGTTAGGTGCTGAGCTCTATCTCGCGGCGTGCAGCCTTTCTCATCTTGGGTGTTCGGATTTTACAGGTCTTCAACCTGGATTCAGTATTACGTGTTCGTAACTGTGCAGCGACGCACACTGACTTGTTGCCCCGTGTACCGGTCACTCCCCAAAAGCCGCATCTGCAAAATGAGCAGCTAGAGGCAGGCCGGATTTCCTTTCTAGGTCGCACTAATTGTCAACAGGAGGGCAAAGATCTATTGTGGCAGAGCAAACAAGCCAAAGCAAAGCCAGCCAACCCACCAGGAGTGCAGCCTTATGCATCCGATAACGGCCGTAGGGAGGGGCTCAGTCCATTACACACAGTAGTTATCGGGGCAAAACTGATTTTCCCATTAATCGTGCCCCAAAGGGACATCATTTCCTGGTCTCTTGCGACATGTTGGTATCAAAGTGCCATATTTATAGAGGTTACAAAAGCTCTCTGGATAGAGTATGTTTTTAACCCTCCAACTTCCGACGGCCCCGCCAGAGTTAACTCAATCTGGTGATGGGCCTTGCCTAATTTACACTCAAGCGGGAGGGACATGCAGCTTCCCTAAGTAAGAAGTGTAACGCCGCGGGCGGGGCCTCGCCTATTTAAATTTTTTAGGTTATTTTTGAAATGATGTAACCTTAAGATCAATATTTATTGGTTTCTTCACATTACAATGCTCGTTTTAGCCAGAGGAAAATGATGAAGCTATAGAAATAGAGGGCTCAGTTGTATGCGAAAATAAACATCCCCTCCCTTTTTTTTATTAATAAGTAAGTGGGTTAAAGATAAGCAATACAAAAAAAATATTTTATATGATGTACAAGAGGCTAATGTGAGATGAGTACAATAAAGATAGATTAAAAGCTTAACGCAATTAAAATGCATACGGTATACAGATTCATAGGAAAAAATGCATACCTATAACACCCATAATATTGGTCCAATGAGCAAACACTTTTGATTGGTATCACTGCACAAAAATAATTATAAATTAACATCAAAAGAAAATAAATGGCTACATGAAACGTGTTTTAAGCTGCCCACTTACTATGGCAAATATATTTTCTGGATAATAAATGCATGGTTGGAATATGCATGATTCAAACTAAAAATGACCAGCATCTTTCCTTCTCTTTACAAGATACGAAATTGTTTTTGTTGTTTGATAAAATGTTCTGAAAAAGATAACGAAAACAAGTCAAAGCAATGAAAAATATGAATTTTAACTAGTAGAGAAAAAAAAAGTGCAAAAACATGTTTGGTGAACAAGCACTATTGATTACAAATCGCAATACAATGAAACGTCTATGAGATGTTAGTAATGAAATATGCTTACGTGATTTTTTTTAACCTCATATTAAAATATTGGATTCTTATTTTTTACGGATGATTATATTTTGAGAACCATTAACTATTGGATTGTCGGGAAATTTAATTAAAAGTTTGTTCCCACACAGATCATAACTTTGAAGGGCCTCCATTGCATTGCCTGCTGATCTCTTATCTGTATAATTAACGAAGGCGCAATATTTTTCCTTGAGTTGTCGGACACTTGTAACTTGACCATATCTGGAAGGAGAGTAAGGTATTATTTTAAAAAAAAAAGAAAAAAAAGAAGAACCTAACCATTTAATTCGCAGATTAATAACGAGATATGAGTATTGCCATGTTATAAGCATTTTCTCAATATGAAAAACAGCCTTTCATATGGGCAACCCACCAGGCAAGCACTCAACAGATACACACTCACGCTGAGGGCATATTATCCAGGGCTGTAGAGCTGATACCTAAATCTTAAGCTCCAGCACCGACTACAGCTCCAAGTTTGAAATTTACTGGCTCCAGCTCCCAGCTTCATTTCATCTCATTAATGATTTATATAGTCTACTGAAATTGTACTTTGCTCAGTGGCCATAATAGATGGCTATAAATCTAAATTCTAATAACTATACCTCAGATTTGCTAATCTTCTATTACACAGGCCTGCGTTTGAAAATTTTTTTTATGTTCCCCAGGATTTCTTTGTGGTTTCTTAATGAATCCAACCTCCTGAGCTCAAAAATGAATGTATATTTGTTCAATCAGGTCAGATTTTCTCAGTACAGCATAAACCATTTTCATTGAGATTACCTCATTTTTTCTGAATTTAAAAAAAAAAACCTTTCTCTATCTAATAATGCATTATTACTGTTATATCATATAAACAGGAATACACGTATGTAAACTATAATTCTTTTAATAAACAAAAAATAAAAGAATGCAACATAATAAAGAAAATAATTATAATTTCGAAGAACAGACGCCTTGACGATTTTCGTTTGTGCCTGTCATCTGGTGCATCACGCTTCAAACACCAACAGTAGTCAGCAAGCATGTTTCCGTTCCATTTACACTGGTACCTGGATTCCATTGTTTTTATGTCCTGGTGGAATCTTTGCCCCTGTTCTTTACTGTAATCCCCGCAGTTGTCGGGAAAATAATCCAGATGGGACTGTAAAAAGTGTATGTTTATAGACATTCGAGCTCCCAAATGTTTGAGACTTGTTAAGAGCTGATTGACCAGGGCAACATTCTTCTAGGCTTCTTTTATTGCCTAGAAAATTGTTAACTAGAGCTTTGAAAGCTTTCCAGGCATCTTTTTCTATGTCCTTCATTGATGCATCAAATTGCTGATCAAGTTCCTGATTTGAAGTCCATCAAAAATTCCCCCATGGAGCTTAGCGTCACTGATTTGTGGAAACTTTTGAAGAAGAAATTTAAAAGCTTCGCCTACTTTATTAAGGGTTTTGGCATAATTTTTCATTATGCCAAGCTTTATATGCAGTGGAGGGAGGAGTATTTTTTGAGGAGGCACTAAAGGTTCGGCTATCACATTGTTTGATCTAATTCTAAATGCTTCTCGTGGAGGCCAAACCTTCTTCTCATAGTGCATACTATCTGCACGACTGTTCCATAAACATAGGAAACAGGGATGCTTCGTGTAGCCTGTTTGCGTCCCAAGCGTAAGAGACACTGCCTGAAAAAAATTTAGCACAGTATGTAAATTCAGTGTAATATTTCTAAAAACAAATTCAAAGTAATATTTCTTAAAACAATAAGAATATGAATATGTACTGAAAAATCCTGTATGCCGATGCATTAAATCATCGTATTGGAACTAATTGGATATATGTACATCTTATTTTGAGTTTATTGAGTTGTGTTGTATACCTTCTCAATTAGGATAAGTTTCCCATTAACCTATAGGGACACACTTCAACAAAAAATATAACTCGAAAATGACTCATGATTTCCAGATTTGCATTCTTGTAAAATGTAAGTTGACCAAAAGGTGTATACAAGTATTAACAATTAAAAATGAAAATGTCAATATCAAAACGCTTAGAAATGCCAAGTGTAAAATTATCTTACCTTTAAGTCACCACATATCCTCCACTTATAGCTAGAGTAATTTATTGCATCCAGCAATTTTTTCATATTTTCATAACTTTCAGTAAGTTGGATTGAATGGCCTATAGGAACGGAAGCTATCTTGTTACCAATATTCAGTAACACAGCTTTTAAACTTCTACTGGAGGAATCTATGAACAAGCTCCATTCTAATGGGTTGTAGGGAATTCCAAGGGCCTCAACAAGTCCTTTAATATTGGCGCAGTATACTAAAGAGCTGGAAGAATGCTGTAAAAAATAGCTTCGAAACTCTTGTTCTCTATTTCTGTACCCCCCTAAATGTTGTTTCTTAAGCGAGAAGATTACTTTCACGAAGTCGAGAGCCAAGAAGTTGTGTATTCGCCTTTGAAACCCCCAGATCCCTGGTCAGGTCATTTAACTGAACTTGAGTGAATGGTCTTGCGACCATATCATGTGTGGAAACCTGATAAGACTCAGATGTGTCATAATCTTGGTCAACTTCCATATTAATCTCTTCATGTACCTCTATATGTTCAGGGGGAGAAGGTATAGGAATTCCTGGGCCATGGGGCAGGGGTTTGATGGCAGAAGGAACATCCGGAAATGCCACACTATGTTTATTCTTCTTATTTATACCTGTGGAAAATATAATTGCATATTACATAAAGGAATTGATTTGGAGTTGCAGATAGTACATAAATGTTTAGTAAAGGATATGTTCATGCTGAAGTGAACTATGTTAGTTTTTAATTTTATGCTAAGCCTTTGCATAATAATGACATTTTCAGGAGCCAGTATAATACAGAAAGCTTAAATACTTGATACAATGCTCACCTTTAAGATTTGTCATGCAAAAATAGAAGTCCGTAGTGTGGTCCTTGCCATCTCTCCACACCATGGGAACACCAAAAGAGAGGGACTTCTGTTCACCCTGACTCCAGCGTCTTAAACTTATGTAGCATCCCTTGCAGCAGATATGTGGTGCAAAACTTTTATCTTGATCTCTTAGCCTTACTCCAAAATATGCATGATACAAAGATTTAATTACAGGAGGGAATGTACTTTGCTGCTGGGGAAAAGTCACTTTGCCGCAAACATAGCAAAATCTGTCGGAGCTATTCTTATATTTTCTGTTCATTTTTAACTCAACCACTATTATTATTATTATTATAATGCTAAGCAATTTTTAACCTGCAAAATATAAACCTATTTGCATAATTACTTAAAATGTACACAAAATTTACTGTGAATAGAGCAGTGCAAAAACTATTGAAATTTGATGTAATATAGGAGATGTATAAACTATAAAATTATTATCACCCCCTGTATCGCAAAAACTGGAGGTGATAGAGAAAAACGGACGACAGATTCGGATTTAGGAGGTCAATTTTATTAAGAAAGACTATAGAAAACCTAAGGTACATTTTTGACGCAGACCAGTGTTATTGATTAGAATATAATCAATAATAGCTAATTATTGATGATAATATAAAGTTCACAACATATATTTTTATTTACAACACAACTATCCTTTGTTAACTATAACTCCAATGTTTAAGTGAAAATTATAAAGAAGTGTATAAACAAGTTTTATACTTGGATGAGTTTCAAATATTCTGTTAACTTTAAATTTTGTAAAAAATCTTTGGTAACTTGTCCTATATATACTTTTACTCCAATAAAACTAAATATTTTTTAGTTTTAATAATGGCATATTTGACTGTTAATTTTAACTTCTCTTTAAAATTTTAAATTAGCTTCTCATATTCTTTATTTTTAATACATTATTGTTCTCAAAAATAAGGCTGCTTCTGCCAAGTCTTCTTTCATTGATGCTCTTAAATCTGATTTTATAATTCTTAGTGCAGAAAATAGTCTTTCTATGCTGACTTGGGTGGGAGGCATTACTATTACAGTCTTAGCTACATTTCTTATAATATCTGGATACAGGCGTAGGACTTCTTCTATAGTCAGTTTTGATGAGCCGTTATATTTTTCCACTTCCTTTAACCCTATCAAAATCTTGAAATTTGGTTTCTTCTATATAAGAGGTTTGTCTTCATCTTCATTGATGCGCTTTATATTTCCCTTTTCAATTCTGTCTAAATAATTTGAAAAATCTTCATTATCATTTGAAGAATCTGATTGGCTGCTTATAATTGGATTTTCTTCTTCTTGGTCTTCTTGATTTTCTGATCTCATGCGAATTGCTATTTTTCCTTTAGCCTTCTGATCATCATTCAATAGTACTTTGTTCATTGGGTCTACATAAACAACAACTAATAGGAATGTATTTTGTAAAAGTAGTTCCTCCCTTCTCTTAATTAAAGATGGAATTCAATCTACAAGCAGTCCACCAGTTTGATCAAGGGGATATAATAATTCCTTCCAGGCCAGCAAGAATTCTTCAGGGATTAAATCTTCAGCTTGATTTTTTTTTGTGGTGGAAAAAGGAAAGCGAAGCAAAACTTCCAATTCTGACAATTGCATCCATTAATACTCAGTGAGTGAGACATCTTAATTAGCTAGGTCTTCAAGATATGGTTTCATCTCTAACAAATGCTTGATCATCATATAGGTGCTCCCCCAATGTGCTTTTTGATCTAAAATGGTTCCCAAACCTGAATGTCTTTTCGAAATAGTCGAATTTTGTACTAAACATATTTGAAGCATTGTCTGTGATAATACATAGAACTTGTTCTTTCTTAATTTCAAAATCCTGTAAAACAGTTTCCACCAATTTTGAAAGATATTCACTTGTGTGGTTTGCATGTGTATCTTTAACTGGCAGTCCTCCTCCTGTACCGCTCACTGATCCGCCCGAAGTTTGACTCCGTTGCGAAATCTACTTTCCCGCCTACGAAGAGCCACAGGGGCGTTCAGGTCCTCCCCTATGTATTATCACAGACAATGCTTCAAATATGTTTAGTTTTTTATCGAAGGTGAGCCCTAGAAATTTTATATTTTCTACCACTTCGATTCTTTGTTGGTATAAATATAGGTTGGGATCTGTGACGCAGCCAAGAAGGCGGCAAAAGCGGACAGCCTTCGTCTATAGGGTCGAAAATCTATAACCATTGGTAGACGCCCACCTCGTCGCACTGTTAATGGCAAGCTGGAGGCGGCGTTCCATCATTGCGACTCCGATCCTTCCAATGAGAAGGAGAAGTCGTCCACGTATAGTGCGGCTGCTATTCCGTGGGGAAGGTGTCTTGTTATGCCATTTATTCCTATAGCGAACAATGGTACGCTGAGTGTGCTGCCCTGATGAACGCCTTCTTGATGGAATAGGGCGGATACTATGCTACCTAATCGGACTGTGAAAGAACGGTCTTTCAATAAATTCTTTATAAATTCAGGCAGGTGGCCGCGTAAGCACATGCTGTGAAGCTCCTTAAAATGCCGTAGCACCACGATGTATCATAGGCCTTTTCTAGGTCGAAAAGAATAGCAACTAAGTGGCGTTTCCTGGCGAATGAGGTGCATATTGCAGTTTCTAAGCGGATCAGATTTTTTTTTTTTTGAGGGAGCCCATCTGGCGAATGCCTGCTTGGGCATAAGTCGCCGTATACGACACAGCCTAGTACTAGGCTATATAAGCAAATAACAAAAAACAAGAAAACAAATAACAACATGTAAATAACAAATAACGCTAAAAAGGACAAGGGCTAAAAATAATAACAGGTAAACAAAGCAAAAAAGCAAGGAGGTGCGTTCCGGCGTCGGGGATAGCGCCCCCCCCCCCCCCCCGGCGCAGGAACATGCAACCTACAAAAAAACAACAATCAAATAATGGGAAGGAGGCCAGCCCACTCCAAAAAGTGGTCAAGTCCACAAGTGAGTGTGCATGAACCCGTCCCGAGTACAAGGGACAAGCGGTAGCGACCCCACTCGTTCTGGTACGGGTAACGTGCGCGAAGATCACTTAGACTGGGACATTCAACAAGAATGTGACAAACAGTCGGGGAGACGACGCAGTCTTCAGAGTACAGCGCAGGCGAGCACTACATTGAATGGCGGTGCGTCCCGAGAGTGTGTCCAATTCGGAGACGACAGAAAGCAACCTGAAGCCGTCGCGACATCGGGGGAACAGTCGCGGCGCAATGACACGCAACTATAAGTTCCCCTCTTCGACCCTCCCCTATCATCTTTTTTGCTAAGCAGCCGGGAGAACTGCCCGTATTCCTGCCATGTAATCGGTGTGAGGAAGAGCGAAACACTTAAGTGGTAGATTGCGGTCCCATTCTTCTGGAGAACGGGAGGGGGGGTCCTGCGAGAACTTGCCCCCCCCCCCCCACGAGTCCTCTTGACTCTCCTGCACACCTCTGCTAGAGGGGTCTTTCTCGTTAAGTAAAGACACGTATGTCCGCCAAGAAGGGAGGAGGGCGTGCTTCGAAATATACCGGAACTTAGCCCTAGCTCGACGAAATTTAGCGACAGTGAAGTCGTTCGGGCGGCGCTTATAGCGCATGTAGGCATAACACTTCTGCTTGGGGGCCGTTTCACACTCGGCTGACCACTATGGGAGCCGTCGGCGTGCAGAGCGGCCAGACGTTCTAGGAATAGTAATTAGGCCCACGACGATGAGGTTGCCGGAGAACTCAACGACCTGATCTACCGACCTGAACTCCTCGACTGGGATAGAGAAATCAGTCATTTCCTGAAATGGGGACCACCGCGCCCGCGCCAAGCACCACCGGGGCGGGCTCTCGGGCGGCAGCGGCCCAGAAAATGGTATTTGAATAGGAAGATGATCACTACCATAGAGTTCATCGACCACCCCTGACCTGAAATTAGGATGTGCATCCGGAGAGCACAAAGATAGATCCAGGAAGTAAAATGAAGCTGTTCTCCGGCAGTGATGCATAAACTAATCAACATTTAGGACACCTATCTCCGGCTAGTCGATCAGGTCGTAAGGCTTGACGCCTGAGATTAATCAAGTAGTCTCCCCAGAGGGGGTGTCTACCGTTCACATCTCCGAGCTAGAAAAGGGCCTCGGCAACCGTGCCACGACGCGGCGGAAATCCACCGCGTCGAAGTCGGTTGACGGTGGAATGTACGCGGAAATATCAGTATACCTCCTATCTAGGTGCAGCTGCATAGCTACTGCCTGAAAGGAGGTATCTAAAGCGAAGATAAGAACGGAGACATCATGCCGGGTGTAAATCGTGAATCCTCCCGCCCGGCCGCCATGTGGTCGTGGGGTCGCAAAACTCTTATACCCCGGGAAACGGGAGGAAATGTGTCCGCACCAACTTCCAGTTGACCCGGAGTTCGCGGCAATTCCATCGAAGGAATATACCCTCCAGGCCTAGCTCGGAGGAGATGCGGGGGCCCTCTTCGAATAGAAGACCCTCACGGGAATAGCCGTAAGCTTCCCGGAGGCAGAACTCCGTGCGCTGTTGGGCGGACAATGCGCTGAAAGTGCTGTCTCCTTCAAGGACTTATCGGCGAGGTTGGGCTCGATAAAAAAGTAAGGCAGTAGCCCTATCAGCGCCCCAAGCGCTGAACGTCACGGAACGGAGAATGTCCATGGCGCGGGTACAAGAAACCCTAAGGCTGCGATTATGAGCCTCCCAGGTAAGGCGTCGGTCAAATACAAGACCAAGGAAACAAATGTGGGTCAGTGTAGAGCCGCGGATAGAGGCAAAAGGGCACCACACATCATTGTGGGACACCCTCTTCCGGCTCAATTAAACCAGAGGGCGCTCCCCCCCCCACCTGTACACGGAATTGACGATCTCGCAAAATCTTCGAGATAGAGATTGGGAGGTGTGCCCTAGCTCTCATCGTGTGGAGAGTCTCCATGATACCGTATCGCCATGTGGTATCATAGGCCTTCCCCGGATCGAAAAAACTGTTGCAGAGTGCTATATGCAGCATAAGAAGGCCTCGCAGACGGTATTTTCCAGTCGGAGCAGAGCATCCGACGTGGAGTGGAACTTGCACACGCCGCACTATGCGAAAGAAGATGGCCTCCGCTGTCCATGAAAAGACCTAGCAAACTTTTTACCCGTTTATCCATCAACTTGCACACGCAGTAGGTTATAATGATTGGGCGGAAACCGGCCGGGGTAGAGGGATCTCTCCCGTTTTGCGAAAAGCGAGCAGAGTAGCAATTCAGTAGGAGTATGGGAGGATACTCTCTGTCCAGACCCTGTTGAACAAATCTACCCGAAAGGCTTGCCTCGCTCATTTAGGTGTCGATGCATGGCATACGGGAAATCGTCGGGACCAGGAGCGATGTCCGCGCACGAAGCGAAGGCGGAACGCAACTCATTCAAAAGATCATAAGAAACGTCGTTTAAGTGTTCTCCGATCTTGAGGTAAAGTTCAGTCAGCTGCTTTCAGCGATATCACGACGTTCATTGAATGCTGGTGGAGCATCTGGGCTATAGAATGCGGAGAAAGCGGGCGCAAGACATCGCTACGGACGCGGGGTCGTAGATTGCGATCCCATTTACGTGGAGAACGGGAGGAGCACTGCCAGAATTTGCCCCGAACCCTTTTGAATCGCTTCCCCACCTCTGCTAGAAGGGTCTTCACGTTCTAGGAATAGTATGCCTACCAGGAAGAGCAGCAAGCGTGCTTCAAAACATACCGGAAGCTATCCCTTGCTCGGCCAAATTTAACGACAGTGGAATCGTTCGGGCGGCCTTTATAGTGCATGTAGGCGTAACGCATCTGTTTAAGGGCCGTTTCACACTAGGCAGACCAGCACGGAAGAGGTCGGCGGGCAAAAGGGGTCAAGCGTTCTAGGAATAGTAGTTAGACCCAAGGCGATGAGTTTGCTAGGGAACAATTAGACGCCTGATCCACCGACCGAAAATCCTCGACTGAGACAGAAATCAGTTAGTTCCTGAAATATGACCAGGCCACCGCACTTGCACCAACACCACCGGCGGTGTGGCGGGGAGAAGGGGGCTCTTAGGCAGTAGCGTCCAGAAAATGATATTTGAATGGGAAAGTGATCACTATCCTGGAGGTCATCGACTATCCCCAGCCAAAATCAGGCTGTGCATCCGGAGAGCACAAAGATAGATCAAAACAGGAAAATGAAGCGGTTCTCGGGCAGTGATGCGTAAACTCATTGAGATTTAGAACGCTTATTCCATCTCGTCGATGAGGTCAGAAAGGACCTGAAACATGGGATTGATTGAGTAGTCTCCACAGAGGACGCGGCAAAAGTTCCCCGCGTCAAAGTCGGCTGACGGTGGAATGTATGCAGAAATAACAATATACCTCCTATCCAGGCGCATCTGCACTGCGACTGCCTGAAAGGAGATATTTAAAGCAAAGAGAAGAACGGAGACATAATGCCGGTTGTGTATGGCGCATCCTCTCGCCCGGCCCCCATCGCGTGGTGGTGGGGTCGCAAAACTCATATACCACTGGAGGGTGGACAGGGGGCACTCGCCAAGCAATGGTCTCATGCAAAAAATAGCTAACGGAAAACGCTAGGAGACTAGCCTCATTAGCTACTCCCAGTTGCTCCCAAGTCCGCGGCAATTCCAATGAAGGAATATGCCCTACAGACCTAGCTTGGAAGAGATGCGAGGGCCCTATTGAAAGAGAAGACCCTCATGGAAATGGCCGTAGGATTCCCGGAGGCAGAACTCCAGGCGCTTATGGCCGAACAAGGCGCAATCGCCTTCGAGGACTTACGGGGAGAGGATGGGCTCGCTATGGGTCTTTTCTTTCCTCCTGATTCTAACGACTCGGAAGAAGCACGCGCGGCCGTTTCGCCGTACGGAAAAAGGTCACGCTGGGGGAAGGAGGGAGAGCCATGGGTTTAGCTGAGGATTGGTGTGCACCTTTTGTGCCGCCAGCTATACCAGTGGAGCGCCCCGTCTAAGTACAACTCGCAGAAAGATTCTGAATGGGCACGGGAAAGACCGTGTTCGTAGGCTTGGAGGGGCAAGGAGCAGAGAGTGCCAATTTTAAAATTGAGGTATAAGAAGTCCCAGGCAGCGCCGGGCACGCTAGGACCAAGTCCTTAGTCTGAACGTCCAGGAGATAAGCATTACATTGCTTCGAAGAAGCGGAGTGCGGCTCTCCGCATTTGACTGTACACGATAGGGACTTATCGTGTGTGGCCTTGGAGCAATCTACACATACTTCCAGTAAACTTTGCACGTCTACAGGAGCGATTCGTAAGGCCGTTCGCGGTGACAATAGTAGCACATCCACGGCATTGGCATGAATGCCTTCACGCGGTAGCGATACCAACCGGCACGCACCAACTCAGAAAGCGTCAAGGTAGAATGTGACGAGGAGTCTCGGGTAAATATCTCGAGCCCCCTCGCTATTTTCTCCTCACAAATTCGACTTTGACTGCTTCATGGTCGGCTAGCTCTAAGGTGATGTCTTCTAATGAGTAGTCCAAGAGTTCCCTCACATAAACCACTCCTTTCACTAAGTTCATGGTAGAGTGCGGCTTCACACTCGCCAGCGCACCACCGCAATGTCAAGATGATGATTGCAGGACTGCGTGGGGCATGGTCCGTCGCGCCTTGCTTTCCCTTGCTTCCATAGGAGAGTTGGCCCTCTCGAGTCACTCCCACTGGGAGCGGTCGATTTTGAATCGCAATTGCACAGGAGGGCGTTCACCTTTAAAGAGGGTGAGCTTCCCGAGAACGAGTCTAAAGATGCCGCATGGCGATGGTGAAAATGGAGCCCCTCCATCGGTGAAGGGGTGACTCGATTTATCTCATCTTCACCGATACCTAGGTAGGGAGGGTGAAGTTGCACTTGGAGGAGGATCTCCATGCCCTTTCTCACTATTGCCTTAAGTTCTCACCATGATCAGATTAAAAAACAGAAAAAGGGCCTCATGGAAAGTAGATACTATGACCTTCCTATAAACGTTGAGGTTAAGAGAAAAGTGTCCATAGTATCAAAAATTCTAGAATGTTATCATTTACATATATAATCGGTCCCAGCGCCTGGCGTTGATAGGTAACATTGTTCTGGAGCTTTAACCATAAGGGATGGTAGCAGCGTAGGAAGGTGAGCAGTCGACGGCCCCAAATACTTGCCCTAGCCAGCGAGCTCTAGGCTCTCAGTATACAGTGACACACGACTAAGGCACATATCAGTACGAAAGTGGACCAGGCAAACAGAACCTTTGTGGATAGAAGAGCAAGTTTGGAAATTGCTAGGATGGTATGTAGTAAAGAGAAGTAGAGATAGGCTTGCCCACAAACCAGTAGGGTGGGTGATCACCTATTATCATCATATCCTTGGTGCTAGGTGATTCCAGAATGGCATGCAATCCATCAAGGCACCATGGATACTTGACCTAACTCTGTCCAGGTGGAAAACTCTTCTTGGTACAAAGTGTGGGTAGAAAAGGTTGAGGGGATGGCCATAATAATAATAATATTATTAAATAATAACATGCTAATAATTATTAATAAAATAATATTTGTAATAACAAATATACACAATAATTATAATAGATAATAAATTATATTATTTTGTCTTCTATACATGAGACTTTTGCAAGTCTGACAACACACCATTAATAATAAATGGGGCCAACTTTCAATTTAATCATGTCTGGCTGAGAACACAAAATTACTCACTTTGAGAATAGCTTTATAAGAACTTTTTCAGTAACTTCTGGAGCAACGTTACCAACCCATAAAGAGGTAAGACCTTGCAAATTCTTAGGGCTGAAAAAGAACAAGCAGTTTGGATAAAAATAACAGAATTAAAGGAAATATTTATGCTCTTTCAAGCATATTATTAAATAAATCAATCTTTTTTTCTAAATGAATACTTCCCAGTGGAAAGGGATGTTGGATTTTGGCACATTTTGGCGCTCTCAGTGGGAGGTCACCCACCAATGAGGGTGTCTAATGTGAACAGACACCCTTAGCTATAAATATAAAACACCCTATGTGATCATTCATATAATGTGATTGGATATTTGTGGTAAATGAATTCAGTATAGGTATATATCCCATACCGAAACAGCAGCGGCCCCGTCTGTCCCCGTGGCTCCCGTTAGGGAGAGCTCCCACCCGCGTCTTTTTTCTATATTTTTTTTATTTTTAGATGAGGAGGGAAGGGAAGGAATCCGCTTTTCTCCCCTCCGCTGGCAGGAGCCTCTAAGCCAGATGGACCGGCCTCAGCAAGATCCTTCTCTGAAATGGAGAAGGTTTTGGCTGTCACAGGGGCACCAGCCAGGGAAGGAGATCCCTCCTCTACCTATGAGGCCTCGGGGGACCCGAGCCGTCTGAGAAGGAGCTTGCATAGGGGTGGACACAGGTTCTGTGCTTGCCACTAAGCCCGGGTTCGACCCCATGGAAGATCACACCGTCTGGAGCTGGGTCACCTTAGGGAGAGGGGGGCATCCAGCGTTTGCAAATAAAAAAAAAAACGCCAAAAAGACACCAGGTTTTATTATCGTTGTTTTTTTTTTCAAGTGAAATTTGAAAAACCTGTTTTGGGGTTTTTTTTTCAAGAAATGAATGCTACTTATCATTATTTTATTCAAAATTCATATTTATGTTTATAATTTAAACAAATATGTATCAAATTAAGGTTATTTCTCTGATACTGACTCATAATAATTCATCCCTCCTTCTACAGGTTATGGCTATCATGGGTACCCACAATTCGCGATCAGTGATCTGTTCTTACTATAATATAATAATTAGACAACTCGACAGACCTGCTCTGCATAGTCAAGGACCTGTGGGGCTGTGAGTGAGTTCAGAGTGATATAATAAAGTAAAGAAAGTGGCGAGGGTAAAAGTGTGTGACGAGTATGATTGTAGAATGAGTGGATAGACAAAATAGATCGAATGGCTTAAGGAAGGAGGGATGTGATGGATGGCTGCTTTGTGAATGGAGAGTAGATTTGGGATCCATCCTCCCCATTTTGTCCACTATGGATTTTTCAGCACTTTGCCTTAGTCTGTCATTTTACCCTACCTTTCCTTGTTTATGGTAGAAGAGTGTGGGTGTTTCGCTAGGAAGGGCGGGCCGGGATAGATTAGGGTAGATAGGTATTGGCAGTGTAGACTTTTTTTTTCTTTGTTGCAGTCAATATATTTTGTTTATAAAATTCTTGCCTAAAAATCAGCCCACCATTAGGCAGCTAAAATAAGGCATAATTTTTGCTAAGTTAAGGCTGCAAATTTTGTTTTTTTGTTAAAGCAAGGATAAATAATTTTGCCATTTATTGTGGCAGTGGGCAATCATTATTTGGCATCCCGACCCAGGCTTTGGCAGCAGATTTTATGGGTCTATTTTATTTTTATTTTTTTCTTAAGGGGCTATCTGGCGACTGCCCACTTAGGCATAAGTCGCGGTAAAAAAAAACAGCCTAGTTCTAGGCTACTTTAAAAATTTTGAACATAAAACAACAATAAAAAGAAATAACAATTAGGAAGCAATAACAATAACAAAACAATAACAAAAACAACTAAACCTAATGAAATGGAGAAGGCCGGCCTCACCCCAAAAGTCAACAAGTCCACCAGTCAATGTGCACGCACTTGTCCCGAGTACAAAGGACAGGCGGTAGCGACCCCGCCCATCCCGGTACCAGGACAAGTAACGTGCGTAAGATCACCCAGACTGGGACATTCAACAAGAATGTGCCGAACAGTCTGGGGGACGACGCAGACTTCGCAATAGGGCGCAAGCGAGCGCTCCATCAGATAGAGATGCGTCACACGAGTGTGTCCGATTCGGAGACGACAGAAAGCGACCTGAAGCCGTCGCGGCATTGGGGGATAAGTCCATGGGAACAGTCGCGGCGCAATGGCACGCAACTTTAAGTTCCCTTGGAACTTGGAAAAACTTAACAATCAGGAAGCAATCTCCGGCAGCGGGGGGAGGTTCCCCTCACCCCGGTGCAGAAGAGTGCAACCTACAAACAGAATAACAAACGAAAAAACAGAAAAAAACCTTAAATAAAGGGGAGAAGCCCGGCCTCCCCCCAAAAGTCAATGTGCATGAATCCATCTCGAGTACAAGGGACAGGCGGTAGCGACCCCGCCCATCCCGGTACCGGGACAGGTATCGGGCGCGAAGATCACCCAGACTGGGACATTCGACAAGAATGTGCCGAACAGTCTGGGGGACGACGCAGTCGTTGCAATAGGGCGCAGGCGAGCGCTCCATTAAATAGCGATGCGTCACACGAGTGTGCCCGATTCGGAGACGACAGAAAGCAACCTGAAGCCGCCGCGGCATTGGGGGATAAGTCCATGGGAACAGTCGCGGCGCAATGGCACGCAACTTTAAGTTGCCTTCGACGGTCTCCCATCTTCTTTGCCAAGCAGTCCGAAGAGCTGCCCGTATTCCTGCCATGGAGTCGGTGTGAGGAAGAGCGAAACGCTGGGCCGGTCGCAGAGTCCTCGCGGACTCTTTGGCGCGCTGATTCCCCGCAATTCCTACATGTCCAGGAACCCAGCAGAAGATAATCTCGACATCTGCCCGGCTCGACAAAACCGTGGCGTCACGGATATCGCGAACCAGGGGATGCGGAGATTCCAATGCCCCGAGAGCACTCAGGGCGCTTTGTGAGTCGCTATAGATCACAATCCGGTCTCCGAACCGGGCACGTGGCGTAATCTCCCGTACCGAGTGGTGTATTGCCAACAGTTCAGCCGTGAAGACAGATGCAGCGCTAGGCAGAGCCCCGCTGACTTCAAACAGAGGGGATATACGACGTGGAAGCCGACCCACGCTTCGGACTTGGAGCCATCCGTATACACTAGCACGGTTCCAGCGTGAAACGAGGTGTGCTCCAAAAAGGTCGAACGCATTACTCCCGGCGCCGTACAAGCTTTGGGAGCAGAGGCATGGCGACAAATAGCCAAATTTGGTACCCTACAGGGTGGCCACCGGCCCGAGAGCTATATCTAGCTCTCGAAGGAGTTTCCTGGCCCTAAACCCAAAGGGCTTAGGGTATGACTGGCGTCTCTCGGCGGCATAGGCACCGTCGAGATCAGCTGCGGATGCAGTGAAAGCTGTTGGCAACTGAGGGAGGCGCCGTGCTTGCGCGTACAGGCGAGTGATGCACTGCACGCGGCGAAGAGCGAGTGGCATCTCCCCAGCATCGACCAACAGGCTCTCAATGGGGAAAGTGCGGAAGGCACCGGCCGCAAGGCGGAGGCCGGTGTGGTGGATCGAATCCACCTTCCGCAATAAACGCTCGGCTGCGGATGCATAAAACTCACATCCGTAGTCGAGCTTCGAACGAACAAAGGATCGATAAAAAAATAGGGCAGTAGCCCTATCAGCGCCCCAAGCGCTGAACGTCACGGAACGGAGAATATCCATGGCGCGGGTACAAGAGACACTAAGGCTGCGAATATGAGCCTCCAGGGTGAGGCGTCGGTTTAATACAAGACCAAGGAAACTGTGCGACTCAACCACATCCAGGCGCACCCCATTAAGAAACACATCTGAGTCGGCGTGGAGCCGTGGATGGCGGCAGAAGTGCACCACCTTAGTCTTGGCTACATGTCCAGGAACGCAGCAGAAGATAATCTCGAAATCTGCCCGGCTAGCCAAAACCGTGGCGTCACAGATATCGCGAACGAGGGGATGCGGAGATTCCAATGCCCCGAGAGCACCCAGGGCGCTTTGTGAGTCGCTATAGATCACAATCCAGAATCCGAACCGGGCACGTCGCGTAATCTCCCGTACCGAGTGGTGTATTGCCACCAGCTCGGCCGTGAAGACAGACGCAGCGCCTGGTAGAGCCCCGCTGACTTCAAACAGAGGGGATACGGCGTGGAAGCCGACCCCCTCTTCGGACTTGGAGCCATCCGTATACAGTGGCACGGTTCCAGCATGACACGAGGTGTGCTCCAAAAAGGTCGAACGCAATACTCCCGGCGCCGTACAAGCTTTGGGAGCAGAGGCGTGGGGACAAATAGCCAAATGTGGTACCCTCTAGGGTGACGTCCTGGGCAGAACCAGGGACGCCACCGGCCCGAGAGCTATATCTAGCTCTAGAAGGAGTTTCCTGGCCCAAAACCCAAAGGGCTTAGGGTATGACTGGCGTCTCTCGGCGGCATAGGAACCGTCGAGATCAGCTGCGGATGCAGTGAAAGCTGTTGGCGACTGAGGGAGGCGCCGGGCTCGTGCGTACAGGCGAGTGATGCACTGCACGCGGCGTAGAGCGAGTGGCATCTCCCCCAGCATCGACTATTAGGCTCTCAATGAGGAAAATGCGGAAGGCACCGGTCGCCAGGCGAAGGACGGTGTGGTGGATCGAGTCCACCTTCCGCAATACAAGCTCGCATCCATAGTCGAGCTTCGAACGAACAAAGGATCGATAAAAAAGTAAGGCAGTAGCCCTATCAGCGTCCCAAGCGCTGAACGTCACGGAACAGAGAATATCCATGGCACGGGTACAAGAGACCCTAAGGATGCGAATATGAGCCTCCAAGGTGAGGCGTCAGTCGAATACAAGACCAAGGAAACGGTGCGACTCAACCACATCTAGGCGCACCCCATTAAGAAACAAATCTGGGTCGGGGTGGAGCCGTGAATGGAAGCAGAAGTGCACCACCTTAGTCTTGGCCAAAGAAAACCGAAACCTGAGCGCTTCGGCATAGCGAGAGACGCGGTTCAATGCCTGTTCGAGTCGACGCTCCCCCGTCGAAGTCAGCTGATGGTGGAATGTACGCAGAAATGATGGTATATCTCCTATCCAGGTGCAGCTGCACAGCCACTGCCTGAAAGGAGGTATCTAAAGAGAAAGGAAGAACGGAGACATCATGCCGGGTGTAAACCGCGCATCCCCCAGCCCGGCCATCCCGCGGTGGTGCGGTCGAAAGACCATTATACCCCGGGAGGGCGGGCAGGGGGCACGCGCCTAGCATGGTCTCCTGCAAAAAGATAGCTAACGGGGAACGGGACGAGACGAGCCTCCGCAGCTCCTCCCAGTTAGCCCGGAGTCCACGGCAATTCCATTGAAGCAATATGCCCTCCACGCCTAGCTCGGAGGAGACGCAGGGGCCCTCCTCGAACAGAAGACCCTCACGGGAATGGCCGTACGCTTCCCGGGGGCAGAACCTCGGGCGCTGTTGGCCGGACAAAGCGCTGAAGGCGCTGTCGCCTTCGAGGACTTATTGGGGAAGGGTGGGCTCGCCATGCGAGTCTTTTCCTCCCTCAGCCTCGAAACCTTAGGCGGGCGTTGCGGCTTCGGAGGCGGGGGGGCCCTCTTTTCGAGGAACCACCGTCTCCGAGCATCTCGCTCCACTACTAGGCGTGGGCGAAGGAGCCGAAGCTCCTTTGTTGCTGAACCCCTTCCAGGAAACAGCTTTAGGAACCCCTGAAGATGGCCTAGCGACCATCTTTAGGGGTGTTGCCTCCTGTGAGTCTAACGACTCGGTGGAGGTGCGTGGCCGTTTCCCCTTACGAGAAACGGTCACGCTGGGGAAAGAGGGGGGAGCTCTGGTTTTAGCCGGGGCTTTACCAGGGGAGCGCCCGGGTTGAGTAGAGCCCGCAGAAGGGCTCCGAATGGGCGCGGAAACAACCGTGCTCGTTGGCCTGGATGGGCCAGGAGCAGAGGGTGTCTTTCTAACTATTGAGGCATAAGACGTCCCAGGCAGAGCCGGGCACGCCAGGACCAAGTCCTTAGTCTCGCGGAATGAGAGTCGATCCTGGGCCTGAACGGCCAGGATTTCTTTCTCAAGGAGATATGCACCACATTGCTTCGAAGAAGCGGGGTGCGGCTCTCCGCAATTGACACACTTGGCCGCACACGATTTGGACTTATCGTGTGCGGCCTTGGAGCAATTTACACAGACTTCGGGTGAACCCGACTTTGCACGTCTACAAGAACGATTCGTATGGCCGAAGCGGTGACAGTAATAGCACCGCCGCGGCAGTGGCACGAATGCCTTCACGCGGTAGCGGTACCAACCGGCACGCACCGACTCAGGAAGCTTGTCACAGCCGAACGTGACGAAGAGTGTAGGGGTGGGTCTCGAGGCCCCTCCCTGTTTTCTCATCACACGCTCGACCTTGACCGCCCCATGGTCGGCCAGCTCTAGGGTGATGTCCTCAATGGAGTAGTCAACGAGTTCCCTCGCATAAACTACTCCTTTCACAAAGTTCATGGTAGAGTGCGGCGTCACACTCACCGGGGTGCCATGAAGTGTCCGAAGAGCAATTATCTTGGCCGCCTCGGAGGGATTCGCCAGAAGGCACTGTCCAAGAAACGGGTCACCATCGGCTCTCTACCAATTGCACTAGCTAATCCTCTCTGATGGATCATGTTGCCCTTGGACAACATGGTGCCATCAGTGGAGCGAATAACGAGGAAGCGCTTGAAGCCAGCGGGCTCGAAAAAGCCAGGTAACCTCTGAATGAGGGGCCCCGATGTCATCGAGGCTCCACCCTGTGCACTTTTGCTCTTAGTCAGGGGCTCCGCAAACGGGGGGGCAGAGGGGCCGGATGTGCCGGTCTTGGCTTGGTCGCTTGCCAAAGTGGCAGCAGACCCATCCGTCCCCACAGCCCCCGCGGATGGAGAGGAGCCCCGAGTCTTCTTTGTCTTTTTAGTCTTTTTCTTTTTTGGAGAGGAGGGTGGGGTATGAACCCGCTTCTCACCTCCTCCGATAGGAGCCCCCAGGCCAGATGGACCGGCCTAAGCCAGGTCCTTCTCCGAAATGGAGAAGGTCCTGGTAGTCGTGGGGGCACCGGTCGGAGGAGATCTCCTCCCTCCTTTACAGCCTCGTAAACCCTATCCGTTTTAGGAGCACCTTGCATAGGGGCGGATTCGGGTTCGGTGCTTGGAACCGAGCCCGGATTCCCCCCCCCCCCTCATGGAAGGCCCTACCGTCTGAGGCTGGGTTGCCTCAAGGACCATGTCTGCCTCAGGGGGGGCCTCCAGTTGGACATCCCCCCCCCCCCCCCAAGACATCGCAGGTCCCGTTGGCAGTATCGTCACTAGTCTTGTGTGGGGATGCACAGGCCTTGACCCCGGCAAGGTTCAATATTCTTGCCAGCAGGTCTTTTGAGGGAAGTGACGGAGGGGCCTGGCTGCCGTCTACCCCTTAAGGGGGTTTGCCCTTCCGAGCCGCTTCAATGTGGAGCGGCTGGCTAATGGCTGCCTGCTGGCTTTCTTGGCAGTGCCTTTGGAAAGAACAGAGGAGACTGCCGCTAGAAAAAGGGAGGTGCCCGAAAGCACCTCCAGAGAAGGGGGTGAGAGGGAGTCCCCTACACCCGTAGGCGAAGGAGAGGAGTAAGCCTCCTCTCCGGTTAGAGAGATATGGAGCGTCCCCTGCGCAAGCACAGGGGGGGAGGACCTCCATTTTTTCGGTGGAGCTGCCCGAGGGCGGCTCCGTTGATGAGCAAGGGGAAGTTGAGGGTTGATTTTTTATTTGTTCATCATCGGGCATGGTGACCCTTAATTTTCTGCGGAACGCAATAGCGCATCACCTCTCGCAGTAGCCCGCACTGCAATAGGTGCTTACAGGCGCCGCCATTTGGGACCACCCCTCCCGCCTGGTGGCCTGGCAGTCCATCGGCATGGCGGCTCCACCTTGAACACGGCGTAAAATTGATAGAATGTGAAGAGGAGATAAAAAGGGATGTGAGGAAGGTATGGGTGGGGATGAAGCATGTTGTTAAAAACCAACCACCCCAGACCGGAGCTCAGGGGTTAGGGAACATTGTCCCCACCCCCCTCAGCCCCGATCCGGGACGGTTGGCTGAGAAGAAGGTCAGCATCTACCCTGTGAAATTAGAGGCTGACCAGAGAAAGTTGTGGGAGAGGTTGTATGAAAAGCGAGGAAACAAGTGTTTTGAAGGAAGGAGAAGAGGCTAAGCTGAGGTCGGACAAGGTGCTGAGTCCCATCAGCACGGCGGCCAGGATGGCAAATCGCCGCGCCCCTTACGGGGTTTTATTGGTCTATTGGGCTGGCCTACCTACTTCGTAAATTGGAGAATCATTGCTGCTGACCATTTGGGTCAATTTGGCTCTACCAGCTTTTCAGTCAATTGTGTAAGGGGGACGCCCGGAGACACTCGAGTGGAAGCCAGAGCCAGTTTGGTTCGAAAGACGTCTTATCCTCCCATTCGCTCCACTCCTTTCCACGGATTTAAGAGCTCAAATATATTTTTTAATTAAAGGAGAGTCTGTAACTTCGAGATTTATTCTAAGGCTGACATGGCCGCTAAGATCTCCAATATATTTTTTGTCTTCCTATTCCTAGTCTGCCAGTGCTGTCTCAATTTTGTATATTTGTATCTCAATTTATTTTTGTATTTGTAAATATTGATAGTTTTCATTGTAAATTTACTTGGGGAAATAAATTTAGACAAGATAGAAGAAGGTTGTGTATCAGTCTCCTTTGAAGCCAGAAGTGCACTTTTGCTTACCCAACAATTTGAGTCCCAAACCCTAGTGAAAAAGGTGTGGAAGGTACATAGTATCCTGCCACAATAGGATACAAGTACTCCAGAAAAAAAAGGAATAAAATACAGTATTTAGCAGCCAGAACTTGAGTTTAATGATAGGAGAGTTAAAAAGAAAAAAGAGGAATAAAAAAGCAGAGATAAAAAGGGTAGATGAGAAAGCACACAAGAGCAAATTGTCAAGACTAATATTGGGAAGAGATCTTTTAGGATTAAAGGATTAGATGTGTGGGTGAATTAATGGAAAATTATATTTATGTTTAAGTGCCATTGAAAAATCATCGGCATAGCATAAGAAAGGTAGATATTTGTAAGAGTTGTGTAAAAGAGGGGATAAACAAACTTGACAAGGACAATAAGTGAAATGGCTGTATTTATACAATCCGGTGGTTTGGGGCTCAGATGTGGTTCTCCCTCAGGGTCATGCTTTGATGGACACTCGAAGAAAAAAAGCCACTTACTTCATTTTAACATCTTTTGGTTTGGCAGGTGGTTGCCAAGCTGCCTCCCCATCATCATCATCATCATCATCATCATCATCATCAGAGAAGAATACATTTTCTAATGAAGATTGAAATTCACCGGATAATAGGGCATCTAATGCAGGCTGCAAAGGAAGTGGGAAAATATCAATCAAACCTAAATATAAAGGATAAAATGGTGAGTTAGGTGGGCCAAATGTACTTTATCATTGTGGATGAGATCCACTGAGTGGATAGTGAATTCACATGAATAATCATGGCTATCACTTGTAAGAGCAAGATAGTTTTTTGATTAAAGAAGTCTATCCTGCGACTGCCAAAATGTGCATAGGCCCAGGTAATGAAAATAGCCTAATAGTATGCTATAACGACCGTTTCGCCTTACGGGAAACGGTCACGCTGGGGGGAAGTGGGGGAGCCCTGGTTTTAGCAGGGGCTGGGTGTGAACCTTTTGTGCCGCCAGCTTTACCAGGGAAGCGCCCGGGTCGAGTAGAACCTGCAGAAGGGCTCCGAATAAGCGCGGAAACAACTGCGCTCGTTGGCCTGGATGGGCCAGGAGCAGAGGGTGTCTTTCTTAGCATTGAGGCATAAGAGGTCCAAGGCAGAACCGGGCGCGCCAGGACCAAGTCCTTAGCCTCGCGGAATGAGAGACGATCCTGGGCCTAAAAGACCAGGATTTCTTTACCAAGGAGATATGCACCACATTGCTTCGAAGAAGCGGGGTGCGGCTCTCCGCAATTGACACACTTGGCCACACACGATTTGGACTTTCGTGTGTGGTCTTGGAGCAATTTACAGACTTTGAGTGACCCCGACTTTGCACGTCTATAAAAACGATTCGTATGGCCGAAACGGTGACAGTACTAGCACCTCCGCGGCACTGACATGAATGCCTTCACGTATCGACTAATGGAGCTTGTAACAGTCTAACGTGACAAAGAATGTAGGGGTGGGTCTCGAAGCCCCTCATACTGTTTTCTCATCACACGCTCGACCTTGACCGCCCCGTGGTCGGCCAGCTCTAGAGTGATATCTTCTATGGAGTAGTCCACGAGTTCCCTCGCATAAACTAATCCTTTCACAAAGTTCATGGTAGAGTGCGGCGTCACACTCACCGGGGTGCCATGAAGTGTCCGAAGAGAACTTATCTTGGCTGCCTCGGAGGGATCTGCCGCATTCGACAGAAGGCTCCCGTCCGAGAAAAGGGTCACCTTCGGCTCTCTTCCAATCATACTAGCTAAAGCTCTCATCTGATGGATCATGTTGCCCTTGGCCAACATGCTGCCATCAGTGGAGCGAATAACTAATAAGCGTTTGAAGCCAGCGGGCTCAAAAACGCCGGGTAATCTCTGAATGAGGGGCTCTGATGTAATTGAGGCTCCGCTCTGCGCACTAGCACCTTTGGTCTTAGCAGGGGCTCTGCACCCGGGGGCACAAGAGGGGCCGGATGTGCTGATCTTGGCTTGGTCGCTTACCGAAGTGGCAACAGACTCATTCATTCCTGCAGCCTCCGCGGATGGAGAGGAGCCCCGAGTCTTTGTAGTATTATTTTTTCTTTTTAGGAGAGGACGGTGGGGAATGAACCCGCTTCTCCCCTCCGCCG
This sequence comes from Ceratothoa steindachneri, assembly GCA_963969495.1. Classification (NCBI taxonomy): domain Eukaryota; kingdom Metazoa; phylum Arthropoda; class Malacostraca; order Isopoda; family Cymothoidae; genus Ceratothoa; species Ceratothoa steindachneri. The sequence goes on from OZ018325.1 coordinate 121,487,478, forward strand.
GCATGACTCCCCGGCTAGATGGACCGGCCTCAGCAAGGTCCTCCTTCAAGATCGAGGCGGTCCTAGCAGTCGCAGAGGCACCGATCGGAGAAGGAGATCCCTTCCCTTTTTGTATTGCCTTGGAAACCCTAGCCGTTTGAGGAGGACCTTGCATAGGGGCAGACTCGAGTTCGGTGCTTGCTGCCGAGCCCGGATTCGCTACCATTCAAGGCCCTACCGTCTGAGGCTAGGTTGCCTCAAGGACCATGTCTATCTCGGGGAGGGGGGCTCCAGTTAGCCATCCCCCTTCAGGACATCACAGGTCACATTGGCGGTGGTGTCACAAGTCGAGTCTAGGGAGGCACAGGCATTGACCCCCGCTTGGTTTAATATTCTAGCCAGCAGGTCTTTTGAGGGAAGCGACTAAAGGGGCCTGGCTTCCCTCTACTCCCTACCAAGCCGCTACAATGGGGAGCGGTCGGCTCTGGGTTGTCTGCTGGGTATCTTGGCAGTCCCCTTGGAAAGTAAAGGGGAGGCTGCCGCTGGAAAAAGGTAGGTGCCTGAAGGTACCTCCAGACAAGGGGGGGATTGGGAGTCCCCTACACTCGTAGGCGAAGGAGAGGAGTAAGCCTCCTCTCTGGTTAGAGAGATTTGGAATAAACCCCTGCTAGAGCATAGTGGGGGATGATACCTCCCTTTTTTTTCTGTGGGGCTGCCCGAGGGCGGCTCCGACGATGGGCAAGGGGAAATTGCGGGGAGATTCTTAGTTTTCTCATCATTGGGCATGGTGACCCTATTTTTTTTCGGGAAGCAAACGCAGTAGCCCGCTCTGCAAGGGTGCGTATGGGGCTGGCAGAGCCAGGTGCCGCCATTTAAGGCCACCCCTCCTGCCTGGTGACCTGGCAGCCCTTCAGCATGGCGGCTCCATCTTGAGCACAGCGTAAAAAAATAGATAGTGAAGTGAGAAGGAAAAGGGATGTGAGAAAGGTATGGGTGGGGATGAAGCTGGTTGTTAAAATACCATCCTAAACCGGAGCTCAGGGGTTAGGGAACATTGTTCCCTCCCCCCTCAGCCCTGATCCGGGATAGTTGGCTGAGAAGGAGGTTAGCATCTACCCTGAGAAAAGAGGCTGATCAGAGGAAAGTTGTAGGAGAGGTTGAAGGGGGAAAAATACAGGCTGTCTGAAAGAAGAAGCTAAGCTGGGGCCGAACGGGGCGACCAGGAAGGAAAATCGCCGCGCCCCTTACGGGGAGCTGACGGTGAAATGTACGCGGAAATAACAGTATACCTACTATCAAGATGCAGCCTCACAGCTACTGCCTGCAAGGACGTATCTAAAGCAAAGAGAAGAACGGAGACATCATGCCGGGGGGAAATCGCAAAACCCTTATGCCGCGGGAGAGTGGGTACGGGGCACGCGCCCAACATTGTCTCCTGCTAAAAGATAGCTAACGGGGAACGGGACTAGACGAGCCTCCGCAGCTCCTCTCAGCTGGCCCGGAGTCCGCGGCAATTCCATTGAAGGAATATGCCCTCCAGCCCTCTTCGAAGAGAAGACATTTTCGGGAATGGCCATATGGTTGCCAGAAGCACAACTCCGGGGCTTGTTGGCCGGACAATGCGCTGTCACCTTCGAGGACTTATCGGGGGAGGTTGGGCTCGGCATGCGAATCTTTTCCTCCCTCTGCCTCGAAACCTTAGGTGAGCGGGGCGGCTTCGGAGACGTGGGTCCCTCTTTTGAAGGATCCACCCAGTCTACCGCTACCACTGGGTGTGGGCAAAGGAGACAACCTCCTTTAGCGCTGTCCTCCTTTCGGGGGCAGCTTTAGGAACCCCGTAAGATGGCCTCATAACCAACTTCAGGGGTGTTGCATCCTGAAAGTTTAACGACTTGATGGAGGCACACAGTCGTTTCGCCTTACGGGAAATGGTCACACCTAGATGTGGCTAGGTGTGAACCAATTGTGACATCAGCTTTACCAGGGAAGCGCCCGGGGTGGGTAGAAGGGTTCCGAATGGGCGCGTAAATGACCGTGCTCGTAGGCCAGTAGGGAGCAGGAGCAGAGGGTGTTTTTTTTAACATTGAGGCATAGGACGTCCCAGGTAGCGCAGGGCGCGCCAGGACCAAGTCTTTAGCGAAATGAGAGACGATCCTTGGCCTGAACAGCCAGGATTTCCTTCTCAAGGATACACACCACATTGCTTCGAAGAGGAGGAGTGCGGCTCTATGCAATTGACACACTTGTCCATACACGATTTGGACTTATCGTGTGCGGCCTTGGAGAAATTTACACATACGTCGGGTAACCCCGATTTTGCGCGTCTACAAAAGAGATTAGTATGGCTGAAGCGGTGAGAGTGGTAGCATCTCCACTGAATTGGCAGGAATGCCTTCACGCAGTAGCGATACCAACCGGCATGCACCGACTCAGGGAGCTTGTCACAGTCGAACGTGACGAAGAGTGTATGGGTGGGCCTCGAGGCCCCTCCCTGTTTTCTCATCACATGTTTCACCTCAACCACTCCAAGGTCGGCCAGCTTTAAGCTGATATCATCTTTGGAGTAGTCCATGAGTTACTTCGCATATACTACTCCTTTAACGAAGTTCATGGTAGAGTGCCGCATCACTCTCACCGGCGTGCCATCAAGTGTCAGAAGGGCACTAATCATGGCCGCCTCGGAGGGATTTGACGCATTCCTCAGAATGCTCCCGTCAGAGAAACGGGTGACCTTTGGTTCTCTACAAATCACGCTAGCTAGTGCTCTACTTTGATGGATCATGTTGCCCTTGGCCAACATGCTACAATCATTGGAGCAGATTATTAGAAAGCGTTTGAAGCCAGCAGGCTCAAAAAGTTAAGTAATCCACACTTGTGGTCTTTGTCTGGAACTCCCGACCTGGGAGAGCACAGGGGCCAGACGTGCCGATATTCGTTTGGTCGCTTGCCGAAACGGCAACGGACCCGTCTGTCCCGGTGGCTCTTGTGGAGGGAGAGGAACTTTTAGTGTTTTTTTGTCTTGCATTTTTTTTCTTTTTAGAAGGAGGGCGGGGAATGAACCTGCTTCGCTTCTCCACCATATGGATCCTTCTCCGAGATGGAGAAAGATTTTGCTGTCAAAGAGGCACTAGCTGGGGGAGTAGGTCCCTCCTCTCCTTGTGGATCCTCGGGGGCCCGAGTCATTTGACAAGCTTGCACAGGGGTACACTCTGGTTCTGTGCTTGGCACCGAGACTGTGTTTGACCCCATGTAAGATTCTACCTTCTGGGGCTGGGCCACCTCAGAGACCATGTCCATCTCAGGGGAACCTCCATGTGGCCCTTCCCCCATCAAGAGATCACAGATTCCATTCGAGGAACCTTTTTTTATTGTCTTGGGCTGGCGAACCGGCATCCGTCAGGAAAGAGAGGGGGGCAGGTACACTGACCCCCTGCAAAATAGTCACGCATGGAAGCAGGACATTAGGGGGCACAGTCTGACAGGCCCTGCCATTCCTTGCTCCCCTGAAGGGGATTGGCCCTATTAATTATAGGCCGCCTGCCTGCTTTCGTGGCAGTACCCTTGGAAACTAAAAGGGGGACTGCCGCTGATAAGAGGAAGTCACCCAAGGGTGCCTCCTGAGAAGGAGGTGAGTTAGCAGGGTAAGAAGACAGGGTGTCAGAAAGGAGAAAAGGCTAAGCTGTGGCTGGATGGGGCTAGGATAGCAAATCGCCGTACCCCTTACGGGTGCCTATTTTCAGAAACAATGCCACACAGAAGCTTCAGGCTGATCTACTTGGAAGATGCTACCAGGGGCTTTTTGGATGTGAACAACCCCTGGGGGCTATTGGCCGGGGAATGGACTAGCATACAGTCACCTTAAGAGGTTAGACTTGACATGCCAGATATTTCTCTCTCTGACCTAGAGCCCTTAGGGTGGTTGGGTGCATTTGGGGGTGGGGACTCCCACATATTTTGAATCTAAAATACTTTGGAATCAACTAATATATAAGACTAGCAAATGAAAAACTTTCTTAGTAACATGATTTAAAGATAGTGAGTAAAATGAGTAGTTAGGGTATTGTTAAAAAGTAACTATCGTCCCTTAGAAAAGTTACTTTATCCATCAAACCTAAGAACACCTATGCAGTTCAAATGTAAAAAACATTCGGGAAAGGAAAGTATCAAAGGGGGCACTATACTTCAAAGTGAGACAGGCAAATAGATTGTGAAGATCTTCATCAAAAGTTTATAAAGAAAGTAGTGAGGTTAAGGAAAGCAAAAATGTGAGAAAAGTACATTTAGTTGTCTACTTGGAAGACAAGAAAAACTGGGATTATGTCTAACCATGCTAATGAAATCATACCTACCCCCTTTGGGAAAGGGGAGTTAATAATGAACTAATCTAATCAATGATAAATAGAAGCAATGTTGAGATTTTAAGGAAACTTTCATTCAATCACTTGTTAAAGTTTGAACTTAGGACATACCTGAACTTGTGCATATTTTTTTATTGCTGCTTTTGCTTGAAGTTGTGTAAAACCCATATCGACTAATCTTTTCTTTCTAACTTTATTAATTTCTAGTATAGCGATTTCACAACCAGGATCATATTGTAAAACTTGTTTAAAAGCCTCTTCACTTTCTAATAATCTCTGGAAGGATAAAATGCAATCAATATAAAGCTCTCTTTCATTTCTCATCTCGATTTTACTCTAATATACAATTTAATGGTTTTAAACTATTAGGATTCATAGAGGATAAAAGCCACAAGGATCTATCAAAGGACATCCGAGTCAATCCACTCCAATATCCCTCAATAAATTATATAAAAAAGATAAGTGTCCATAACATTGCCATTTAAGTTATCACCATTCAAGAATTGTGATAATGAACTAATCTAATCAATTATAAATAGAAGCAATGGATGAGATTTTATAGAAACTTTCACTCAATCACTTATGAAAGGATTGTAATAATATACAATAAAATATGTACAATTTATATATAAAAAATACAAGCATCCCTACCCATATAAGATGTCCAACATGCACATGTAAATATTTAGATTTTTTTCTACTCTTGATTACCTCCTGCAACAGATCAATCCAGAGATCTACAACTCTTTGTGAAATATTTTCTTATATCTAACCTATACCCCTGTTTTCTAAGTTTCAAGTGGTAACCACTGGTCCTATTACTACACTTCAACTCAAAGAACTTTTCAAAATACATCTTATTCATCCCAGAAGAAATCTTTAAAACTTTCTTTCAAATGAGAACATATTTAGCACCCTTAGCCTATCTACATATTCAAGGTGCCCCAGGGAAGGTATCATCTTTTTTGCCCTCAATTCCACTTGATCCACTCCCTTGTTCAGTTGCAATGTATAACTCAACCATGAGAGCCTATCTATAATACAAAGAACCAATTATTTTTTTTGTAACACCCATCTAGAGACTGCTTTTAAGGGTATTGGTTGGTGTAATTAAAATTTGGGCCTAGTAGTAGACTACCCTAAAATTCACCAAACCAAACTAAATAAAGAAAAACCAAAACCAAATCAATCAAAAACCAAACAATAAATTAAAACAAAAAATTAAGAAACAGAATAAAGGCAGGAAGGAGGCTGACCTCCACTGGGTAGGAACATGCGATCAAGGAAACTGCCTTCAAGGGCATAATTTGCGGTAATTGAAATTCCTGCCTCATGCTAAGCTACTTAAAAAAAATCCTTCCCCACCCAATGAGCCCCCAAAAGAAGGAAGCACATTCTGGGGGTGCTGGGCTGGTGCAAGAACATACGGCCTACAAGAGTCAAATAAAATGGAAGAAGTCAGACTCCACCAAAAAGTCTGATAGTCCACAAGTCTGTGTACACAAACCTGTCATGAGTACAAGGGACAAGTGGTAGTCAAACTGATCGTCCCAAATACAGGGACATTCAACAAGAATGTGCCGCAGTCATCACGCTAATGTGCAGGTGAGCACTCTATCGAATGGCAGTGCAATCCGTGAGTGTGCCCAATTTGAAGATGACAGAAAGCAACAGAGCCTCTCATGGGATTGAGGGTATACCACATTCATTTTCTCAACTTTATACTACGTTAGATTATCATATATGAAATTAAAGCTCATTAAAAGCCCTTTTATTCCTGCCAAAATTATAATAACCTAAAGCGCCTTTTTGAGATAGAGGGGGGTTCTTTCAGAACCCCCCCTTGAAATTTGATATCATATAAATGGCTATAAAATTACTAAAAATTAAGCATTCAAACTCAATTCACGACCAAAATATGCAACATATGATAAAGTTATCATTTGAAAACAGTTTTCTTTAGTTCCATTAAAATTTATGTTAATGGTTGACTAAAACATATATTTTTTGGAGATCAACTATAGGCTTTGTTCTCAGTTGGAGGGAGGGGTGTTAGGTGAATAGTAGGGGTGTTCTGAATGCCCTGGAATTTAGTTCAATCTATATTTGAATGATGCTAAAAATATAAACCAGTTCTTAGGCGCCAGTTGTTGTTTTTTTAGCAAATACTTAAAATCACATGGTATAGTTTAGCATTTTGTTCACAAATCAACTTTAAAAATCTATTGAAAATTTCCTTGAATATATATAATTTTGCATTATCATAATTTTTACTATGTTCTAGTCATGTTGCTAAAATAAAATATATACTAGGTAAACATGAAGATTGGCAGCGCATCCCCAAAAGTGTATTTTTTTGTGTGTATGTTTCATTCACCCATGCATGCATACTCATGCGTGTTAAAACATTATTCTATAAACATCATGATTATATACTGGTGGCTGTGTGGCTATGCCCCCCCCAGACCCCCCAATTGATTGAAACTCAGGATCATTGTAGGGGCCCCCCCCCCCCAGTGATAAACCCCCCACGAGCAGTCCCCTTGAATTTACTCCAAAAAGGTAAAACATATTGGAACATGGATGAAATATGCATAAAATTTGCAATAAAATGATATAAAAATCAATGGTGTTAATTGTTTGTTTTTTCACAAATTAACTTTGAATATCTAAGAAAAGTTTCCATGAATGTATACAATTTTGGATTATCATAATTTTCACTATGTTCTAGTCATGTTGCTAAAAAATAATTATACTATAAAAAACTGCATAAAATTTGCAATAAAATGATATACAAAACCAAAAATTCAAATTTTGAATCAAAGCATTTGAAAAGTGACTAATGAAAATATGTGGTATCCCCTTAAGAGGTAGTTCCTTGGAAACAGTCATTTATTTTTTTTTTCAATTTTAGGAGCCCATCCTGTGACTGCCTCCAAGGGCAAAGGTCACCGTAATCACACCACTAGGCTAGATTAGAAGACTAATAACATATGTACATAATGAATAATGAATGAACAGAGGCTAAAAAAAGGATTAAGAGCAAAAGAACAAGATAAGGCAACAAGAAGGAAGTGTGCTCAGGCGTCAGGGTTAGGCCCGCCTCCCCACCCTGGTGCAGGAACATGCGACCTACAATAAAAAGTTATATAGTCAGCAAATCTGTGTACACGAACCAGGCCTGAGTACAAGGGACATGAACTAATGATAAGGAAAATAAGTAAGGGATGTGAAACAGATGCAGTTATTATTGGGGAATTCAACTTAAACTCTGTGGACTGGGAAAATATGATAGGTAGGGATAGAACAAGTGGCAGGTTCATAGAATGCTTTGAGGATAATTTTTTTAATCAATTTGTTAATGAGCCAACGAGGGGGAAAAATATATTAGATTTAGTACTTTCTAACACTGATCATTTAGTTCAAGAATTGACTGTTGGGGAAGCATTGGAAAATAGTGACCATCAGATAGTTCATTTTAACTTGAGAATTGAGAAGGGTAAAATAACCGAAAATGCTGTAAAAGTTCCAAATTTTCATAAGGGAGATTATGTAAAACTCCGAAGCTTGCTAAATTTTGTAGACTGGGATGTAGAATTGAGAGGTAAAAATGCTTATGGAATGTGGGATACTTTCAAGCATATAATAAATGTAGTCCAAGAACAATGTATCCCAATGAAGGCCATTAGGAACAAAAGTAGGAAACTATTATGGTGGAATCAGTAGATAGCTAAAAAAATTTCAGAGAAGAAAAGGGCATACAAAAAATTACAGGTACAAAATAATATTCAAAATTTAAGTGATTATAGAATGGCTAGGAATGAGTTAAATAAGATTATAAAGAACAAAAGGGTGTCAGAAATTAAATTAGCTCAGGATAGCAACAAAGATCCTAGAAAGTTCTTTAGTTACTATCAAATTAATAACAAGTCTGGCAGAGTTAAAATAGGACCTATCAAATATGAAGGGCTTGTGAGAGAAACTGATGAGGAAATAGTTGAGGTACTAAATGGTCATTTTGCATCAGTATTTACAAAGGAGAAACTAAATAGTCTTATGTATAGTACTCATGGGTCAGGAAAAGAGGTGTTTACTACCATTAGTGTGGATCGGAGGACGATAAAAGGACTAATAGGTGAGTTAGATACTACCAAGGCCTCCGGCCCTGATAATATTCATTCTAGGATACTTAAAGAAGTGGTAGAAAGTATCTCAATAGCTCTGGAGAAGTTATATACTAGGTCACTGGACTATGGAGAAATACCCGATGATTGGAAAAAGAGCGAATGTAGTCCCCATTTTCAAGAAGGGTAGTAAAGAAGATCCAAATAACTTTAGACCAGTTAGCCTAACTCCTGTAGTCTGTAAAATTCTTGAGAAAATAGTTAAAAAAGGGATTTGCCAACATCTAGAGAGGGAGGGGTTAATCAGCAATGCTCAGCATGGGTTTAGATCAGGTAGATCATGTTTGACTAATTTACTAGACTTTCTGGAGTTTGTAACAGATCAAGTATATAAGGGAGAGAATGTAGATATAATTTACTTAGATTTTAGTAAAGCATTTGATAAGGTACCACATAGAAGACTAGTTCATAAATTAAAAATGATTGGGATATGTGGGGGTGTTTCAAATTGGATAGCTGAGTGGCTAAAAGACAGGAAGCAAAGGGTAGTATTAAATGGTGTAAAGTCAGAGTGGAGGGATGTTATCAGTAGGGTGCCTCAGGGATCAGTTCTCGGTCCATTATTATTTGTCATCTATATAAACGATCTTGGGGAGGCAGTTAATAATAAAGTATCAATTTTTGCGGATGATACCAAATTAGTAGCTGTAGTTAAAGATATTGATGATGATTTTAAAGTGCAGGGGGATTTAAATAAATTGTTATCCTGGGCACATAAGTGGCCAATGACTTTCAACCTTGATAAGTGCAAAGTTATTAACATGGGAAAAGATAATAGAGAATTTAACTATGAAATGGATGGGCATTGGCTGAGCTCAGTAGAGGATGAGAAAGATCTAGGAGTAGTAATAGATAAGTCATTAAGGTTTTCTAAGCAGTGTATTGAAGCAAGAAATAGGGCAAATAGAGTGCTGGATTTCATTAAGAGAAATGTCACTTACAAAAGTAAGGAGGCTATTCTTAAACTCTATAACTCTTATGTTAGGCCACATTTAGAGTACTGTATACAGGCATGGTCCCCACATTTTAGACACAATATTAACCTTCTTGAGTCAGTGCAACGGAGGGCAACACAGATTATTCCTTCCCTGAGGCACCTTGAATATATAGATAGACTGAGGGTATTAAATATGTTCTCCTTCAAAAGGAGGTGTGTGAGAGGGGATATGATTGAGCTCTTTAAAAATTTTTCCAGGATAGATAAATTGGATGTTAGCAAGTTTTTTGAGTTAGATGACAGGCATGGTCCCCACATTTTAGACACAATATTAACCTTTTTGAGTCAGTGCAATGGAGGGCAACACAGATTATTCCTTCCCTGAGGCACCTTGAATATATAGATAGACTGAGGGTATTAAATATGTTCTCCTTCAAAAGGAGGTGTGTGAGAGGGGATATGATTGAGCTCTTTAAAAATTTTTCCGGGATAGATAAATTGGATGTTAGCAAGTTTTTTGAGTTAGATGACGGAAATTGGACTAGAAAATTAAAAAGCAAAGGTGTAGGTTGGATTTAAGAAAATATTTTTTCACCAATAGAGTGGTAGACTTCTGGAACAAATTGCCACCGAGGGTAGTAGGTAGACAAATCTAAATGTATTTAAGAGTAGGTTAGATGAGTTTATGGGGAGGGAAGGTTGTGATGGTTCCTAAGTCTTGTATATATTACTATTGTTTGTATATATCTATAGCTGCATGATTTAGTTCTTGACAAGCCTTGATTGGTGATACCCTTGTTTCTGGACGCAATCCTCTGGATGTAGTTTTCCTGGAAGTTTGGGTGCCTTAAAAAAGAGGCCGTTTGACTTGGATGACCTATGATGAGCCCTTGTGGCTTTTGTCATCTGTTATATTATATTGTGGGGGACTTTGATTTTGTCTTCCCCTGGTGATGGTGCTTTTTGTGGGTGGGTTTTGACGGAGGCGGATGACCTTTGATGGGCCCTTGTGGCTTTTGTCATCCGTGAAATTATGTTATGTTATGTTACTGCTCATCCTAGTACTGGGACAGGTAGCATGCACTAAGATCACCCAGACTGGGACATTCAACAAGAATGTGCCAAACATTCCAGGGAAAAATGCTGTTGTCACAATAAGGTGCAGGCCATTGCTCCACCAAATGGTGGTGTGCCCTGCAGTGTGTACAATTCATAGAGGACAGAAAGCAACCTGAAGTCATTGTTGCATAGGTTCATGGGAACAGTCACAGCAAATGCACGCAACTTTAAGTTTCCCTCAGCCATCTCCCATCTTCTTTGCCAAGCAGCGCAAAAGGCTACCTGGATTCCTGCCAAAGAGTTGTTGTGGAGGAGAGCCAGACACTTGTCTGTTCACCAGTCCTCACTGACTCTTTGAGGCCCTCATTCAGACATGTCCAGGAACCCCAAATAAGAAAATCTAGCATCCAAATGGTTTGTGGTAACTGTGGCACAACAGATACCGTGAACCAGGGAGTGTGGAGATTCCAAGGCCCCAAGAGCACTCAGGGTGCTCGGTAAGTCGCTAGAGATCACAATCTGGTCTCCAAACAAGACAGGACCTATTATCTCCAGTAACAAGCAGAGTATTGCAACCAGCTGTGCCGTGCAGATGACACAGTGCCTGGTAGAACCCTGCTGACTTCAAACAGTGGGGATATGGTATGGAAACTGATCCCCTTCTAGGACTTGGAGCCATCTGTATACACTGGCATGAATCCAGCGTGACACAGAGTGCTCCAAAAAGACCAACCTCAATATTACTGGCATTGTGCAAGCTTTTGGAGCAGAGTTGTGGCAATAAAGTCAAAAAGGATACCCTTCAGGGTCGTGTTCTGGGCAGAACCAGAGGTGCTACCAGCTAGATAGCTACACTGAGCTCTTGAATCAGTTTCTTAGCTCTAAACTTACAAGAGCTTAGGGTATGACTGTGGTCTCTCGGCGACATAGGCACCGTCGGGATCGGCTCTGGATGCAATGAGAGCCATTGGCAACTGAGAATGAGCACACTACTCATAGTCACCTTGTAAGGGTCTGATGCATATGCCTGAGAGATGGATCTCCTTTGGCTCTCTGCCAACGGATCATGTTGCCTTTACCCAACTACCTGTCATCATTCAGGTAGTGTCTGAATGATGGTCCCTAACATATTGAGGCTCCTGTCAGCACATTTGCTACTTTAGTTAGGTGCAGGTGTGATTTTTCTCTCCAGGTCACTGTCTAAATTGGTATAAGTTGCTATTTATCATCTGAGTCTAAAAATTAGGCCATGTCAAAAGAAAAACAACAAGCCACAAAAAAATGGCAAAAGGAAAAGGCATGTTCCAGCGTTGGAGTATGTAACCAACATCAAACAACTATATACAGTGGAAGCCACCAGCTACCTCCAAAAAATCTATCTTGCTGTAAGTAGGTCTAGTAGAACTCATTCCAAGTACAAGAGGTAATGACTGATCTTCCAGGTACCATAACAGGTAAAGTGTAGGAAGATCTCCCAGACTAACACAAGACGCATGTGACAGCCATTTTGGGGACTGTCAAATGGTACCAGAGGTAGGCCTACTGCCATTAGGGGCCTGAACATCCTAGATAATATGGAGACACATCTCCCAAAACTCAACAATGCCACAATATGGTGCACACAAATCCATCCGAAATACAAGTGATAATCAGTAGTGACCGTGCTCCAACAGGTACCATGCAAGAAGATATCCCCAACTAAGACATTGTACAAGAATGTGCAAGGGAACAAGCAGTAGTCACAGTAAGGTTCAGGGAAGCGCCCCATCAGATGCCACTGCATCATGTGAGTGTGCACAATTCGGAAATGACAAAAGGATCTGAATCCATCAAAGAATTTGGAGGGGGGGGGGCACAAGAAAAGACGCGTTGTAATGGCACACAATTTTAATTCATATTGTCAGTCCCACATCTTTGACATGGAGCCTGAAGGGCTGACATGAGATGCTGATCCAGGCACCCAATCCTTACAGACTGTTTGGCACTCTCATTTCCTGCAATCCCTACATGTGCAGGAACCCAGCAGAAGATAATGTTGACATCCTCAGTGCTTGTTGCAGCTGTGGGTTCAAAGATACTGAAAACTAAGGGTTGCAGAGATTAAATGCATTGAAAATACTCAGTGCACTGTGTTAGTAAATATGTATCAAAATTTTGACTTGAAACTTGCCACAGCGTGTAATTTCCTGTAAAGTGAGAAGGCAATGAATGTTAACACCGTACTCAAAGTGCTGGAGAAAACATTTGAATGTAGTATCTCCGAGAACCAGCGATGCCAAAAGAGCGAGAGGTACATCAAGGTTTCATAGGAGTTGCTATCTCCTAACCCCAGAAGGCTTAGAGTATGATTGACATCTGGGAGATCATACAGTCATCACAGTAAAGTGCAAGGGAGCGCTCCATCAAATGGCGGTGTTTCCCACAAGTGTGCCTAATTCGGAGACTACACTAAAACAACTTGAAGCCTTCAAGGCATGGCATTGTGGGGTAGGTCCACTGGAACAGACGTGGCATAATGGAGTTCAACTTTAGCCATTTATCCTCTTTGCCAGGCAGCACAAAGAAATGCCTGATTCCTGCCATGTAGTCAGTGGTGAGAAGTGTAAATGCTGGTCCAGTTGCTCAGTCCTGACACTGGCGACAGTTGTGGCATCACAAATACTCATGAACAAGAGGGTGCAGAGTTTCCAATGCCTCGAGAGCACTGAGGGCGCTATGTGAGTTGCTATAAATCACACTCTCATCTCTGAACAAGGTACAACGTGAAATCTCCCTTAGCGAGTGGTATCTTACAAGCAGCTCTGGGCAGAGCCCCATCTACTTCAAACAAGAGGGTCAGCATGAAAGTCAATTGACTTTTTGGACTTGGTGTCAACTGTGAACAATGGCACAGATTCAGCGTGACAAGTATGGTCCAAAAATGTTGAATGCAATACCCTTTGTGCTGTAGAAAGTTTGGGAGCAGAGGTGTGGTACCCTCCAGGCTGGCATCAGTGGCAGAACAAGAGGCACCACTGGCCCGAGAACACATCAAGCTCTCAAAATTTTAAGCTAGCAATAAACTCGAAGGGCTTAGGGTATGACTGGCATCTATTGATGGCATAGGCATTCCATGCAATTCTCTCATGTCCATGAACACAGCAGAAGATACCACAAAACTGCAGGATGCAAAGATTCCATGTGCCCCGAGAGTAATCAGGGCACTTTGTGACTCACTAAAGATCACAATCTGGTCTCCGATCTGGGCACGATGCATTATCTCCTGTACCGAGCAATGTATTGAAAAAAGCTCTGCCATGCAGACAGATGCAACACCTGGTAGAGCCCAACTAACTTCAAAAAGAGGGGAGTACAGTGTGGAAGCCAACCCTCCTTGTACACTGGCATGGATAGTGTGAAATGAAGTGTGTTCCAAAAGGTTCAAATGAAATACTCCTAGCGCTGTGGAACCTTTAGGAGCAGAGGAGTGGCAACAAATAGTCAATGGCCAGAATCAGAGGCGGCATTGGCTTGAGAGCTACACCGCGGTCTCAAAGGAGTGTAATAGCCCTAAACCCAAAGGGATATAGTATGACTGGCATCTCTCAATGGCATAGTCAAAGTTGAGATTGGCTGCGGATGCAGTGTGAGCCATTGGCGAGTGACGGAGATGCCGGATGCGACTGTACAAGCCTATAAATCAGTGTACGGTGCAGAGCAAGTGGCCCCAGAATCGACAAGTTGGCTTTTAATGGGGAAAATGCGGAAGGCACCAGTTCCCAGATGGAGACAGGTGTGGTGGGTCGAGTCCACCTTCCGCAATAGATACTTAGCTGTGGATGCATGAAACCTTGCATCTGTAGTAAAGCTTCGATTGAACAAATGATCGGTAGAAAAGCAAGGCAGTAGCTCTATCAGCACCTTGGAAGTTGAACATCAATGAACGAAGAATGTCCATGGCACAGGAAGAAGAGATCTTAAGGTTGCTAATATGAGCCTCCCAGGTCAGGCGTCAGTCAAAAACAAGACCAAGGAAACTGTGCGAATCAACCAGTTTCAGGTGAGCTTTGTTTAAGAAACTCTGATTCATTGTAGATCCGTGGATGAGGAAGAAGGGCACTACCTTAGTCTTGGCCAAGGAAAAGAGAAACGTGCGCGCTTGGACATAGCGAGAGATGGGGTTCAATGCCAGTTGGCGTTGATGGTCCAGATTTGGTCTCTGGGTCCCACCAAGAGATCAAAAGGTCATCTACATAGTGTAATGAGAATATCTTCCAACAACTCCTAGGTGATACTGTTAGAGATCTCACAACACTCTTATGAAGAATCAACAAGCTCTTAGGAATTCAGAAATCAAAATTGGGAGGCATCCTGTTGCCCACTCGTGGTAGGGTTTCCAAGATATCTATCGCCAAGTGGTATCATCATTAGCCTTCTCAAGAAGGAAGGCCTCACAGATAGCATTTTCTCGGCAGAGCAGAGCATCTGACCTGGAGCGGAACTTGAGGAAGCCACACTGTGCATGAAACATGTGGCATCCACTGTTCATGAAGTAGGCTAATCTAACATTTACTAATTTCTCCATCAATTTGCACATGTAGCAAGTTAAATAAATTAATCGGAAACAGGCCCTGGTATAGTGATCTCTCCCCAGTTTGTGAAAAGTGAGCACAGTAGCCTTGCCCAGTTAATGTTGAAGAAATCTAGCAAAAATGCCTTTCTCCACTCACCTATGTATTGAAGCTTGGAATAGGGAAAATCATCTGAACCAGGAAGGTTGTGTGCATGATGCAAGAATGAAACAGAATTAATTTAACACAAACCTATCACAGTTGGCCCGGAATCAATGGCAATTCCATTGAAGGAATATACCCTCCAGGAATAGCTTGGCTGATATGCTGGGGTGCTCTTCAATGTGAAGACCCTCAAAGGAATGGTGATGCTTTCGGGAGGCAGAAGTCCAGGAGCCGTTATCTATCGAAGGCCGTGAAGCTTTCAAGGACTTATCAGGGGGTTTTTGCCTCCCTTTGCCTTGGAGACCCTCATTTGGAGGCTCTTGTATAGCCAAGGAACATGGGCCAGCCTTGGGTGAGAATGCGTGAGCCGAAGCTTCCTTGGTGCTGTCCTCCTTTCATGATACAAAGTTAGGATTTCCTGAAGAGGGTCGCACGACCACCTTCATGGTGGAAGTGCGTGGCCATTTTGTCTTGTGGGAAATGGTCATGTGTGGAGGGAGCCCTGGTTTTAAAAGAGGGCGAGTGTGAGACCTTTGTGTCACCAGCTCAAGCGGCGGAGATCCCCAGTGGGTGGGTGTTATAATCTGAAAAAGGATCCGAAATAGGCAAAGAAGCACGATGTTCATAGGACTGGAGGGGCCAGGAGCAATTGTAGCAGATTTTTAAAAAGTTCTGTTACAATTGCGAGAGGTTTACGTGCGATAGAAAAGTTCCATAAAATAAACTTAAAGTTCTATTTTTCCAGCATGTGTCAGTGTAGTCTTGGCCATTGTGTACAAGTGTGTCAAGAGGGAACTCAAAATAAATAATAGATATATCTACTCTCCTGCGCATAGGCCATAACAAATCCGACATCAATTGGCTCACTGTCAGCTAGATGACAGTCCATAGGGTCACAGAGAGGCTCAGGAATGGGGAAGGCCTCAAATACTGACTTCGTTTAGGCAGACCTCAAGTTGTCTACTGTTTAGCTGTGAGAAAGGCCTTCTAAAGTGCTCCAGAGCTCAAAATGATTGCGCTACAAAGAACATCTCGGTGGCCGCAGTGTACAGGGCCATCAAAGTGGGCGACTGCCTACTCGGGCATTAGTTGCCGTATTCAACATTGCCTAAAATTAGGCATCTTTAAAAGAGGATGATAAAAAACAAATTAAAAAACCATCACAAAAATGAAACAAAGAAAAAGGTAATAAGCAGGAAGCAAGATCAGGCGTCGGGAAGAAGTCCGCCTCCTCCCGGCGCAGGAACATGTGACCTACTAAAATAAGAAAAACAACAACAAAAAAACCCCCCAACTATTTAAATAAAGGGGAGAAGGCTGGGCTCCTCCAAAGAGTCTACAGGTCAGTGTGCACGAACCCGTCCCGAGTACAAGGGACAGGCGGTAGCGACCCCACCCATCCCGGTACCGGGACAGGTAACGTGCGCGGAGATTGCCCAGACTGGGACATTCCACAAGAATGTGTCGAACAGTCTGGGGGACAATGCAGTCTTCACAGTAGGGCGCAGGCGAGCGCTCCATCAAATATCGGTGCGACCCGCGAGTATGCCCAATTCAGAGACGACAGAAAGCAAACTTTACGTTCACTTCGACCGTCTCCCATCGTCTTTGCCAAGCAGCCCGTATTCCTGACATGTAGTCGGTGTGAGGAAGAGCGAAACGCTGGTCCAGCCGCAGAGTCCTCACGGACTCTTTGGCGCACTCATTTCCTGTAATTCAAACTTGTCCAGGACCCAGCAGAAGATAATCTCGACATCCGCCCACTTGCCAAAACCGTGGCATCACGGATATGGCAAATCAGAGGATTCGGAGATTCCAATGCCCCGAGAGCACTCAGGGCGCTTTGTTACTAGCTATAGATCACAATCCGGTCTCCGAACCGGGCACGTCGCGTAATCTCCCGTACCGAGTGGTGTATTGCCACCAGCTCGGCCGTGGAGACAGACGCAGAGCCTGGCAGAGCCCCGCCGACTTCAAACAGAGGAAAAAACAGCGTGGAAGCCGACCCCCTCTTGGGACTTGGAGCCATCTGTATACACTGGCACGGTTCCAGCGTGACACGAGGTGTGCTCCAGAAAGGTCGAACGCAATACTCTCGGCGCTGTACAATCTTTGGGAGCAGAGGCGTGACGACAAATAACCAAATGTGATACCCTCCAGGGTGGCGTCCTGGGCAGAACCAGGGGCGCCACCAGCCCGAGAGCTCTACCTAGCTCTCGAAGGAGTTTCCTAGCCATAAACCAAAGGGTTTAGGGTATGACTCGCGTCTCTCGGCGGCTTAGGCACCGTCGAAATCATGTGCGGATGCGTTGAGAGCTGTCGCGATTGAGGGAGGCGCCGGGCTCGCGCGTAAAGGTGAATAATGCACTGTACACGGCGTAGAGCGAGTGGCATCTCCCCAGCATCGACTATTAGGCTCTCAATGGGAAAAGTGCGGAAGGCACCGGTCGCCAGGCGAAGGACGGTGTGGTGGATCGAGTCCACCTTCCGCAATACAAGCTCGCATTCATAGTCGAGCTTCGAACGAACAAAGGATCGATAAAAAAGTAAGGCAGTAGCCCTATCAGCGCCCCAAGCGCTGAACGTCACGGAACGGAGAATATCCATGGCGCGGGTACAAGAGACCCTAAGGCTGTGAATATGAGCCTCCCAGGTGAGGCGTCGGTCAAATACAAGACCAAGAAAACCGTGCGATTCAACCACTTCCAGGCGTACCCCATTAAGAAACAGGTCTGGGTCAGGGTGGAGCTGTGGATGGCGGCAGAAGTGCACCACTTTAGTCTTGGCCAAGCAAAAACGAAACCTGTGCGCTTCGGCATAGCGAGAGACGCGGTTCAATGCCTGTTGGAATCGACGCTCCAGAGTTGGCATCTGGGCCGCCCCAAAAGAGATCGAAAGGTCGTCCACGTAGAGCGTAGCGAGACCATCTTCCAGCAGCACCGAGGTGATGCTCAGGGCATAGAGTGTGCCACTGAGGACACTTCCTTGAGGGACACCCTCTTACGCTCCATTAGGCCGGAGAAGGTCCCTCCACCCGTACGCGGAATCGACGATGTCACAAAAATTCAAATATAAAGATTGGGAGGGTTCCCGTCGCCCCTGTAGTGTGGAGTCTCCATGATATCGTATCGCCATGAGGTATCATAGGCCTTCTCCAGATTGAAAAACACCGTGGCGTAGTGCGGTCTACGAAGAAAGGCCTCGCAGACGGAATCAGACATGGATTGGAACTTGCGGAAGCTGCACTGTGCAGAAGACAGATTTAACATTTACCAATTTTTCCATCAACTTGCACACGCACGAGATTAGAGATTTTTTTTTTTTTGAAGAGCTCATCTGGCGACTGCCTACATGGGCATTAGTCGCCGTATTAATACTGGCCTAGTTCTAGGCTACTTTAAAAAAAAATTAAAGAAAAAGAAACAGAAAAAACACCCCAAATGGGGGAAAGGAAGCAAGCTCCTGCGTCGGGGGAGGTCTCCCCGGCGCAGGAGCGTGAGACCTAAAGGAAAGAAAAAAAAACAACAAACAAACCCTGCTTAAATAATAGGCCGGCCTCCCCCCAAAAGTCAACAAGTCTACCAGTCGATGTGCACGCACTCATCCCGAGTACAAGGAACGGGCGGTAGCGACCCCGCCCATCCCGGTACCGGGACAGGTGTCGTGCGCGAAGATCACCCAGACTGGGACATTCAACAAGAATGTGCTGAACAGTCTGGGGGACGACGCAGTCGTTGCAATAGGGCACAGGCGAGCGCTTCATCAAATAGCGATGCGTCACACGAGTGTGCCCGATTCGGAGACGACAGAAAGCGACCTGAAGCCCCCGCGGCATTGGGGGATAGGTCCATGGGAACAGTCGCGGCGCAATGGCACGCAACTTTAAGTTCCCTTCGACGGTCTCCCATCTTCTTTGCCAAGCAGTCCGAAGCGCTGCCCGTATTTCTGCCATGTAGTCGGTGTGAGGAAGAGCGAAACGCTGGTCCGGTCGCAGAGTCCTCGCGGACTCTTTGGCGCGCTCATTCCCCGCAATTCCTCTACATGTCCAGGAACCCAGCAGAAGATAATCTCAACATCCGCCTGGATCGCCAAAACCGTGGCGTCACGGATATCGCGAACCAGGGGATGCGGAGATTCTAATGCCCCGAGAGCACTCAGGGCGCTTTGTGAGTCGCTATAGATCACAATCCGGTCTCCGAACCGGGCACGTCGCGTAATCTCCCGTACCGAGTGGTGTATTGCCACCAGCTCGGCCGTGAAGACAGACGCAGCGCCTGGTAGAGCCCCGCTGACTTCAAACAGAGGGGATACGGCGTGGAAGACGACCCCCTCTTGGGACTTGGAGCCATCCGTATACACTGGCACGGTACGAGATTAGAGAAATTAGGCGGAAACTGTCCGGGGTAGAGTGATATCTCCCCCGTTTGCGAAAAGCGAGCACAGTAGCAATTCGCCAGGAATCTGGGAGGATACCCTCTACCCAGTTCCTGTTGAACAAATCTAAAAGAAATGACATGTTCCGGTCACCCAGGTGTCGAAGCATGGCGTACGGGACATCCTCCGGACCAGGGGCGGTGTTTGCGCACGAGGCGAGAGCGGAGCGCAACTCGCCTAAAGTAAACCTGTCGTTGAAGGGTTCTCCGCCTCTGGAGGTAAAGTCCAGTCGGCGGCCTTCCGCGACATCAGGATGCGCATTGAATGCTGGCGGAGCAGCATCCCGGCTAGAGAATGCGGAGAAAGCGGTCGCGGGGTTCGATATTGCGGTCCTATTCTCCTGGAGAATGGTAGGGGTATCCTACGAGAACTTTCCCCAAATCCTTTTGACTCGCTTCCATACTCCTGCTAGAGTGGTCTTTCCCGTTAGGTGAAGACACGTATGCCCGACAAGAAGAGCGACGGGCGTGCTTCGAAATATACCGGAACCTAGCCCTAAGACGACGAAATTCACCGACCGTGAAATCGGCAAAACACTTACACCACGGAGAGCGGGCAGGGGGCACGCACGCGCCCAACATGGTTTACTGCAAAAAGATAGCTAACGGGGAACGGGACAAGCCGAGCCTCCGCAGCTCATCCCTGTTGGCCCGCTCCCGCAACAATTCTACTGAAGAAATATGCACTCCAGGCCTAGCTTGGAGATGCGGGGGCCCTCTTCGAAGTGAGAATTGCCATATGCTTTTCGGAGGCCGAACTCCGGGCGCTGTCGCCTTTCGAGGACTTACCGAGGGAGGTTTGACTCGCCATGTCTTTTCCTCCCTCCGCCTTGAAACCTTAGGCGGGCGGGGCGGCTTCGGAGGCGGGGGTCCCTCCTTTAGAGGATCCACCGACTCCGAGCCACCCAGCTCGCCATTGGTTGTTGACGAAGGAGCCGAAGTTCTTTTAGTGATGTCTTTCATTCGGGGGACAGCTTTTGGAACCCCGGAAGATAGCCTAACGACCAACTGCATGGGTGTTACCTGATGCGAGTCTAACGACTCGGGGAAGGCGCGCGGCTGTTTCGCCTTAAGGGAAAAGGAGGGGATTTTTTTTTTTTTAATTTTTATGGAGCCCATCTGGCAACTACCCACTTGGGCATAAGTCGCCGAAAAACACGACAGCCTAGAACTAGGCTACTTTAAAATAAAAATATGAAAACTTAACAATGATATAAATTGGAAAAACTTAACAATCGAAGCAATCTCCGGCAGCGGGGGGAGGTCCCCCTCACCCCGATGCAGGAGAGTGCAACCTACAAACAAAACAATAACAAAAAAAAGGAACCTTAAATAAAGGGGAGAAGGCCGGCCTCCCCCCAAAAGTCAATAAGTCCACCAGTCATGGTGCACGCACTCGTCCCGAGTACAAGGGACAGGCGGTAGCAACCCCGCCCATCCCGGTACCGAGACAGGTATCGTGCGCGAAGATCACCCAGACTGGGACATTCGACAAGAATATGCCGAACAGTCTGGGGAACGACGCAGTCGTTGCAATAGGGCGCATGCGAGCGCTCCATCAAGTAGCGATGCGTCACACGAGTGTGTCCGATTCGAAGACGACAGAAAGCAACCTGAAGCCGCCGCGGCATTGGGGGATAGGTCCATGGGAACAGTCGCGGCACAATGGCACGCAACTTTAAGTTCCCTTCGACCGTCTCCCATCTTCTTTGCCAAGCAGTCCGAAGAGCTGCCCGTATTCCTGCCATGTAGTCGGTGTGAGGAAGAGCGAAACGCTGGTCCGGTCGCAGAGTCCTCGCGGACTCTTTGGCGCCCTCATTCCCCGCAATTCCTCTACATGTCCAGGAACCCAGCAGAAGATAATCTCGACATCTACCCGGCTCGCCAAAACCGTGGCGTCACGGATATCGCGAACCAGGGGATGCGGAGATTCCAATGCCCCGAGAGCACTCAGGGCGCTTTGTGAGTCGCTATAGATCACAATCCGGTCTCCGAACCGGGCACGTCGCGTAATCTCCCGTACCGAGTGGTGTATTGCCACCAGCTCGGCCGTGAAGACAGACGCAGCGCCTGGTAGAGCCCCGCTGACTTCAAACAGAGGGGATACGGCGTGGAAGCCGACCCCCTCTTGGGACTTGGAGCCATCCGTATACACTGGCACGGTTCCAGCGTGACACGATGTGTGCTCCAAAAAGGTCGAACGCAATACTCCCGGCGCAGTACAAGCTTTGGGAGCAGAGGCGTGGCGACAAATAGCCAAATGTGGTACCCTCCAGGGTGGCGTCCTGGGCAAAACCAGAGGCGCCACCGGCCCGAGAGCGATATCTACCTCTCGAAGGAGTTTCCTGGCCCTAAACCCAAAGGGCTTAGGGTAAGAGTGAAGTCTCTCGACGGCATAGGCACCATCGAGATCAGCTGCGGATGCAGTGAGAGCTGTTGGCGACTGAGGGAGGCACCGGGCTCACGCGTACAGTCGAGTGATACACTGCACGCGGCGCAGAACGAGTGGCATCTCCCCAGCATCGACCAACAGGCTCTCAATGGGGGAAGAGCGGAAGGCACCGGTCGCAAGGCGAAGGCCGGTGTGGTGGATCGAATCCACCTTCCGCAATAAACGCTCGGCTGCGGATTCATAAAACTCGCATCCGTAGTCGAGCTTCGAACGGAAAAAGGATCGATAAAAAAGTAAGGCAGTAGCCCTATTAGCGCCACAAGCGCTGAACGTCACGGAAAGGAGAATGTCCATGGCGCGGGTATAAGAGACCCTAAGGCTGCGAATATGAGCCTCCCAGGTGAGGCGTCGGTCGAATACAAGACCAAGGAAACGGTGCGACTCAACCACATCCAGGCGCACCCCTTTAAGAAACAAATCTGGGTCGGGGTGGAGCCGTGGATGGCGGCAGAAGTGCACCACCTTAGTCTTGGCCAAAGAAAACCGAAACCTGTGCGCTTCAACATAGCGAGAGACGCGGTTTAATGCCTGTTGGGGTCGACGCCCCAGAGTTGGCATCTGGGCCGCGCCAAAAGAGATCAAAAGGTCGTCCACGTAGAGCGTAGCGAGAACATCTTCCGGCAGCACCGAGGTAATGCCGTTGATGCTCAGGGCAAAGAGTGTGACACTGAGGACACTTTCCTGCGGGACACCCTCTTCCTGCTCCTTTGGGGCAGAGAGGGCTCCCCCCACCCGTACGCGGAATCGACGATCTCGCAAAAATTCAGATATAAACATTGGGAGGCGTCCCCTTGCCCCCATCGTGTGGAGAGTCTCCATGATACCGTATCGCCATGCGGTATCATAGGCCTTCTCCAGATCGAAAAACACCGTGGCGTAGTGCTGTTTACGAAGGAAAGCCTCGCAGACGGCATTTTCCAGTCGAAGCAGAGCATCCGACGTGGAGTGGAACTTGCGGAAGCCGCACTGTGCGGAAGACAGATGGCCTCCGCTGTCCAGGAAATAGGCTAATCTAACATTTACCAATTTGACCATCAACTTGCACACGCAAGAGGTTAGAGAGATTGGGCGGAAACCGGTCGGAGTAGAGTGATCTCTCCCCGGTTTGCGAAAGGCAAGCACAGTAGCGATTCGCCAGGAGTCTGGGAGAAGACCTTCCACCCAGATCCTGTTCAACAAATATAACAGAAAGGCCATGCCTCGCTCACCTAGGTGTCGAAGCATGGCGTACGGGACATCGTCCGGACCATGGGCGGTGTCCGCGCACGAAGAGAGAGCGGAACGCAACTCGCTTACAATAAACTTGTCGTTGAAGGGTACTCCTCCTCTGGAGGTAAATTCTAGCCGGCGGCCTTCCGCGACATCACGACGTGCATTGAATGCTGGCGGAGCAGCATCACAGGGGGAGAATGCAGAAAAAGCGGTCGCGAAGGATTCCGCCACGGACGCGGGGTCCGAGATTGCGGTCCCATTCTCCTGAAGAATGGGAGGGGGGTCCTGCGAGAACTTGCCCCGAATCCTTTTGACTCGCTTCCACATCTCAGTTAAAGGGGTCTTCCCGTTAAGTGAAGACACGTATGCCCGCCAAGAAGAGCGGCGGGCGTGCTTCCAAATATACCGGAACCTAGCCCTAGCCAGACGAAATTCACCGACAGTGAAATCGTTCGGACGGCGCTTATAGCGCATGTAGGCATAACGCTTCTGTTTGGTGGCCGTCTCACACTCGGCCGACCACCATGGGAGTGGTCGGCGTGCAAAACGGCCAGACGTCCTAGGAATAGTAGTCAGGCCCACGGCGATGAGGTTGCCGGAGAAGAACTCAACGGCCTCATCTCCCGACCTAAACTCCTCGACTGAGATAGAGAATTTAGTCATTTCCTGAAATGAAGGCCACCGCGCCCGCGCCAAGCACCACCGAGGTGGTCTCTCAGGCGGCAGTTGCCCTGAAAATAATATTTGAATGGGAAAGTGATCACTACCATGGAGGTCATCGACCACCCTCCAATCAAAATCAGGCTGTGCATCCGAAGAGCACAAAGATAGGTCAAGGCAAGAAAATGAAGCGGTTCTCGGACAGTGATGCGTAAACTCATCCACGTTTAGGACACCCATCTCAAGCTCTTCGATCAGATCGGCAAGGACTTGTCCCCTGGGATTTATGGAGTAATCTCCCCAGAGAGGATGCCTGCCCTTCAGATCTCCAAGCAAGAGATAGGGCCTCGGCAACCGTGCCACGACGCGGCGGAAGTCCCCCGCGTCGAAGTCAGCTGACGGTGGAATGTACGCAGAAATGATAGTATACCTCCTATCCAGGTGCAGCTGCACAGCCACTGCCTGAAAGGAGGTATCTAAAGAGAAAGGAAGAACGGAGACATCATGCCGGTTGTAAACTGCGCATCCCCCAGCTCGGCCATCCCGCGGTGGTGGGGTCGCAAGACCCTTGTACCCCGGGAAGGCGGGCAGGGGGCACGCGCCTAGCATGGTCTCCTGCAAAAAGATAGCTAATGGGGAGCGGGACGAGACGAGCCTCCGCAGCTCCTCCCAGTTGGCCCGGAGTCCACGGCAATTCCATTGAAGGAATATGCCCTCCACGCCTAGCTCGGAGGAGACGCGGGGGCCCTCCTCGAACTGAAGACCCTCACGGGAATGGCCGTACGCTTCCCTGGGGCAGAACCCCGGGCGCTGTTGGAAGGACAAAGCGCTGGAGGCGCTGTCGCCTTCGAGGACTTATTGGGGGAAGTTGGGCTCGCCATGCGAGCCTTTTCCTCCCTCCGCCTCGAAACCTTAGGCGGGCGCTGCGGCTTCGGAGGGGGGGGGCCCTCTTTTCGAGGAACCACCGTCTCCGAGCCACTCGCTCCACCTCGGGGCTTGGGCGAAGGAGCCGAAGCTCCTTTGTTGCTGTCCTCCTTTCGGGGGACAGCTTTAGGAACCCCTGAAGATGGCCTAGCGACCATCTTCAGGGGTGTTGCCTCCTGTGAGTCTAACGACTCGGTGGAGGCGCGTGGCCGTTTCGCCTTGCGGGAAACGGTCACGCTAGGGGAAGAGGGGGGAGCCCTGGTTTTAGCCGGGGCTGGGTATGAACCCTTTTTGCCGCCAGCTTTACCAGGGGAGCGCCCGGGTTGGGTAGAGCCCGCAGAAGGGCTCCGAATGGGCACGGAAACAACCGTGCTCGTTGGCCTGGATGGGCCAGGAGCAGAGGGTGCCTTTCTAACTACTGAGGCATATGACGTCCCAGGCAGAGCTGGGCGCGCCAGGACCAAGTCCTTAGCCTCGCGGAATGAGAGTCTATCCTGGGCCTGAACGTCCAGGATTTCTTTCTCCAGGAGATATGCACCACATTGCTTCGAAGAAGCAGGGTGCGGCTCTCCGCAATTGACACACTTGGCCACACACGATTTGGACTTATCGTGTGCGACCTTGGAGCAATTTACACAGACTTCGGGTGACCCCGACTTTGCACGTCTACATGAGCTTTTCGTATGGCCGAAGCGGTTACAGTAATAGCACCGCCGCGGCAGTGGCACTAATGCCTTCACGCGGTAGCGGTACCAACCGGCACGCACCGACTCAGGGAGCTTGTCACAGTCGAACGTGATGAAGAGTGTAGGGGTGGGTCTCGAAGCCCCTCCCTGTTTTCTCATCACACGTTCGACCTTGACCGCCCCATGGTCGGCCAGCTCTAGGGTGATGTCCTCAATGGAGTAGTCAACGAGTTCCCTCGCATAAACTACTCCTTTCACAAAGTTCATGGTAGAGTGCGGCGTCACACTCACCGGGGTGCCATGAAGTGTCCGAAGAGGACTTATCTTGGCCGCCTCAGCGGGATTCGCCGCATTCGCCAGAAGGCTGCCGTCCGAGAAACGGGTCACCTTCGACTCTCTACCAATTGCACTAGCTAATCCTCTCCTCTGATGGATCATGTTGCCCTTGCACAACATGGTGCCATCAGTGGAGCGAATAACGAGGAAGCGTTTGAAGCCAGCGGGCTCGAAAACGCCAGGTAACCTCTGAATGAGGGGCCCCGATGTCATCGAGGCTTCGCCCTGTGCACTCTTGGTGTTAGTCTTGGTCAGGGGTTCCGCACACGAGGGGGTAGAGGGGCCGGATGTGCTGATCTTGGCTTGGTCGCCTACCAAAGTGGCAGCAGACCCATCCGTCCCCGCAGCCCCCGCGGATGGAGAGGAGCCCCGAGTCTTTTTCGTCTTTTTAGTCCTTTTAGTCTTTTTCTTTTTTGGAGAGGAGGGCGGGGAATGAACCCGCTTCTCACCCCCGCCGGCAGAAGCCCCCAGGCCAGATGGACCGGCCTCAGCCAGGTCCCTATCCGAAATGGAGAAGGTCCTGGTTGTCATAGTGGCACCTGTCGGAGGAGATCCCTCCCCTCCTTTTACTGCCTCGGAGCCCTCAGCCATTTGAGGAGGACCTTGCATAAGGGCGGATTCGGGTTCGGTGCTTGGCGCCGAGCCCGAATTCTCCCCATGGAAGGCCCTACGGTCTGAGGCTGGGTCTCCTCAAGGACCATGTCTATCACAGGAGGGGCCTCCAGTTGGCCATCCCCTCCCAGGACATCGCAGGTCCCCTTGGCAGTGTCGCCAGTCTTGTGTGGGGAGGCACAGGCCTTGACCCCAGCAAGGTTTAAAATTCTTGCCAGCAGGTCTTTTGAGGGAAGCGACCGAAGGGGCCTGGCTTCCCTCTCCCCCCTAAGGGGGTTTGCCCTACCGAGCCGCTTTGATGTCGAGCGGCTGGCTAAGGGCTGCCTGCTGGCTTTCTTGGCAGTCCCCTTGGAAAGAAAAGAGGGGACTGCCGCTGGTAAAAGGGAAGCGCCCAAAAGCACCTCCAGAGAAGGGGGTGAGGGGGAGTCCCCTACACCCGTAGGCGAAGGAGAGGAGTAAGCCTCCTCTCCGGTTAGAGAAATATGGAGGGTCCCCTGTGCAAGCACAGGGGGGGGACCTCCATTTTTTTGCTGGAGCTGCCCGAGGGCGGCTCCGTTGTTCTTGGGGAAGTTGGGGGTTGGGTTTTTTTTGTTTGATCTTCATCATTGGGCATGGTGACCATTTTTTTAACACGGGATGCAATAGCGCACACCTCTCGCAGTAGCCTGCACTGTGAGAGGTGCTTATAAGCCCGGCAGAGCCAGGCGCCGCCATTTGGGACCACCCCTCCCGCCTGGTGGCCTGGCAGTCCATCGGCATAGCGGCTCCACCTTGAACATGGCGTAAAATATATAGATTGTGAAGAGGAGAGGAAAAGGGATGTGAGGAAGGTATGGGTGGGGATGAAGCAGGTTGTTAAAAACCAGCCACCCCAGACCGGAGCTCAGGGGTTAGGGAACATTGTCCCCCACCCCATCAGTCCCGATGCGGGACGGTTGGCTGAAAAGAAGGTCAACATCTACCCTGTGAAATTAGAGGCTGACCAGAGAAAGTTGTGGGAGAGGTTGAGTGAAAAGAGAGGAAACAAGTGTTTTGAAGGAAGGAAGAGAGGCTAAGCTGGGGCCGGACGGAGCGCTGGATCCCGTCAGCACGGCGGCCAGGATGGCAAATCGCCGCGCCCCTTACGGGGGGAAAAGGAGGGGAGCCCTGGTTTTAGCCGCGGATGGGTGTGAACCCTTTGCGCTGCCATCTTTACCAGGGAGCACCCGCGGTGGGTAGAACCTGCAGAAGGGTCCCGAATGGGCACTGAAACGACCGTAGTCGTAGGCCTGGAGGGACTAGGAGAAAAGAGTGTTTTTCTTAGCATTGAGACATAAAGCGTCCCAGGCAAAGCCGGGCGCGCCAGGACCAAGTCTTTAATCTCTCAAATTGAGAGACGATCCTGGGCCTGGGCTTCGAGGAAGCGAGGTACGGCTCTCCGCAATCGACACACTTGTTCACACACGACTTGGACTTATCGAGTACGGCCTTGGGGCAACTTACACAGACTTAGGGTAACGCTGCCTTTGTGCACCTACAAGAGCGATCAGTATGGCCGAAACGGTGACAGTAATAGCACCGCCGCGGCAGTGGCACGAATGCCTTCACGCGGTAGCGGTACCAACCGGCACGCACCGACTCAGGGAGCTTGTCACAGTCGAACGTGACGAAGAGTGTAGGGGTGGGTCTCGAGGCCCCTACCTGTTTTCTCATCACACGTTCGACCTTGACCGCCCCATGGTCGGCCAGCTCTAGGGTGATGTCCTCTATGGAGTAGTCAACGAGTTCCCTCGCATAAACTACTCCTTTCACAAAGTTCATGGTAGAGTGCGGCGTCACACTCACCGGGGTGCCATGAAGTGTCCGAAGAGCACTTATCTTGGCCACCTCGGCGGGATTCGCCGCATTCGCCAGAAAGCTCCCGTCCGAGAAACGGGTTACCTTCGGCTCTCTACCAATTGCACTAGCTAATCCTCTCCTCTGCTGGATCATGTTGCCCTTGGACAACATGGTGCCATCAGTGGAACGAATAACGAGGAAGCACTTGAAGCCAGCGGGCTCGAAAACGCCAGGTAACGTCTGAATCAGGGGCCCCGATGTCATCGAGGCTCCGCCCTGTGCATTCTTGGTTTTAGTCTTAGTCAGGGGCTCCGCACACGAGGGGCTAGAGGGGCCGGATGTGCCGATCTTGGCTTTGTCGCCTACCAAAGTGGCAGCAGACCCATCCGTCCCCGCAGCCCCCGCGGATGGAGAGGAGCCTCGAGTCTTTTTTGTCTTTCTCTTTTTCTTTTTTGGAGAGGAGGGCGGGGAATGAACCCGCTTCTCACCTCCGCCGGCAGAAGCCCCCATGCCAGATGGGCCGGCCTCAGCCAGGTCCCTCTCCGAAATGGAGAAGGTCCTGGTCGTCGTAGGGGCACCTGTCGGAGGAGATCCGTCCCCTCCTTTTACTGCCTCGGAGCCCTCGGCCGTTTGAGGGGGACCTTGCATAGGGGCGGATTCGGGTTCGGTGCTTGGCGCCGAGCCCGGATTCCCCCCCATGGAAGGCCCTACCATCTGAGGCTGGGTCTCCTCAAGGACCATGTCTATCACAGGAGGGGCCTCCAGTTGGCCATCCCCTCCCAGGACATCGCAGGTCCCCTTGGCAGTGTCGCCAGTCTCGTGTGGGGAGGCACAGGCCTTGACCCCAGCAAGGTTTAAAATTCTTGCCAGCAGGTCTTTTGAGGGAAGCGACCGAAGGGGCCTGGCTTCCCTCTCCCCCCTAAGGGGGTTTGCCCTACCGAGCCGCTTGCACGAGGGTCGGTCGGCAATGAGCTGCCTGCTGGCTTTCTTGGCAGTCCCCTTAGAAAGCAAAGGAGGGACTGCCGCTGGAGATAGGGAGGTGCCCGAAAGCACCTCCAGAGAAGGGGGTGAGGGGGAGTCCCCTACACCCGTAGGCGTAGGAGAGGAGTAAGCCTCCTCTCCGGTTAAAGAATTATGGATGGTCCCTTGCGCAAGCACAGGGGGGGGGGACCTCCATCTTTTCTGTGGAGCTGCCCGAGGGCGGCTCCGTTGATTTTCTTGGGGAAGTTGGGGGTTGGGTTTTTTTTTTTTTTGTCATACATGGGCATGGCGACCCTCTTTTTAATACGGGACGCAATAGCTCATCACCTCTCGCAGTTGCCCGCACTGCGAGAGGTGCTTACAAGCCCGGCAGAGCCAGGCGCCGCCATTCGGGACCACCCCTCCCGCCTGGTGGCCTGGCAGTCCTTCGGCATGGCGGCTCCACCTTGAACACGGCGTAAAAAATATAGGTTGTGAAGAGGAGAAGAAAAGGGATGTGAGGAAGGTATGGGTGGGGATGAAGCAGGTTGTTAAAAAACCCCCATCCCGAACCGGAGCTGAGGGGTTAGGGAACAATGTCCCCTCCCCCCCCAGCCCCGATCCGGGGTGGTTGGCTTGAGAAGAAGGTCAGCATTCTACCCTGTGAAATTAGAGGCTGACCAGAGAAAGTTGTGGGAGAGGTTGTATGAAAAGCGACGAGGTAGGGGATAAATCGGGCTATCTGAAGGAAGGAAGAGAGGCTAAGCTGGGGCCGGACGGAGCGTTGGATCCCGTCAGCACGGCGTAGGTAAAGGAGAGGAGTAAGCCTCCTCACTGGTTGAATAGTTTTGAAGGCCACCGTGCTAAAGCACGGGTGGGGGGTGAGGGTCCATTTTTTGGGTGGAACTGCCCAAGGGAGGCTCCGTCGATTTTACAGGGGAATGTAGAGGAAGATTAATTTTTTGGTCTTCATTATTGGGCATGGTGACGCTATTTATTCTCTACGGGATGCATACGTTAATCACTCTACACTGCGAGAGGTGAGTATGGGGCTGGCAAAACCAGCTGCCGCCATTTGCGGCCACTCTTCCTGCCTAGTGGCCTGGCGGTTCCACCTTGGGCACGGCGTGAAATGGATAGAGATTGCGAGGAGAAAGAAAGGGGAAGTGAGGAAGGTGTGGATGGGGATGAAGCAGGTTGTTAAAAACCCACCACCCCAGACCGACGCTCAGGGAAGAGGGGAACTTATCTCCTTCCCCCTCAACCCCGATCCGGGATAGTTGGTTGAGAGGAAGCTGGTCGGCATCTACCCTGTGAAATTAGAGGCCAACCGGAGAAAGTTGAAGGAGAGGTTGTAGGAAAAGTGAAGAAGAAGGGTAGAAACGCAGCGTTCTGAAAGGAGAAGAGGCTAAGCTGGGGCCGGATGGGGCGCTGAGTCCTGTCAGCACGGCGGCCAGGAAGGCAAATCACTGTGCCCCTTACAGGTTGTCACCTGTTGGACCTGTAACACAAAGGAAATTGGGGTTGGTAAACCCACATCCATCGGGAACGAAAGGGGGCAGGCAGGCCAGCCCTAAGCAAGTTTATGACAGAGGTCTAATGAGACTTTGGGGCACAGCTCTGTCGGGCCACTCGCACCAGAAGCAGCCGATTCTGGGCTACCTGCTTGCTGTTTTATTGGCAGGGACCTGTGAAGGAAAATGAGGGGGCACTGCTGGTACAGAGCTGGACTCATCCAAGGGCAACTCCAAAGAAATGGGTGAGGGGAAAGTCCCCCTCTTTGCTCATAGGTAGTAGGGGCCCCTGAGAAAGCATAGGAGAGGCCGCCAGATATTCAGAAGTGAAGCTGCCAGGGAGCAATAGCACAAAAATGGTTTAAGGAACGTCCATCCACTGGTCAGACTGGTGCTGTTGTGGTTTATGTCACCAACACCAGCACCAAGGTTGAGGGAGTACTCACTGTTTGGTATGTACTCTTAAATTTTGAATGCAAACCAACAACTGAGACTGAAAACCTGTGACCACTGAAAGGGAAAAAAGGGTTGGTAGAATATAACCTGCATCCAGCTGCTCCCTCCTATTCTATCTCAGGTTTGGGGGCTTTTCAGGGGTTCACCATGAGTAGTAATGATGCTGTTCACACCTGTGCAGTGAAGCACGCTAAACAAAAGTTTCCCAGTGGCCTGGTCTCTCTCCAAAGGATGCAGCTTCCAACTGAGTAGCCAGAGAGACAGGGTGATAGGGCTGATTTCCTTAATAGGTTGTACTGATCCTCCACAGGAAAGCCAATCCCTCAAAATCTATTGTGGCAGACCCACAGACTTTTACTTGCACTGGCAGCCAACAAGGCAGTAAAGCCTGGCAGCCATAAGCAATACAGCCTATAACATGCAGGAAAGTGGTTATTACGCCAAAACAGGTCTTCCCATTGTGCCCAATGTCCAAGAAACATCAAATCCTGGTCTATTGTTGTGTCCTGCAAGTGTTAAAAGTTGTTTAAAGAGGTACTAAAGGCTCTCTTCCAACACAGCATGAGGTAGGTAGCTAGTCAGGTCCTTAAGCCTAGAGAAAGGGTTGAGGAAATAGTCAGAAAAAAAGGAATGCTGAGAGGGGATGAGGGGAAAGCACAACTACTTCCCAGGGCTGTGTGTGACTGGTCTTCCTTAATTTACACTCAGACGGGGAGGATGTGCAGCTCCTCCGGGTACCATGTGTAACATGCTACACCCCTGCAGTGAGGAAAATAAAAGGCAGAAGGAGAGGCTAAACTTGGGCCAGAGAAGGTGCTGAGTCCATCAGAATGGCATCCAGGAAAACACTGTCACACTCATAATGGGAGATGTTTGTAAAGGCTGTATGAATAGTCAATAATAGCATAGAAAAATGGGTAGCTTGTGATAGAGCATAAAGAGATGAAAGGAATGGGGGGGGTTAAGGATAATGAAGCCCACTGACCCTACCTTACAGGAAATTTGGATGTTAATGAATTCTGAATGGATAACTTCATTAAGAACAACTTAACCAACTTACACCAAGACCCTTAAGTGCTTTTCCTTTCCTAAAATGTCCTTTAGGCCATTCTGGGGAGATACTTATTGCTTTTTCTGCATCTTTTAATGCTCTGAAAAAAAAAGAAAAATGCAAGTGTTAACTTCAAAGTTCAACTCATTTTATAATGCTGCAGATGAAAAACAAAGATGGAGAAATTATCTCACTAGAGGAAGGTTGAATAAGGATAGAGAGAGAATGGAATGATTCAAACTTACAAGGGGCTGTGCTCATACTATTAACAACTGCAAAGATTAGCCTCAAGCTTATAGTGAATAATAGTGTAGAGAAATATAGTAAAGTATCTCATTCTAAGCTCAGAAATAATGTGGTGTTAGATATTATATGTGGTTAAATGCAACTACCCAACGGGAGAAGGATCAACAAGCTGGGCTAGTGACCAACTCTTTACCAATTTTCTCTTGAATGAGGCTATGGTGTGTAGTCAAGTTGAAACACAGATTTACATAATGAAATTTAGGTTGCAGGATCTTCAGTAAAAAAAATCATACCAAAACAGGAACAAGAGACTAAATTTGTAGGAAAAATGTATAGAGCCATAGATGAGGGCAGGACTGCTGTAACAAAGACCTA
Organism: Ceratothoa steindachneri; assembly: GCA_963969495.1. NCBI lineage: Eukaryota > Metazoa > Arthropoda > Malacostraca > Isopoda > Cymothoidae > Ceratothoa > Ceratothoa steindachneri. The sequence continues at coordinate 121,520,445 of OZ018325.1, forward strand.
CTGACATAGTGATGAAATTAAAAGTGAAAAAAAAAACAGGTGCCCCAATGGAGGTTACTTTAAAAAAAAAATTAGCATGCTATTCTTGTGGTTGCCAATAAGGGTACAGCTACAGAAAAAGACATTAGGTTAAAAAACAAACAAACAAATAAAAAATATTAAAAATTAAGAGGCAGCTCAATACCTCTGGGAAGACCCATGTCCCTCAGGGAATCAGTCATATGACCAAATTTATCACTAACAATCTGGAGTGCAAGAGCCAGCTCACAGCACAATGAACACCTATCTCAAGCTCATCAATCAGGGTAGCAAGGACCTGACCCCCTAGGATTGATCAAGTAGTCTACTGTTAAATCCCTGAGCAGTAGAAACAGCCTCTGGCAACAGTGACACATTGGGGTGTTAGCCCCAGCGTCGAAGTCGGTAGATGGTGTATTGTAGGCAGACAGAAATAACAGTATACCTCCTATCCTGGTACAGCAGCAGTGCTGCACCAAAGAGAAGAACTGAGACATCATGTCAGTTGTAAATGGCGTATCTTCCTACTTGCCCAGCTTCCATCCAGTGGATGGTGGTGTCACAAAACCCTTATACTTCAGGAGTGTGGACAGGGGGCATGCACCCAGCATGGTCTCATGCAAAATGATAGCTAATGGGAAATACGAGACGAGCATCCACAGCATCTCCCAATTGGCCTGGAGTCCCTCACAGAAATGGCTGTACACTTTCCAGAAGCAGAACTCGGGTCACATTGGCTGAACTGTCACCTTCAAGGACTTATCAGGGGAGGTTGGGATCACCATGCAAGTCTTTTCCTCCCTCTGCCTCAAATCCTTAGGCAGGTGGGGTAACCTTCTTTTAGCAAAGGCTGGGTGTGAGCCCTTTGTGCTGAAATCTCTACCAGGGGGAGCACCTGGGGTGAATAGAACCTGCAGAAGGGTTCCGAATGAGCACAGAAATGACTGGGCTTGTAGGCCTGAAGGGGCCAGGAGCAGAGGGTGCCTATTTTAAAATTGAGGCATAAGACATCCCATGCAGCAATGGGCACGCCAGGACAAGGTCCTTAGCCTTGCAAAATTAGAGACAGTCCATAGCCTAAACGGACAGGATTTCCTTCTCCAGGAGATACACACAACATTGCTTTGAAGAAGCAGGGTGCGACTCTCTGCAATTGGCACACTTGGACTTACAGGATAGGGATTTATCAGGTGCAGCCATGAGCAACTTACATAGACTTCAGGTAAACCAAACCTGCACATCTGTCTGCAGGAGCAATTTGTTTGGCTGAAGCGTTGGCAATAGTAGCAACACAGTGACAGTGGAACCAATGCCTTCACTCAGTAGCAATACCAACCAGTCACCTCTGGGATAATGTCCATCTGCAGGGGATCCTCCATGCCCCCCCCCCCCAGGTATCACTGATGCCATTTTGAGGTACTTTTTGTTGTGTAATCTCTGGCCAGTGAACCAACATCCAGGCACATCGACTCCCTTCAAACTGTAGATAGCACAGGCCGGCAGTCACTGTTATCCACTTCCTCCAAGGTGTTGGCTCTATCGAGCTGCTCCCATTCATCATTTTTGGGCCAGTTCTCTTGGCACTCCTGTGTGATAGAATAGGGGATGGGGGGTGCTGCAATTTGTCGAAAGAATAAGCCTTCTCTCCAGTAGAAGAGGGTTAGATGGACTACTGCAAAATCATGGGGAGGGAGGGGGCACCTCTTTATTGGAGGTCGAGGTGCTGAGGGTAGGTTCAAAGAGAGCAAAGGGTCGGCCCTTTTACTGCATGGCGATGCTGAGAGGGAAGCCCTTCCATCAGTTGAAGAGGTACCTCAATTTTGCTCATCCTCCCCAACACCTAGGGAGGATCTCCAAGCACTTTGCCACCATTACCTTCTGTTATCACCATGATCAGAGTAAAAAGAAAAAAGGGCTCTTTTAAAGTAGCTACTATGCCCTCTCAATGGCTTGGGAGATTAGGAGAAAAGTCTCCAGCTGCCCGTTGTGATACTACCACTAGAGAGAATTAGGTCCCTATTAAGGCTGGCCTGTACAGCCTTTTGTTGGGACACTCTAGTTATGAGAGGCAGGGCAAAAGAGTGGATTTCTCTAATAGGCTGTACTAAAAATCAAATGATGGCAAAGATCCGAAGTGACAGGACCAGAGATGGGACCTACTAGACTTTTAATTGGCCTGGCATCCAAAAAGTCAGTAAAGCCCACCCACCATAAACAGTATAGTCTTATACACCTGAGAATGGCTGCATGGAGATGGTCAGTCAATTGCATGCTGAAAAGTGGCTATTGGGGCAAAAACTGATCTTCCCATGAATTGCAGTCCAATTCCTAGCTTCCCCCCCCCCCCCAAGTCCTGATCTCTTGTGACCTGCAGGCATTTTTTATTCAGATTCCAAAGCTCCTCTTAGGACACAGCATGAGGTAGCCGGTCAGGTCCTCAGGCCAAGGGTTGAGATCATAGTTGCAGAAAAAAAAAGGAATGCTGAGACGGACTGTGGAGGAAGCACAATAACTTCCCCCAGCTCTAACAGATAGTTTGAGTCAATCTAGTGCTGGAGCTTCCCTAATTTGACTTAGACTGGGAGGATGTGGGGCTCCTCCAGGTACTAAGTGAAACAGGCTACAGAGGATGCCTTCCTGCATGGTTCCCAAAGCCAAGCGTTTGGTCTACACCTGTGGCTCTATTTATGGCCTCTTGTGCTTTGAGTCCACTAATGCCATTTTCTGAAAGGGGGATGCCTCAAAGCTCCAGTGAAAGAATCCAGTGTTGACCTATTATTCTCTATCTCCTACTCCTTCCCTCTCCTCAATCAATAATATTAAGTCTGTAATAGGGCATCGAAAGAAGGCCTGTCCTAATTTGCAAAAACATTCTTGTAAGGTATCATCATCCAGTTGTTTGAAATATAATTATCATTGCATACTTTTATATTTACACTTTGACATGTTTTGATTGAAGAATTGGCCTCATGTTTATGCATACATTTTTTTGTTATAGTTTAATTTTTTGTATAGATATATCTTTCATTTTGTAGATTTAATTGTATATTACTGAAAATTTGGGGGAAATAAATTTAGATAGGTATGGATATTTATCTCCTTATACTGGACTTTAATCTGCCCTAATGCACATTGTGTACCAAACCTATTGTAAAATTATGTAGGGAACATAGAATTCTATGACAATGTGTGTGTTTTCTGCAGAATGGTTTTTGTATTGGTATTGTGGATGAGTGAGGTACTGGGCAGATGGTAGAGTGAAAAGTGAGATGACCATAAATTTTTAATTTTTTAAAAAAAATTATAAGAGCCCATCTGGCGACTGCCTATTTGGGCATAAGTGGCCGTACACTACACGGCCTAATACTAGGCTATATTAGAGAACAAATAACAACAAATCATATGTAGCTAACAAATAATAACTATAAAAATAATGAGAAAAAGTAAGAGGACAAGAAGAAAGCATGCTCCGGCGTCTGGGGTAGGCCAACCTCCCCTCAGCGCAGGAAGATGCCACCTACAAAAAGAAGCACGAAAAAAGGTCAAATAAAGGAAAGAAGGCCGGCCTCCTAGAAAAGTCAATGTGCACAAAGCCGTCTTGAGTACAAGGAATAAGCGGTGCCATCCCGGTAACAGGACAGGCAACGTGCGCCAAGATCGCTCAGACTGGGAGATTATTTTTTTTTTTTTTTTTTTTTTTTTATAGAGCCCATCTGGCAACTACCCACTTGGGCATAAGTCGCCGAAAAACACGACAGCCTAGAATTAGGCTACTTTAAAGTTAAAATATGAAAACTTAACAATCAATATAAATTTGAAAAACTTAACAATCGAAGCAATCTCCGGCAGCGGGGGGAGGTCCCCCTCACCCCGGTGCAGGAGAGTGCAATCTAAAACAAAACAATAACAAAAAAAGGAACCTTAAATAAAGGGGAGAAGGCCGGCCTCCCCCAAAAAGTCAATAAGTCCACCAGTCATGGTGCACGCACTCGTCCCGAGTACAAGGGACAGGCGGTAGCGACCCCGCCCATCCCGGTACCGAGACAGGTATCGTGCGCGAAGATCACCCAGACTGGGACATTCGACAAGAATATTCCGAACAGTCTGGGGGACGACGCAGTCGTTGCAATAGGGCACATGCGAGCGCTCCACCAAGTAACGATGCGTCACACGAGTGTGTCCGATTCGAAGACGACAGAAAGCAACCTGAAGCCGCCGCGGCATTGGGGGATAGGTCCATGGGAACAGTCGCGGCGCAATGGCACGCAACTTTAAGTTCCCCTCGACCGTCTCCCATCTTCTTTGCCAAGCAGTCCGAAGAGCTGCCCGTATTCCTGCCATGTAGTCGGTGTGAGGAAGAGCGAAACGCTGGTCCGGTCGCAGAGTCCTCGCGGACTCTTTGGCGCCCTCATCGGCGCGCTCATTCCCCGCAATTCCTACATGTCCAGGAACCCAGCAGAAGATAATCTCGACATCTGCCCGGCTCGCCAAAACCGTGGCGTCACGGATTTCGCGAACCAGGGGATGCGGAGATTCCAATGCCCCGAGAGCACTCAGGGCGCTTTGTGAGTCGCTATAAATCACAATCCGGTCTCCGAACCGGGCACGTCGCGTAATCTCCCGTACCGAGTGGTGTATTGCCACCAGCTCGGCCGTGAAGACAGACGCAGCGCCTGGTAGAGCCCCGCTGACTTCAAACAGAGGGGATACGGCGTGGAAGCCGACCCCCTCTTGGGACTTGGAGCCATCCGTATACACTGGCACGGTACCAGCGTGACACGATGTGTGCTCCAAAAAGATCGAACGCAATACTCCCGGCGCAGTACAAGCTTTGGGAGCAGAGGTGTGGCGACAAATAGCCAAATGTGGTACCCTCCAGGGTGGCGTCCTGGGCAGAACCAGGGGCGCCACCGGCCCGAGAGCTATATCTACCTCTCGAAGGAGTTTCCTGGCCCTAAACCCAAAGGGCTTAGGGTATGACTGGCGTCTCTCGGCGGCATAGGCACCATCGAGATCAGCTGCGGATGCAGTGAGAGCTGTTGGCGACTGGGGGAGGCGCCGGGCTCGCGCGTACAGGCGAGTGATGCACTGCACGCGGCGCAGAGCGAGTGGCATCTCCCCAGCATCGACCAACAGGCTCTCAATGGGGGAAGTGCGGAAGGCACCGGTCGCAAGGCGAAGGCCGGTGTGGTGGATCGAATCCACCTTCCGCAATAAACGCTCGGCTGCGGATGCATAAAACTCGCATCCGTAGTCGAGCTTCGAGCGAACAAGGGATCGATAAAAAAGTAAGGCGGTAGCCCTATCAGCGCCCCAAGCGCTGAACGTCACGGAACGGAGAATGTCCATGGCGCGGGTACAAGAGACCCTAAGGCTGCGAATGTGAGCCTCCCAGGTGAGGCGTCGGTCGAATACAAGATCAAGGAAACGGTGCGACTCAACCACATCCAGGCGCACCCCATTAAGAAACAAATCTGGGTCGGGGTGAAGCCGTGGATGGCGGCAGAAGTGCACCACCTTAGTCTTGGCCAAAGAAAACCGAAACCTGTGCGCTTCGGCATAGCGAGAGACGCGGTTCAATGCCTGTTGGAGTCGGCGCTCCAGAGTTGGCATCTGGGCCGCGCCAAAAGAGATCGAAAGGTCGTCCACGTAGAGCGTAGCGAGAACATCTTCCGGCAGCACCGAGGTGATGCCGTTGATGCTCAGGGCAAAGAGTGTGACACTGAGGACACTTCCCTGCGGGACACCCTCTTCCTGCTCCTTTGGGCCGGAGAGGGCTCCCCCCACCCGTACGCGGAATCGACGATCTCGCAAAAATTCAGATATAAACATTGGGAGGCGTCCCCTCGCCCCCATCGTGTGGAGAGTCTCCATGATACCGTATCGCCATGCGGTATCATAGGCTTTCTCCAGATCAAAAAACACCGTGGCGTAGTGCTGTCTACGAAGGAAAGCCTCGCAGACGGCATTTTCCAGTCGGAGCAGAGCATCCGACGTGGAGTGGAACTTACGGAAGCCGCACTGTGCAGAAGACAGATGGCCTCCGCTGTCCAGGAAATAGGCTAATCTAACATTTACCAATTTCTCCATCAACTTGCACACGCAAGAGGTTAGAGAGATTGGGCGGAAACCGGTCGGAGTAGAGTGATCTCTCCCCGGCTTGCGAAAGGCGAGCACAGTAGCGATTCGCCAGGAGTCTGGGAGGAGACCTTCCACCCAGATCCTGTTGAACAAATCTAATAGAAAGGCCATGCCTTGCTCACCCAGGTGTCGAAGCATGGCGTACGGGACATCGTCCGGACCATGGGCGGTGTCCGCGCACGAAGCGAGAGCGGAACGCAACTCACTCACAGTAAACTTGTCGTTGAAGGGTTCTCCGCCTCTGGAGGTAAAGTCCAGCCGGCGGCCTTCCGCGACATCACGACGTGCATTGAATGCTGGCGGAGCAGCATCACGGCTAGAGAATGCGGAAAAAGCGGTCGCTAAGGATTCCGCCACGGACGCGGGGTCCGAGATTGCGGTCCCATTCTCCTGGAGAACGGGAGGGGGGTCCTGCGAGAACTTGCCCCGAATCCTTTTGACTCGCTTCCACACCTCAGCTAAAGGGGTCTTCCCGTTAAGTGAAGACACGTATGCCCGCCAAGAAGAGCGGCGGGCGTGCTTCCAAATATACCGGAACCTAGCCCTAGCCCGACGAAATTCAGCGACGGTGAAATCGTTCGGGCGGCGCTTATAGCGCATGTAGGCATAACGCTTCTGTTTGAGGGCCGTCTCACACTCAGACGACCACCATGGGAGTGGTCGGCGTGCAAAACGGCCAGACGTCCTAGGAATAGTAGTCAGGCCCACGGCGATGAGGTTGCCGGAGAAGAACTCGACGGCCTCATCTACCGACCTAAACTCCTTGACTGAGATAGAGAATTCAGTCATTTCCTGAAATGCAGGCCACCGCGCCCGCGCCAAGCACCACCGAGGTGGTCTCTCAGGCGGCAGTTGCCCTGAAAATGATATTTGAATGGGAAAGTGATCACTACCATGGAGGTCATCGACCACCCCCCAATCAAAATCAGGCTGTGCATCCGAAGAGCACAAAGATAGGTCAAGGCAAGAAAATGAAGCGGTTCTCGGACAGTGATGCGTAAACTCATCCACGTTTAGGACACCCATCTCAAGCTCTTCGATCAGATCGGCAAGGACTTGTCCCCTGGGATTTATGGTGTAATCTCCCCAGAGAGGATGCCTGCCGTTCAGATCTCCAAGCAAGAGATAGGGCCTCGGCAACCGTGCCACGACGCGGCGAAAGTCCCCCGCGTCGAAGTCAGCTGACGGTGGAATGTACGCAGAAATGATAGTATACCTCCTATCCAGGTGCAGCTGCACACGCACTGCCTGAAAGGAGGTATCTAAAGAGAAAGGAAGAACGGAGACATCATGCCGGGTGTAAACCGCGCATCCCCCAGCCCGGCCGTCCCGCGGTGGTTGGGTCGCAAGACCCTTATACCCCGGGAGGGCAGGCAGGGGGCACGCGCCTAGCATGGTCTCCTGCAAAAAAATAGCTAACGGGGAACGGGATGAGGCGAGCCTCCGCAGCTCCTCCCAGTTGGCTCGGAGTCCACGGCAATTCCATTGAAGGAATATGCCCTCCAGGCCTAGCTCGGAGGAGACGCGGGGGCCCTCCTCGAATTGAAGACCCTCACGGGAATGGCCGTACGCTTCCCGGGGGCAGAACCCCGGGCGCTGTTGGCCGGACAAAGCGTTGAAGGCGCTGTCGCCTTCGAGGACTTATTGGGGGAGGTTGGGCTCGCCATGCGAGTCTTTTCCTCCCTCCGCCTCGAAACTTTAGGCGGGCGTTGCGGCTTCGGAGGCGGGGGGCCCTCTTTTCGAGGAACCACCGTCTCCGAGCCACTCGCTCCACCTCGGGGCGTGGGCAAAGGGGCCGAAGCTCCTTTGTTGCTGTCCTCCTTTCGGGGAACAGCTTTAGGAACCCCGGAAGATGGCCTAGCGACCATCTTCAGGGGTGTTGCCTCCTGTGAGTCTAACGACTCGGTGGAGGCGCGTGGCCGTTTCGCTTTACGCGAAACGGTCACGCTGGGGGAAGAGGGGGGAGCCCTGGTTTTAGCCGGGGCAGGGTATGAACCCTTTTTGCCGCCAGCTTTACCAGGGGAGCGCCCAGGTTGGGTAGAGCCCACAGAAGGGCTCCGAATGGGCGCGGAAACAACCGTGCTCGTTGGCCTGGATGGGCCAGGAGCAGAGGGTGCCTTTCTAACTATTGAGGCATATGACGTCCCAGGCAGAGCCGGGCGCGCCAGGACCAAGTCCTTTGCCTCGCGGAATGAGAGTCGATCCTGGGCCTGAACGGCCAGGATTTCTTTCTCAAGGAGATATGCACCACATTGCTTCGAAGAAGCAGGGTGCGGCTCTCCGCAATTGACACACTTGGCCACACACGATTTGGACTTATCGTGTGCGACCTTGGAGCAATTTACACAGACTTCGGGTGACCCCGATTTTGCACGTCTACATGATCGATTCGTATGGCCGAAGCGGTGGCAGTAATAGCACCGCCGCGGCAGTGGCACGAATGCCTTCACGCGGTAGCGGTACCAACCGGCACGCACCGACTCAGGGAGCTTGTCACAGTCGAACGTGACGAAGAGTGTAGGGGTGGGTCTCGAGGCCCCTCCCTGTTTTCTCATCACACGTTCGACCTTGACCGCCCCATGGTCGGCCAGCTCTAGGGTGATGTCCTCAATGGAGTAGTCAACGAGTTCCCTCGCATAAACTACTCCTTTCACAAAGTTCATGGTAGAGTGCGGCGTCACACTCACCGGGGTGCCATGAAGTGTCCGAAGAGCACTTATCTTGGCCGCCTCGGCGGGATTCGCCGCATTCGCCAGAAGGCTCCCGTCCGAGAAACGGGTTACCTTCGGCTCTCTACCAATTGCACTAGCTAATCCTCTCCTCTGATGGATCATGTTGCCCTTGGACAACATGGTGCCATCAGTGGAGCGAATAACGAGGAAGCGTTTGAAGCCAGCGGGCTCGAAAACGCCAGGTAACCTCTGAATCAGGGGCCCCGATGTCATCGAGGCTCCGCCCTGTGCATTCTTGGTCTTAGTCGTAGTCATGGGCTCCGCACACGAGGGGGTAGAGGGGCCGGATGTGCCGATCTTGGCTTGGTCGCCTACCAAAGTGGTAGCAGACCCATCCGTCCCCGCAGCCCCCGCGGATGGAGAGGAGCCCCGAGTCTTCTTCGTCTTTTGAGTCTTTTTAGTCTTTTTCTTTTTAGGAGAGGAGGGCGGGGAATGAACCCGCTTTTCACCTCCGCTGGCAGAAGTCCCCAGGCCAGATGGACCAGCCTCAGCCAGGTCCCTCTCCGAAATGGAGAAGGTCCTGGTTGTCGTAGGGGCACCTGTCAGAGGAGATCCCTCCCCTCCTTCTACTGCCTCGCAGCCCTCAGCCATTTGAGGAGGACCTTGCATAGGGGCGGATTCGGGTTCGGTGCTTGGCGCCGAGCCCGAATTCCCCCCCATGGAAGGCCCTACCGTCTGGGGCTGGGTCTCCTCAAGGACCATGTCTATCACAGGAGGGGCCTCCAGTTGGCCATCCCCTCCCAGGACATCGCAGGTCCCCTTGGCAGTATTGTCACTAGTCAGGTGGTGTGGGGAGGCACAGGCCTTGACCCCAGCAAGGTTCAAAATTCTTGCCAGCAGGTCTTTTGAGGGAAGCGACCGAAGGGGCCTGGCTTCCCTCTCCCCCCTAAGGGGGTTTGCCCTACCGAGCCGCTTGCACGAGGGGCGGTCGGCAATGGGCTGCCTGCTGGCTTTCTTGGCAGTCCCCTTAGAAAGCAAAGGAGGGACTGCCGCTGGAGATAGGGAGGTGCCCGAAAGCACCTCCAGAGAAGGGGGTGAGGGGGAGTCCCCTACACCCGTAGGCGTAGGAGAGGAGTAAGCCTCCTCTCCGGTTAAAGAATTATGGAGGGTCCCTTGCGCAAGCACAAGGGGGGGGACCTCCATTTTCTCGGTGGAGCTGCCCGAGGGCGGCTCCGTAGATGTTTTTGGGGAAGTTGGGGGTTGGGGTTTTTGTTTTTTTTCATACATGGGCATGGTGACCCTCTTTTGATTACGGGACGCAATAGCTCATCACCTCTCGCAGTTGCCCGCACTGCGAGAGGTGCTTACAAGCCCGGCAGAGCCAGGCGCCGCCATTCGGGACCACCCCTCCCGCCTGGTGGCCTGGCAGTCCTTCGGCATGGCGGCTCCACCTTGGACACGGCGTAAAAAATATAGGTTGTGAAGAGGAGAGGAAAAGGGATGTGAGGAAGATGTGGGTGGGGATGAAGCAGGTTGTTAAAAAAAACCCATCCCGAACCGGAGCTGAGGGGTTAGGGAACAATGTCCCCTCCCCCCCTCAGCCCCGATCCGGGGTGGTTGGCTTGAGAAGAAGGTCAGCATTCTACCCTGTGAAATTAGAGGCTGACCAGAGAAAGTTGTGGGAGAGGTTGTATGAAAAGCGACGAGGTAGGGGAGAAATCGGGCTATCTGAAGGAAGGAAGAGAGGCTAAGCTGGGGCCGGACGGAGCGCTGGATCCCGTCAGCACGGCGGCCAGGATGGCAAATCGCCGCGCCCCTTACGGGGGACTGGGAGATTAAAAAAGAATGTGCCGAACAGACCGGGCAACAACGCAGTCATCACAATATGTCGCAGGCGAGCATTCCATCAAATGACTATGCGTCCCGCGAGTGTGTCCAATTCGGAGACGACCGAAAGCAAAGTAAAGCCTTTGCATCATTGGGGTGTAGGTTCATGGGAACAGTCGCAGCGCAGGTTCCCTTCGACTGTCTCCTATCTTTTTTGCCAAGCAGCCGAGAGAGCTGCGAGGAAGAGCGAAACGCTGGTCCGGTCGCCGAGTCCTGGAGGACTCTTTGGCGCCCTCATTTCTGGAGATTCCTACATGTCCAGGAACAAGCAGAAGATAATCTAGACAACCGCCTGGACTGCCAAAACTGTGGGGTCATGTATAATGCAAACCAGGGAAAGCGGAGATTCCAATGCGCCAAGAGCATTCAGAGCGCTTTGTGAATCACTATATAAATCAGAATCCGGTCTCCGAACCGGGCACGTAGCGTAATCACCCATACCGAGTGGTGTATTGCCATCATTTTTTTTTTTTTTTTTTAAGAGCTCATCTGGCAACTGCCTACTTTGGCATTAGTCGCTGTATTAAAACTGGCCTAGTTCTAGGCTACGTTAAAATAAAAATAAATAGAGGAAAAACACCCCAAAAAGGGGGAAACGAAGCAAGCTCCTGCATCAAGGGGTGGTCCCCCCGGCGCAGGAGCGTGAAACCTAAAGGGAAAAAAAACAAAAGCAAAAAACCCTGCTTAAATAATAGGTCGACAGAAAGCGACCTAAAGCCATCAGGACATTGGAGGATAGGTCCATGGGAACAGTCGCGGGGCAATGGCACGCAACTTTAAGTTCCCTTCGACCGTCTCCCATCTTCTTTGCCAAGCAGTCCGAAGAGCTGCCCGTATTCTTGCCATGTAGTCGGTGTGAGGAAGAGCGAAACGCTGGTCCGGTCGCAGAGTCCTCACAGACTCTTTGGCGCCCTCATTTCCCAAAATTCATACATGTCCAGGAACCAAGCAGAAGATAATCTCGACATCTGCCCGGCTCGCCAAAACCGTGGCGTCACGGATTTCGCGAACCAGGGGATGCGGAGATTCCAATGCCCCGAGAGCACTCAGGGCGCTTTGTGAGTCGCTATAGATCACAATCCGGTCTCCGAACCGGGCACGTCGCGTAATCTCCCGTACCGAGTGGTGTATTGCCACCAGCTCGGCCGTGAAGACAGACGCAGCGCCTGGTAGAGCCCCGCTGACTTCAAACAGAGGGGATACGGCGTGGAAGCCGACCCCCTCTTGGGACTTGGAGCCATCCGTATACACTGGCACGGTACCAGCGTGACACGATGTGTGCTCCAAAAAGGTCGAACGCAATACTCCCGGCGCAGTACAAGCTTTGGGAGCAGAGGCGTGGCGACAAATAGCCAAATGTGGTACCCTCCAGGGTGGCGTCCTGGGCAAAACCAGGGGCGCCACCGGCCCGAGAGCTATATCTACCTCTCGAAGGAGTTTCCTGGCCCTAAACCCAAAGGGCTTAGGGTATGACTGGCGTCTCTCGGCGGCATAGGAAGCATCGAGATCAGCTGCGGATGCAGTGAGAGCTGTTGGCGACTGAGGGAGGCGCCGGGCTCGCGCGTACAGGCGAGTGATGCACTGCACGCTGCGCAGAGCGAGTGGCATCTCCCCAGCATCGACCAACAGGCTCTCAATGGGGGAAGTGCGGAAGGCACCGGTCGCAAGGCGAAGGCCGGTGTGGTGGATCGAGTCCACCTTCCGTAATTAACGCTCGGCTGCGGATGCATAAAACTCGCATCCGTAGTCGAGCTTCGAGCGAACAAAGGATCGATAAAAAAGTAAGGCGGTAGCCCTATCAGCGCCCCAAGCGCTGAACGTCACGGAACGGAGAATGTCCATGGCGCGGGTACAAGAGACCCTAAGGCTGCGAATATGAGCCTCCCAGGTGAGGCGTCGGTCGAATACAAGACCAAGGAAACGGTGCGACTCAACCACATCCAGGCGCACCCCATTAAGAAACAAATCTGGGTCGGGGTGAAGCCGTGGATGGCGGCAGAAGTGCACCACCTTAGTCTTGGCCAAAGAAAACCGAAACCTGTGCGCTTCGGCATAGCGAGAGACGCGGTTCAATGCCTGTTCGAGTCGACGCTCCAGAGTTGGCATCTGGGCCGCGCCAAAAGAGATCGAAAGGTCGTCCACGTAGAGCGTAGCGAGAACATCTTCCGGCAGCACCGAGGTGATGCCGTTGATGCTCAGGGCAAAGAGTGTGACACTGAGGACACTTCCCTGTGGGACACCCTCTTCCTGCTCCTTTGGGCCGGAGAGGGCTCCCCCCACCCGTATGCGGAATCGACGATCTCGCAAAAATTAAGATATAAACATTGGGAGGCGTCCCCTCGCCCCCATCGTGTGGAGAGTCTCCATGATACCGTATCGCCATGCGGTATCATAGGCCTTCTCCAGATCAAAAAACACCGTGGCGTAGTGCTGTCTACGAAGGAAAGCCTCGCAGACGGCACTTTCCAGTCGGAGCAGAGCATCCGACGTGGAGTGGAACTTACGGAAGCCGCACTGTGCAGAAGACAGATGGCCTCCGCTGTCCAGGAAATAGGCTAATCTAACATTTACCAATTTCTCCATCAACTTGCACACGCAAGAGGTTAGAGAGATTGGGCGGAAACCGGTCGGAGTAGAGTGATCTCTCCCCGGCTTGCGAAAGGCGAGCACAGTAGCGATTCGCCAGGAGTCTGGGAGAAGACCTTCCACCCAGATCCTGTTGAACAAATCTAACAGAAAGGCCATGCCTCGCTCACCCAGGTGTCGAAGCATGGCGTACGGGACATCGTCCGGACCATGGGCGGTGTCCGCGCACGAAGCGAGAGCGGAACGCAACTCACTCACAGTAAACTTGTCGTTGAAGGGTTCTCCGCCTCTGGAGGTAAAGTCCAGCCGGCGGCCTTCCGCGACATCACGACGTGCATTGAATGCTGGCGGAGCAGCATCACGGCTAGAGAATGCGGAGAAAGCGGTCGCTAAGGATTCCGCCACGGACGCGGGGTCCGAGATTGCGGTCCCATTCTCCTGGAGAACGGGAGGGGGGTCCTGCGAGAACTTGCCCCGAATCCTTTTGACTCGCTTCCACACCTCAGCTAAAGGGGTCTTCCCGTTAAGTGAAGACACGTATGCCCGCCAAGAAGAGCGGCGGGCGTGCTTCCAAATATACCGGAACCTAGCCCTAGCCCGACGAAATTCACCGACAGTGAAATCGTTCGGGCGGCGCTTATAGCGCATGTAGGCATAACGCTTCTGTTTCAGGGCCGTCTCACACTCGGCCGACCACCATGGGAGTGGTCGGCGTGCAAAACGGCCAGACGTCCTAGGAATAGTAGTCAGGCCCACGGCGATGAGGTTGCCGGAGAAGAACTCAACGGCCTCATCTACCGACCTAAACTCCTCGAGTGAGATAGAGAATTCAGTCATTTCCTGAAATGCAGGCCACCGCGCCCGCGCCAAGCACCACCGAGGTGGTCTCTCAGGCGGCAGTTGCCCTGAAAAGGATATTTGAATGGGAAAGTGATCACTACCATGGAGGTCATCGACCACCCCCCAATCAAAATCAGGCTGTGAATCCGAAGAGCACAAAGATAGGTCAAGGCAAGAAAATGAAGCGGTTCTCGGACAGTGATGCGTAAACTCATCCACGTTTAGGACACCCATCTCAAGCTCTTCGATCAGACCGGCAAGGACTTGTCCCCTGGGATTTATGGAGTAATCTCCCCAGAGAGGATGCCTGCCGTTCAGATCTCCAAGCAAGAGATAGGGCCTCGGCAACCGTGCCACGACGCGGCGGAAGTCCCCCGCGTCGAAGTCAGCTGACGGTGGAATGTACGCAGAAATGATGGTATACCTCCTATCCAGGTGCAGCTGCACAGCCACTGCCTGAAAGGAGGTATCTAAAGAGAAAGGAGGTATCTAAAGAGAAAGGAAGAACGGAGACATCATGCCGGGTGTAAACCGCGCATCCCCCAGCCCGGCCATCCCGCGGTGGTGGGGTCGCAAGACCCTTATACCCCGGGAGGGCAGGCAGCGGGCACGCGCCTAGCATGGTCTCCTGCAAAAAAATAGCTAACGGGGAACGTGACGAGACGAGCCTCCGCAGCTCCTCCCAGTTGGCCCGGAGTCCACGGCAATTCCATTGAAGGAATATGCCCTCCAGGCCTAGCTCGGAGGAGACGCGGGGGCCCTCCTCGAATTGAAGACCCTCACGGGAATGGCCGTACGCTTCCCGGGGGAAGAACCCCGGGCGCTGTTGGCCGGACAAAGCGCTGAAGGCGCTGTCGCCTTCGAGGACTTATTGGGGGAGGTTGGGCTCGCCATGCGAATCTTTTCCTCCCTCCGCCTCGAAACCTTAGGCGGGCGTTGCGGCTTGGGAGGCGGGGGGCCCTCTTTTCGAGGAACCACCGTCTCCGAGCCACTCGCTCCACCTCGGGGCGTGGGCGAAGGGGCCGAAGCTCCTTTGTTGCTGTCCTCCTTTCGGGGAACAGCTTTAGGAACCCCGGAAGATGGCCTAGCGACCATCTTCAGGGGTGTTGCCTCCTGTGAGTCTAACGACTCTGTGGAGGCGCGTGGACGTTTCGCCTTACGGGAAACGGTCACGCTGGGGGAAGAGGGGGGAGCCCTGGTTTTAGCCGGGGCTGGGTGTGAACCCTTTTTGCCGCCAGCTCTACCAGGGAAGCGCCCGGGTGTAGTAGAGCCCGCAGAAGGGCTCCGAATGGGCGCGGAAACAACCGTGCTCGTTGGCCTGGATGGGCCAGGAGCAGAGGGTGCTTTTCTAACTATTGAGGCATATGACGTCCCAGGCAGAGCCGGGCGCGCCAGGACCAAGTCCTTAGCCTCGCGGAATGAGAGTCGATCCTGGGCCTGAACGGCCAGGATTTCTTTCTCAAGGAGATATGCACCACATTGCTTCGAAGAAGCAGGGTGCGGCTCTCCGCAATTGACACACTTGGCCACACACGATTTGGACTTATCGTGTGCGACCTTGGAGCAATTTACACAGACTTCGGGTGACCCCGATTTTGCACGTCTACATGATCGATTCGTGTGGCCGAAGCGGTGACAGTAATAGCACCGCCGCGGCAGTGGCACGAATGCCTTCACGCGGTAGCGGTACCAACCGGCACGCACCGACTCAGGGAGCTTGTCACAGTCGAACGTGACGAAGAGTGTAGGGGTGGGTCTCGAGGCCCCTCCCTGTTTTCTCATC
Organism: Ceratothoa steindachneri; assembly: GCA_963969495.1. Classification (NCBI taxonomy): domain Eukaryota; kingdom Metazoa; phylum Arthropoda; class Malacostraca; order Isopoda; family Cymothoidae; genus Ceratothoa; species Ceratothoa steindachneri. The sequence goes on from OZ018325.1 coordinate 121,536,372, forward strand.
ACACGTTCGACCTTGACCGCCCCATGGTCGGCCAGCTCTAGGGTGATGTCTTCTATGGAGTAGTCAACGAGTTCCCTCGCATAAACTACTCCTTTTACAAAGTTCATGGTAGAGTGCGGCGTCACACTCACCGGGGTGCCATGAAGTGTCCGAAGAGCACTTATCTTGGCCGCCTCGGCGGGATTCACCGCATTCGCCAGAAGGCTCCCGTCCGAGAAACGGGTTACCTTCGGCTCTCTACCAATTGCACTAGCTAATCCTCTCCTCTGATGGATCATGTTGCCCTTGGACAACATGCTGCCATCAGTGGAGCGAATAACGAGGAAGCGTTTGAAGCCAGCGGGCTCGAAAACGCCAGGTAACCTCTGAATCAGGGGCCCCGATGTCATCGAGGCTCCGCCCTGTGCACTTTTGGTCTTTGTCATCGTCAGGAGCTCCGTACCCGGGGAAGCAGAGGGCCCGGATGTGCCGATCTTGGCTTGGTCGCTTGCCAAAGTGGCAGCAGACCCATCCGTCCCCGTAGCCCCCGCGGATTGAGAGGAGCCCCGAGTCTTCTTCGTCTTTTTGGTCCGTTTCTTTTTTGGAGAGGAGGGCGGGGAATGAACCCGCTTCTCACCCCCGCCGGTAGAAGCCCCCAGGCCAGATGGACCGGCCTCAGCCAGATCCTTCTCCGAAATGGAGAAGGTCCTGGTGGTCGCAGGGGCATCATCCGGAGGAGATCCCTCCCCTCCTTGTACTGCCTGAGAATCTACAGCCGTTTGATGAGGACCTTGCATAGGGGCGGATTCGGGTTCGGTGCTTGGCGCCGAGCCCGGATTCCCCCCCATGGAAGGACCTACCTTCTGAGGCTGGTTTGCCTCAAGGACCATGTCTATCACAGGAGGGGCCTCCAGTTGGCCATCCCCTCCCAGGACATCGCAGGTCCCCTTGGCAGCGTCATAAGTCTTTAGTGGGGAGGCACAGGCCTTGACCCCGGGCAAGGTTTAATATTTTTGCCAGCAGGTCTTTTGAGGGAAGCGACCGAAGGGGCCTGGCTTCCCTCTCCCCCCTAAGGGGGTTTGCCCTACCGAGCCGCTTGTACGAGGGGCGGTCGGCAATGGGCTGCCTGCTGGCTTTCTTGGCAGTCCCCTTAGAAAGCAAAGGAGGGACTGCCGCTGGAGATAGGGAGGTGCCCGAAAGCACCTCCAGAGAAGGGGGTGAGGGGGAGTCCCCTACACCCGTAGGCGTAGGAGAGGAGTAAGCCTCCTCTCCGGTTAAAGAGGTATGGAGGGTCCCCTGCGCAAGCACAGGGGGGGGGGACCTCCATCTTTTCTGTGGAGCTGCACGAGGGCGGCTCCGTTGTTTTAGGGGGAATTAAGGGGAGATGGTTTTTTTTTTCATCATTGGGCATGGTGACCCTCTTTGTTTTACGGGACGCAATCGCTCACCACCTCTTGCAGTAGCCCGCACTGCAAGAGGTGCTTACAGGCCCGGCAGAGCCAGGCGCCGCCATTTGGGACCAACCCTCCCGCCTGGTGGCCTGGCAGTCCTTCGGCATGGCGGCTCCACCTTAGACACGGCGTAAAACAGATAGAATGTGAAGAGGAAAGGAAAAGGGATGTGTTAAAAAAAACCCATCCCGAACCGGAGCTGAGGGGTTAGGGAACAATGTCCCCTCCCCCCCCAGCCCCGATCCGGGGTGGTTGGCTTGAGAAGAAGGTCAGCATTCTACCCTGTGAAATTAGAGGCTGACCAGAGAAAGTTGTGGGAGAGGTTGTATGAAAAGCGACGAGGTAGGGGAGAAATCGGGCTATCTGAAGGAAGGAAGAGAGGCTAAGCTGGGGCCGGACGGAGCGCTGGATCCCGTCAGCACGGCGGCCAGGATGGCAAATCGCCGCGCCCCTTACGGGGCTTTGGAAGCAGAGGCGTGGCGACAAATAGCCAAGTGTGGAACCCTCCAGGGTGGCGTCCTGGGCAGAACCAGGACGCCACTGGCCCGAGAGCTATATCTAGCTCTAGAAGGAGTTTCCTGGCCCTGAAACCAGAGGGTTGGGGTATGACTGGCGTCTCTCGGGGGCATAGGCACCATCGAGATCAGCTGCGGATGCAGTGAAAGCTGTTGGCGACTGAGGGAGGCGCCGGGACGCACGTAAAGGCGAGTGATGCACTGCACGCAGCGCAGAGCGAGTCGCATCTTCCCAGCATCGACCAACATATTTTTTTTTTTTTATTTAAGGGGCTATCTGGCGACTGCCGACTTTAAAAATTGAAAAATTGAACAGGCAACAAAAATAAAAAGAAATAACAATAACAATAACAAAACAATAACAAAAACAAAAATTAAACCTGGTTAAATAAAAGGGAGAAGGCCGGCCTCCCCCCAAAAGTCAACAAGTCCACAAGTCAATGTTCACGAATCTGTCTCAAGTACAAGGGACAGGCGGTAGCGACCCCGCCCATCCCGGTACCGGGACAGGTGTCGTGCGCGAAGATCACCCAGACTGGTACATTCGACAAGAATGTGGCGAACAGTTTGGGGGACGACGCAGTCGTTGCAATAGGGCGCAGGCGAGCGCTCCATCAAATAGCGATGCGTCACACGAGTGTGTCCGATTCGGAGACGACAGAAAGCAACCTGAAGCCGCCGCGGCATTGGGGGATATGTCCATGTGAACAGTCGCGGCGAAGAAGCACGCAACTTTAAGTTCCCTAGACCGTCTCCCATCTTCTTTGCCAAGCAGTCCGAAGAGCTGCCCGTATTCTTGCCATGCAGTCGGTGTGAGGAAAAGCGAAACACTGGTCCGGTCGCAGAGTCCTCGCGGACTCTTTGGCGCCCTCATTCCCCGCAATTCTTACTTGTCCAGGAACCCAGCAGAAGATAATCTCGACATCCGCCCGGCTCGCCAAAACCGTGGCGTCACGGATATCGCAAACCAGGGGATGCAGAGATTCCAATGCCCCGAGAGCACTCAGGGCGCTTTGTGAGTCGCTATAGATCACAATCCGGTCTCCGAACCGGGCACGTCGCGTAATGTCCCGTACCGATGGTGTATTGCCACCAGCTCGGCCGTGAAGACAGACGCAGCGCCTGGTAGAGCCCCGCTGACTTCAAACAGAGGGAATACGGCGTGGAAGCCGACCCCCTCTTGGGACTTGGAGCCATCCGTATACACTGGCATGGTTCCAGCGTGACACGATGTGTGCTCCAAAAAAGTCGAACGCAATACTCCCGGCGCAGTACAAGCTTTGGGAGCAGAGGCGTGGCGACAAATAGCCAAATGTGGTACCCTCCAGGGTGGCGTCCTGGACAGAACCAGGGGCGCCACCGGCCCGAGAGCTATATCTACCTCTCGAAGGAGTTTCCTGGCCCTAAACCCAAAGGGCTTAGGGTATGACTGGCGTCTCTCGGCGGTATAGGCACCATCGAGTTCAGCTGCGGATGCAGTGAGAGCTGTTGGCGACTGAGGGAGGCGCCGGGCTCGCGCGTACAGGCGAGTGGCATCTCCCCAGCATCGACCAACAGGCTCTCAATGGGGAAAGTGCGGAAGGCACCGGTCGCAAGGCGAAGGCCGGTGTGGTGGATCGAATCCACCTTCCACAATAAACGCTCGGCTGCGGATGCATAAAACTCGCATCCGTAGTCGAGCTCCGAGCGAACAAAGGATCGATAAAAAAGTAAGGCAGTAGCCCTATCAGCGCCCCAAGCGCTGAACGTCACGGAGCGGAGAATGTCCATGGCGCGGGTACAAGAGACCCTAAGGCTGCGAATATGAGCCTCCCAGGTGAAGCGTCGGTCGAATACAAGACCAAGGAAACGGTGCGACTCAACCACATCCAGGTGCACCCCATTAAGAAACAAATCTGGGTCGGGGTGAAGCCGTGGATGGCGGCAGAAGTGCACCACCTTAGTCTTGGCCAAAGAAAACCGAAACCTGTGCGCTTCGGCATAGCGAGAGACGCGGTTCAATGCCTGTTGGTGTCGACGCTCCAGAGTTGGCATCTGGGCCGCGCCAAAAGAGATTGAAAGGTCGTCCACGTAGAGCGTAGCGAGAACATCTTCCGGCAGCACAGAGGTGATGCCGTTGATGCTCAGGGCAAAGAGTGTGACACTGAGGACACTTCCCTGTGGGACACCCTCTTCCTGCTCCTTTGGGCCGGAGAGGGCTCCCCCCACCCGTACGCGGAATCGACGATCTCACAAAAATTCAGATATAAACATTGGGAGGCGTCCCCTCGTCCCCATCGTGTGGAGAGTCTCCATGATACCGTATCGCCATGCAGTATCATAGGCCTTCTCAAGATCGAAAAACACCGTGGCGTAGTGCTGTCTACGAAGGAAAGCCTCGCAGATGGCATTTTCCAGTCGGAGCAGAGCATCCGACGTGGAGTGGAACTTGCGGAAGCTGCACTGTGCGGAAGACAGATGGCCTCCGCTGTCCAGGAAAAAGGCTAATCTAACATTTACCAATTTCTCCATCAACTGAGTCTTTTTTCTTTTTAGGAGAGGGTGGCAGGGAATGAACCCGCTTCTCCCCTCCACTGGCAGGAGCCCACAGGCCGGATGGACCAGTTTCAGCAAGGTCCTTCTCCGAGATGGAGAAGGTCCTGGCAGCCAGAGGGGCACCGGTTGGAGAAAATCCCTCCCCTCCTTGTACTGCCTTAGAAACCCTAGCCATTTGAGGACCTTCATAGGGGTGGACTCGAGTTCGGTGCTGGGTGCTGAGCCAAGATTTGCTCTCATGAAAAGCCCTACCGTCTGAGGTTGAGGTGCCTCAAGGACCATGTCTTTCTGGAAGAGGGGGGGGGGGCTCAAGCTGGCCATCACCCCCCCAGGACATCACAGGTCCCATTAGCAGCGGTGTAACGAGTCGAGTCTAGGCAGGCACAGGCCTTGACCCCTGCTAGCTTTAATATTCTAGCCAGTAGGTCTTTTGAGGGAAGCGACCGATGGGGCCCAGCTTCCCTCTCCCCCCTAAAGGGGTTTGCCCTACTGAGCCGCTTCAATGGGGATCAGTCGGCTATGGGCTGCCTGCTGGCTTTCTTGGCAGTCCCCTTGGAAAGTAAAGGGGGTGAGGAGGAGTCCCCTACACCCATAGGTGGAGAGGAGTAAGCCTCCTCTCTGGTTAGAGAGATTTGAAGGGTCTCCTGCGAGAGCACAGTGGGGGATGACCTCCATTTTTTTCTGTGGAGCTGTCTGAGGGCGGCTCTGACAATGGATGAGGGGATTTTTTATTTTCTATTATTGGGCATGGTGACCCTATTTTTTTTTTTACAGGAAGCAAACACTAATCACCCCTCGCAGTGGCCCTCTCTGCGAGGGGTGCTACCATTTATGGCCACCCCTCCCACCTGGTGACCTGGCAGACTTTCAGCATAGCAGCTCCACCTTAGGCATGGCGTTTTAGTAGTTTGGTTGTCCGCCTCCCCTCCCCTATGTCTAATCTCTTTCTTCTTTTGCAGAATGTGTGTGGGTGTGGATTGTGTAATCACCGTCTTTACTTTGTGTGGGGGGACTTGATGGATCTCTATTGTGCTCCCCCATTCATCTCCTGTTTCTTTTTAGATGGAAGATAGTTCTTTGTTTAAATTAAGCTTTAACAAAGCGGATTCTTTCAGCATATATTTTTCTTTAGAAAGTGTAGGTAAAAGTTTGGAAGTAAAGTTTGTGACTGAGGAAGGAAGAGCCGCCTAGACGGAAGATAGTTCCGTGGTACCGATTGTCACCGACATCTGGCTTTCAGAGACGGCTGAAGCCAATCCTGACCCTCGCAAGTGCGCCTACCTTTTGGGGCAATTTTCTAAGGTGTGGACCTTGGCCAACACCTTTCAGTCTCCAGGGAGTGGTTGAAGCAGCGTCCAACCGACTGTGACCCTGCAATTGGGACTAACAAGCGTCCCAGTTACCCCAAATCCTCAGCTTTGCCGAGTCCTGGACCCCTAAGAATCCCACAGAAAGTGAGCCATCTCCCACTTTCTCCAACTCATCTCACTTTATTAGATAGTTAAGGGTGCACCCGTCTGTCGCGATATTTTGATTATACTATACATTTGTGTGGCCAAGATCTTGTGTAAGGCCCTTTTGTAAATATATACGTGTGGTGGTTGGCCAGAGTATTGTGAGGCCAACTGTCTGTATATATATATATATATATATATATATATATATATATATATATATATATATATATATATATATATATATATATATAGGTAATGTATTTTGGTCTAGGTTGAGGGTTGTTTATATTTTGGGTTGATTATTTTGGATTGTATTATTTTGCTAGAATTAGGGTTTCTAAATTAAATTTAGAAAATACTGTGCTCAATACCCTCTTCTTGAACCACCGAGCGGACCTTGTCAGGGCAGCGGGAGTTTTGGCTGGGGTCTCGCGAACCCGCCGCCACAGCGTTAAAAAATAGATAGTGAAGTGAGAAAGAAAAGGGATGTGAGGAAGGTATGGGTGGGGATGAAGCAGATTGTTAAAAACCCACCACCCCAAACCGGAGCTTAGGGGTTAGGGAACATTGTCTGAGAAGAAGGTTAGCATCTACCCTGTGAAAATAGAGGCCAACCAGAGAAAGTTGTGGCAGAGGTTGTAGGGGAAGTGATGAGGTAGGTGAGAAATACAAGCTGTCTGAAAGAAGAAGAGGCTAAGCTGAGGCCGAATAGGGGGCTGAAAAGGAAAGCAAATCGCCGCGCCCCTTACAGGGTTATGTCCCCCAAACTGACTCAATCATGTTATGCTCTTTGATAGCAATCTGATATCAGGAATGTTTTCTTTACATGTATTAATACTCCTCTGCATGGCCTGTTACTTCTTACATACAAATAGAAATCCTAACCATCAAATTCATACAACTATCTGATCATTTAAAACACTGCAAATGTAGTCTTTATTTGATTGAATACACTGGAAGACATTTTATAGTTTTATTTTGTGCATATATTTCATTTTCCATTGAAAGAAATTCTACAACCTTGTTTAGTGCAAATTTTACCTATTGGGTTGAGGAATAAGTTCTTGCAGTTTTATCAAATCTATTCATTACCATTAACAATTTTAGAAAACTTCATTTTTAATTGATAACAATATGCAATTTAATCAATGTATTCTCCGTTGTTATTTACAACTAGTTTTTCTATGCCTCTGCAATAAAAATCTCTGGATTTTGACTCCATAACGTTGATACATTTGTTGAATGGAGAGTTCTGCATTGACAATCTCGTTCGCAAGGGGCTCATAAAGAATGATGCCTTCACAATCCCACCACACACACAGCATTGTCTTTCATGGATGAAGTCCTTGCTTTAATCGCGGAAGTGTTTTTTTTATTGGGGTTAAGCCATTGTTTCTGATGGTTCATGTTGACATAAACACACCACTTTTCGTAGCCAGTGAAGATGCGGTGAAGAAATCTGTCCTTATATCCACGAGTAGCTTTGTGATGAGCAAGCAAACCTGCGGCAATCATGGAGAGTTGAAGTTTGTTGCTTTCGCTCAAAGTGTGAGGAACCCATGCACCGAGTTTTTTAACTTTCCCCATCGAATGAAGGTGATTCACTACAGTTTTCTGATCACACACCAATTGTACAGCCAATTCTCTAGTCGATTGACAAGGATTTTCATGAAGGTCGTTCAATCAATCTTCTTCCAACTTAATGGGGCGACCAGAACGTTCTTTGTCATTAAGATTGAAATGACCGTTTTTGAAAGGTGAAAACCACCATTGAGCTGTCCTTTCTGATAAAGTATTTTCTCTGTACACAGCACAAAATCGCGACGAGCTTTGGCTGCGTTTGCATTGTTCCCATCTCGATTGAAAATGAATAACAACAAGTGTCGAAAATGCGCCTTTCTTTCAACTTGACATTCCGTTTTGAGGGTACAGAACAAAAATTAATTTAACACAACTTTCAAATAAACCGCAATGACTTATTACTCAACTTCAAGGCGTAGCCTAAGCAAAAGCCTAATAGTCTACGCTGTTAAGAGACATAGCCTAACCTTTGCAAATTTTCTCTCATTATTTATTATTGTTTCTTAATATGTGCACAAATCACGTCAGCAAAACTTAAATCAACACAACATTAAAAAAAATGCAAGAACTTATTCCTCAACCTAATATATTACCCTATATGAAACAATAGTATCATCTAATAAGATAAGAATGAATAACAACAAGTGTCAAAAATGCGCCTTTCTTTCAACTTGACATTCCATTTTGAGGGTACAGAACAAAAATTAATTTAACACAACTTTCAAATAAACCGCAATGACTTATTACTCAACTTCAAGGCGTAGCCTAAGCAAAAGCCTAATAGTCTACGCTGTTAAGAGACATAGCCTAACCTTTGCAAATTTTCTCTCATTATTTATTATTGTTTCTTAATATGTGCACAAATCACGTCAGCAAAACTTAGATCAACACAACATTAAAAAAAATGCAAGAACTTATTCCTCAACCTAATATATTACCCTATATGAAACAATAGTATCATCTAATAAGATCAGAATGCCAGTACTTCTATCATATCTTCTATAACTTTTGCCAGAAAAAATTCAAGATTTCCAAAATTGACCTACAGTTCTCAATTATGTATAGGCAAATGTGATGGAAATTTGGATAAATAAAATGAAATAGGAAAATAAACAATTTAAGACAAAAATGCAAATGTCCAAAAATTATCTGAATGCCAGCAGAAACAAATTTTTATTGCAATATAATGATTAAATTATCAGTGGAAAATATTTGTACAAGCTATAAGTATTTGGTGTGGATGCCTTTATTTTTAATGATGCTTTGACATCTCCTGCTACAGGAAGGAACCAACTGTTGAAACTCTTACAAAGTAATCTTGCTCCATTTATCTTGAAAAATTTCACACCAGAGTTCTTGAACTCTTTTTGGATTCCTGGCTTTAGACTTCTTTCTGAGTAGATTCCAAACATTTCCAATTGAATTCAGATCCAGGCTCTATGAAGGCTGATTCATAAGTGATGCACTTGTCATACAGGGTCTTCACTTAATTGGCCAGCAAGTGGTGGGGAGTATATTTTACATGAAAATTGCATGTTGGGCTTTGGGGCTCACAAATAGGGCAAAGCATGCTATCGCAGCAATTTCCTGTACACTTGGGCATTCACTAAACCAATCATACACAGTATCACCCTGCCTTCTACCAAAATTATGCTGCAGCCCATGACACTTCCTCTGCCAAACTTAACATTTTTGGGGGGTGCAATCGACAATCTTTCGTCTGCTCTGAGAAGAAAGAAACTTATGCCATCAGATTTGAACAAATTGAACTTAGATTTATCATTGAAGTGAATTTGGCTCCATTAGTTATATCCATATAACGTGCTCAGAGGTGAATACAAGAGAATCCTTCTTGTAATTTAGGCTTGATCAAGGGGGGGCGGGATTGTCTACCTCTAGCTAACAGAACAGTCTACCTGGAGAAATAGAACAAAAAATCTCACTAATCTATTGAGAAATTGTTGCAGTGATCTTGACAATATTATGGTAAGTCGACAATATTATGGACTACACTTTTGGGTGCTTTACAGTCCCTGCAATGGCTCCAATTGAAAGACCAGCTTGGTGCCACAGCCTTACTATCAGCCCAGACAGATTTTATACCTGTAGGTTATTGTAAATTTATTTTGGACACATATTTTCTCTGGCAAAAATTATGGATGATGATGTGATATAAATACAGGCTGTATAAGGACTAAAATTTATCCATTCTTTAAATAATTAAAATTATTCATTTTCTAGAAATAGAGACATCTATATAAATGTGTCACCATCATATGCCATTCATTTTCTTCTCATATTGCCAATGATTAGACATCTTTGGACTATTCTAGACATTTAAAATAAGAAAAAAAAGGAAAGTTATAAGTGGAATATGATAGTGTAGCATCAAAACTGAAAATTAGTCAGATACAATTAGATAAAACTTCAATTTGAGGGAGAGAAAACCATTTCTTAAATTAAATTTTAATACCAAAGTGCTAAAGTAGAATGGAGTGGATATTAGATAGTCTTTGGCTTTTCATTTAGGAAAAAAAATATGAAGATACTCACTCAACATATTGATGCAATTGTTCATAACAAAATGACCTATTACCAAAAAATCTATAATCATTAGGATCTAAACGAATAGCTTCTGTAAACAAATGAATAGCTTTTTTATATTCTCTTTTATTTGCTTCCTCATTCCCTTGAATAGCATGTTGTCGTGAATGCATTTGGCGTGCTTCTAACATAACTGAAATTTTAAGGTTTAATTAGTTGTAATAAAATATTAAGTATGTATTCAATATCTCTCAAGGAGAAATTAGGTGTAATGGCAAATATCCCTTTATCATATATAACTTTACCCTATCCCATTTCCTATTGTAACAGAATAAATAAGGAGATGGCTAAAAAATTCCAACAGTTACTAGAAATTGCCCACTTTTTCCTTTGCAATGTGAGATTTATAACTAAGAAAAATGTGCCTTATACATAAATACAACCCCAAGTCATCACACGATATTTTATTTGTTTTGCCTTTATATAAAGAGGTATATTACCCATAACAACCTCCAGCAAATGTTGTAAAAGGCGACAGCCTGGATAGAGGGCACTGGTCCAGGAATTTATGCACTTAAAAGTTTTTTTCCCATCTAAGCACCATATGCAATTGTGGCAAATAATTACATACTGATCCCCCTTAATGGAAAAGTAGTTCAAGATAAAAGGATAAGTTTCAGAGATTAACAACTACTTGTCCTTTTTTTCTAATGAAACAATACCCAATACATCTTATATTACTGGTAACATCACACATACAATTAATTAAAAAACAATTAAGTTAAAACATACCATTAGATTTATCATATTTCTTTAGTTTATGGTTTTCAAATTGTGTAGAATTTGAGGTATTATTGGTTAGATTAGAATGTACCCCATTGGCACCAATTTTCTTCCCTACCATAGCCACAAATGCAGAGCTAGGGTCAATACCCTGAACCTCTTCCACAATCTCTTCTGATTCAGAGTCAGTTTCCTCATTTCTAAAAAAGATGGGAAATAATAAGTGTTAATCATTGTTGAAAACCACAGTTATACAAACTTTAATATTATTGGTTCCAATTATATTTGCATCAAACTACTAAGAATGACAATATATTCCCACAGCCAATTCATATATATGATTCCAGGACTTGCTAGAACATTTGATAATTATATATTTCTGGAATAATAATTTGTTATGGGTTTTACCAGTAATCCATATGCATCTTGAGACCTTATATTCACAGTGATGACCAATATTTTAACATTGGATCAAAACCATGGGTTACTACAGGGAATGGCAGTCATTGAAGTTGATCCCATTCAGTACTCAAACTGACCACACCAAATGTAGCTCAACTTTGCATAAACCCAAAGCAGCATTTCTACTCAGTTAGATGATAGCCTAATATAACAAGCTAATTGCAGTTAGATGGGAGAATTTTTGTTCTCATCAGCAATCTCCAAATTTCTTTGCTGTGCAGTGTGAAGGGCTGATCTGATTCCTTCAATGTAGTCAAAGTGAGGATGGGTGAAAAACTGCCTGTCTGGCACTCATTTGGCAGATTCTTTGATAAATCAAGCAAGGGATGGAACCACACCCTCTCAGAATATGATGAAAACTAGTGTGTAGGTAGATTTTTGACTGAAACCACTGAATCTGAAATACATTTTTCAATATCTTAAGTAGAAGCAAAGTTATGAACATCCCAATTTGGGGGTTTTGGGCAGCCCCCAAATTATACTTATTTCAGCCCCCAATTTACCTATAAAGTTAAAAAAAAAGCAGCTATTCAAAAGATAATTTTTAGCTCTTTAAAATTGATTCTCAATATTTTAGATAGAAACAATATTTAAAAAGTTATCGACATGTATTTAAATGGGGAGGGGGAGAGGGTTCTAAAGTACATAGAAATGAAAAAAACAAACAAACAAAAATCAGCCCCTAAAAATACTATTCCTTTTGTTTCTTAAAATGCATATTTTCACTAACTATAATTTAAGAAGGGGATTTTTTTGAGTATTTGAATAATAATTTCATCTTAGTTTGGTTATGACATGTTTCTTTTATCGAAGTTATTTCTAATAATTCTTTTATAATATCAAAAAACAAAATGGTGAAGTTCAGAAAATTTATTTTTATATATCTTCTTCTATAACTATATTTTAGCAACATAATATTTTGAAATGGGGAAAATTTAGTTTAGAGTTCCTTTGTAAAATTATTTTAATTGGCGAAGTTCAGAAAATTTATAAAAATTTAACCATGGCTGCTTTTTTTAGATTTTAAATTTTAATCTTAGTAGTGAAGCACAAGCTCCAACCGTAGGGGGAAGTGGTGAAGCCATTGCCTCATCTTTTGTATATTTTACTTGGTCTGTTCAATATAAAAGGTGAAATATATTCAACTTTTTAACAAATTGCTTATATTATATCTGTACTATACATGTAGAATCACTTTATGTTAGAAGGAATTTTGCTGTTTCTTTTTGGTCAAGAATATGAGAGTGTGACTCATGCATTCAATTTTTGTGGCACTCAATACACTCAAAATGTTCGTCAATACCCAACATGTATCCTCAGTGGAGACAAAAGATAACTTGTTTTGCACAACCTGGTGCATAAAGTTAATTTTACATTTACAGTCTTGATGTTCATCTGAGATTTCTTCAATAAACCCTTTTCCATAAAAAGCATGCCCCATCTAGTTTTTTGATGATGCATCATTCATATGGTAGAATGGCAAAAAGAACTTGTACAGAAACATCTTTTGGTGTCAAATTTAAAAGAACTATTTCCCTGAAATACAAATCAACAGGGGACTCAATGCTTGTGTGTGCACACATCAACAAATCCCCAAACTTATGGTAACAAGTATTGGTGACAAAGACATTACAACAGTGCAATTGTGATATAAATAATACAAAGTGCATGCTAGGACAAAGCAGAAAATGCCCAGGAAAAATTGGATTGAAAGAGTATTTAAAAACTCTTCTTAAATTAGAAGAAAGAAACAACATTATTTGCAGTGGATTAATACAGATAGGTCAACAATCAGCACCATTGTTTCTTCAACATATGAATTTATACCCACTCTAGCATCTAAAATTATTTCCCTAACACATTACCATTATATTTCCAAGACACAGTCATCATATTTGAAATATTTTAAAGAAAACTTGGACAACTAAGAAGTCATTATTCTTGGTGACTTTTCAGAAAATTACTCCTTTGGCGTACAAGATGCAAACCAAAGTTTTCACTGGTTAAATACTCTAGCTAGTGTACAACCTTTCATAGTTTAATATAAAAATAAGAACACTAATTGTCTTAACGATAATTGTTTGTGTTTTATCAGCAACTCATTAACCCATTCAGTAGTTGCAGTTCATAACTTTCTTAAAAAACTTTTGCCTGCCATGAATGATATTTTACCAAAATGCACCCAAAAGTTCACTATTTCTCAGATGGTGTGTGGGGCGAATGTGAGTGTGTGTAAAAGGGCCATTCTCCCACCCCTTTTCTCAGTACCCTCTCCCTCCCTCTGTAAGAATGTGTGTGAATGGGAATGGGTTTGTTTTATTTTTGTTTAATTCATGTATAAAATGATTACCATGTTTTTCTTTCTTTCCAGGCATTATTCTGGAAAGATAATAGCTAATTTTGAGATATCACTATAATAAGATATTACTTTGTATTAAGTAAATTTAACGAAGCGTTATTCTGGAAAGAGGTAAGCTAGTCGATGTATTTTTGGGTAATGCCCACTTATTAGTTTCGCCATCCATGTATAAATAAATGGGTCACTGAAGGAGGATATATCTCTTCTTCAGAGAGTGGAAGTGTGGACTGGCAGCAAGAGGGGTTCTATAGACGAGTGCTCCACCCAGCCCTGAGAGGAGGGCTTTCGTGTCTCTAACCACCTGAACCGCCATACCTGCCTTCGTTGACAATCCTGCCTCCTTCTAGTTACCCAACTACCACCCACCTCCAGCAAGTGATAGCGAGTGTCCCCTTTTCGTTCGGTTGTGGTTGTGTTTTTTTTTGTTTTGTGTAGAATATACGTAAATTGTTGTATCCGCCGGTTATAAGATTCTCGTTTGGTATCGTTATTTTGATTGGGGAATTTAGCCTCATTTTGAAGTGTGCACACTTCCCTAGTAAATATAAAATTTTGTAAATATAAACTGTAACTATCATTGTATTTTTTTGTAAGTAAAGGGACTGTATATACAATCCGTTTTATTCTCCCTCGATTTCTCACGTCCGGACAGTGTAGGAAGCGGGTTGGATCGATTATCGATTGGGATTAGAGATCTATTTTCGGCCCGCTACAATGGTTGTGCTGCTTAGTAAAAACATAAGCACAATTTCATAAATTTGTAATATCTTTTTTAGACATTGGAATGAATGGAATTTTTTCAGTACCAGTCATAGCAAGAATGTCTGTGATAGCATTGGAGGCATAGTAAAAAGGGCTGCAACTAAAGTCTTCAGAGGGTCTATAAATATCCAAGTATAATACCCTTAAAATTTTCCTAATTTTCTGTAAATTATTTTATTGAAATTCAATTCTTTTACATTCCATCTGATCAACAATTGAAAAGCAATTTAAATCTAGATTTGAGACAAGTACACAAGGATTCCATAAAATTATTCCCAACAGGTTAATGACTGTCAAAGCATTCAAAATATCAGTCAGTCAACAGAATATACTATCCACCAAATTTTAACTGATATGTCAATTCATTCCAAGACCTACATTGACTAAAATCCTAGCCAATATGTTCTTTGTACCTATGAAAATATTCCTTACATGCACCAGGTTGTGCAAAACAAATTCTCTTTTTTGTCCACTGAAGATACATGCTGGATATTGATGAAAAACATTTTGAGTGTATTGAGTGTCCCCAAATTGAAAGCAGGAGGCACAATCACATATTTATTTGACCCCAAAACAGCAGCAAAATTCCCTTCTAACAAAGTGATTCTACAGGTATAGTACAGAATATACTATCAATCGCCTATGCTGTTATCTATAGTTGTCTTTGCTGCCTATGATCTATGCTAAAAAGTTCAATATATTTAACTTTGCATATTGAACAAATGAAAATATACAAAAGCAATTATGCATTTTAAGAAACAAAATGGATAGCGCTTTTTTTTATTTTGATTTTCTTTCCATCTACTTTGACCCACCCCCTCCTATTTAAAAATTTACTTGGAATATTTTTTTTAATATGGCTTCAATGTAAAATATTCACAATCAATTTTAAAGAGATAAAAATTCTCTTCTAAATGGCTCTTTGTTTAACCTTCTAGGTAGAGTAGGTGTTGAGATACAAGTCTTTATAATTTAGGTGTCTACTCCGCCCCCTGCAATTGCAATGTCAATAACTTCGCTTCTAATTGATATTGAAAAATGGATTTCAGACTCAGTGGTTTCAGCCAAAAATCTGCCCATACACCAATTTTTATTAAATTCTGTGAGAGTGTGGTTCCATACCTATTTCAAATTTTTTGCCTGATTTGTCAGAGAATAGGCCATTTTCCAGAATCCCTACATGTCCAGAAACCCAGCAGAAGATGGTATTAGCATCCCTCCAGCTTGCAGCAGCTGTAGTAGCACAGATACTGCAAACCAATGGGTGAGAAGATTCAAATGGCCCAGGAAAACCTGGGGCACTCTGTGAGCCACTATAAATCACAAGTTCATATGGGAACTGGGCACAGCCTACCTGCTAAAGCCAACTTTAGAGGACACAGCATGAAGCCAACCTCCCTCTTAAAACTTGGAGCCATCCATGTACACTGGTATAGCTCCAGTATGATACAGTGTGTGATCCAAAGAGTTAGCATAATATTCCTTGCACTGTGGAAGCTTTTTGAGGAGAGACATTTAGGGTGGCATCTTGGGCAGGACCAGAGGCTACACAATCCTAAGAGATGCTATTACTAACACTGTTCTCCTTAGCTTGCATAAAGGGGGCTAAAATAATACAAAAAGGAGAGGGAATTGTTTTTTAACACAGCACTCTCACAAATAATTTTTAAATGCCAAGCGTACCAATGCACAATTGAGCACCAGGCTCCATGGATTGTAGGTAATATGCGTTTGGACCTCAAAGCATTGTTTGTGAACCAAAGTTCTATTGTATATATATATATATATATACGATACATACATTTCAAGCTTGCTCGCTCCTTCTTCAGGTATCGACATACTATAAAGTAAAAAGGAATAAAATTAATTAAAGCTAGTTAACAAAAATATGACTAAATGAGATAAAGGATAAATAAAGTAACCAAAGTAAACAAAAAAAAAAGACTAATGAAATGTGACAAGAAATTTTAAAATAAAGAATATATGGAAGCTGGATAAAAGTCCAAATAATAAACACCATCAAAAGGGAGGAAAAACAATTCATTATGGAAGACTTACCTTCAGTTACTGAGATCTGACATGAGGTGAAAGAGCATATGGAAGAAGTTAACAACAATAGGTTTGATTGTGGGCAAGTTATAGAATTTGAAGGGGAACTGAAGTGGAGTCATGGTTAAGGGTGGTGCACTTATTTTGGATGTGGATTGATTCTAAGATGAGTTTCATTTTTATAAGAATCCATTATTTTAAAATGGTCAAGTGAGATATCTGCTTTACATTTAATAGCATGGAAATGAATAGCCAAATTCTCTTTTGTACTCAGGGTCTTTCCTGTGCAGTGACTATTCCCATATGAGAGCAAAACATCGCCCGGAGTGAACAAATAGTACTGCCTATATATGTTCTGCTGCAGACACACTACCACTGCTCAACTCAAAGGAAAGTTTATCTTTTGGTTATTTAAAAAAAAATAAAATGCTTTTTATTCTTAAACAACATGAGCATTTGTGTGAAAATCAGCAGATGTCAGTAATTTAGTGACCCTCTTTTTATTCTTAATATCAGGGACTAATTTTTTTTTATTATTATTATTTTAAGAGGTCATCTGGCCACTGCCTACTTGGGCATCAGTCGCTGTATTAAAAACTGCCTAGTACTAGGCTGCTTTAAAATAAGATTAAAAAACCACCCCCAAAACCACTAAAAATTAAAAAAGAAAAAAGGCAATGAGCAGGAAGGAAGGTCGCCTCACCCCGGCGCAAGAATGTGAGAGCTACCAAAATAACCAAAGCCAACAAAAAAAACCCAACTAGTTAAATAAAGGGGAGAAGGCCAGTCTACCCCCAAAAGTCTATAAGTAAACCAGTAAATGTGTATGAACTCATCCTGAGTACAAGGGACAGGTAACGTGCGGGGAGATCGCCCAGACTGGGACATTGAACAAGAATGTGCTGAACAGTCTGGGGGACAATGCAGTCTTCACAGTAGGGCGCTGGCGAGCGCGCCATCAAATATCGGTGCGTCCCGCGAGTGTGTCCAATTCGGAGGCGACAGAAAGCAACTAAAAGCCTAGGCGGTATTGGGGGGGATGGTAAGTCCATGGGAACCGTCACAGTGCAATGGCAGGCACCTTTAAGTTCCCTTCAACCGTTCCCATCTTCTTTGACAATCAGCCCATATTCCTGCCATGTGGTCGGTGTGAGAAAAAGCGAAACGCTGGTCCGGTCGCCGCGTACACGCGCCCTTTTTGGTGCCCTCATCGGCGCGCTCATTCCCCGCAATTCCTACGTGTCCAGGAACCCAGAAGAAGATAATCTCGACATCTGCCCGGCTTGCCAAACCCGTGGCATCACAGATATTGCGAACCAGACATACGGAGATTACAATGCTTTGTGAGTCGCTATAGATCACAATCCGGTCTAAGAACTGGGCACGTCACGTAATCTCCCGTACCAAGTGGTGTATTGCCACCAGCTCGGCCGTGAAGACAGATACAGCGCCTGGCAGAGCCCTGCAGATTTCAAACAGAGGGGATACGACGTGGAAGCCGACCCCCACTTGGGATTTAGAGCATCCGTATACACTGGCACGGTTCCAGCTTGACACGAGGTGTGATCCAAAAAAGTCGAACGCAATACTCCCGGCGCTGTACAAGCTTTGGGAGCAGAGGCGTGGTGACAAATAGCCAAATGTGGTACCCTCCAGTGGTACCAGTGTGGTGGATCGAATGCACCTTCCGCAATACACGCTCAACTGCGGATGCATAAAACTGGCATCCGTAGTCGAGCTTCAAACGAACAAAGGATCAATAAAAAAGTAAGGCAGTAGCCCTATCAGCACCACAAGCGCTGAACGTCACGAAACGAAGAATATCCATGGCGAGGGTACTACAGACCCTAAGGCTGCGAATATGAGCCTCCCAGGTGAGGCGTCGGCCAAATACAAGACCAAGTAAACGGTGGGATTCAACCACTTCCAGGCGTACTCCATTAAGAAACAAGTCTGGGTCAGGGTGAAGCCGTGGATGGCGGCAGAAGTGCACCACTTTAGTCTTGGCCAGGGAAAACCGAAACCTGTGCACTTCGGCATAGCGAGAGACGCGGTTCAATGCCTGTTCGAGTCGACGCTACAGAGTTGGCATCTGGGCCGCGCCAAAAGAGATCGAAAGGTCGTCCACGTAGAGCGTAGCGAGAACATCTTCTGGCAGCACCGAGGTGATGGCGTTGATTCTCAGGGCAAAGAGTGTGACACTGAGGACACTTCACTGTTGGACACCCTCTTCCTGCTCCTTTGGCCGGAGAGAGCTCCCCCCCTACCCGTACGCGGAATCGACGATCTCGCAAAAATTCAGATATAAACATTGGGAGGAGTCCCCTCGCCCTCCATCGTGTGGAGAATCTCCATGATATCGTATCACCATGCGAATTATCATAGGCCTTCTCCAGCTCGAAAAACACCGTGGCGTAGTGCTGTCTACGAAGGAAAACCCCGCAGACGGCATTTTCCAGTCGGCGCAGAGCATCTGACGTGGAGTGGAACTTGCGGAAGCCACACTGTGCAGAAGACAGATGGCCTCCGCTGTCCAGGAAAAAGGCTAGTCTAACATTTACCAATTTCTCCATCAACTTGCACACGCAAGAGGTTAGAGAGATTGGGTGGAAACCGGTCGGAGGAGAGTGATCTCTCCCCAGCATGCGAAAGGCGAGCACAGTAGCGATTCGCCAGGAATCTGGGAGAAGGGCCTCCACCCAGAGCCTGTTGAACAAATCTAACAGAAAGGCCATACCTCGCTCACCCAGGTGTCGAAGCATGGCGTACGGGACATCATCCGGACCATGGGAGGTGTCCGCGCACGAAGCGAGAGCGGAGCGCAACTCACTCACAGTAAACTTGTCGTTGAAGGATTCTCCGCCTGTGAAGGTAAAGTCCAGCCGGCGGCCTTCCGCGACATGCTGGCGGAGCAGCATCCCGGCTAGAGAATATGAAAAAAGCGGTCGCGAAGGATTCCACCACGGACGCGGGGTCCGAGATTGCGGTCCCATTCTCCTAGAGAACGGGAGGGGGGTCCTGCGAGAACTTGCTCCGAATCCTTTTGACTCGCTTCCACACCTCTGCTAAAGGGGTCTTCCCGTTAAGTGAAGACACGTATGGCCGCCAAGAAGAGCGGCGCGCGTGCTTCCAAATATACCGGAACCTAGCTCGACGAAATTCAGTGACAGTGAAATCGTTCGGGCGGCGCTTATAGCGCATGTAGGCATAACGCTCCTGTTTGAGGGCCGTCTCACACTCGGCCGACCACCATGGGAGTGGTCGGCGTGCAAAACGGCCAAACGTTCTAGGAATAGTAGTCAGGCCCGTGGCGATGAGGTTGCCGGAGAAGAACTCAACGGCCTCATCTACCGACCTAAACTCCGAGACTGAGATAGAGAATTCAGTCTTTTCCTGAAATGCAGGCGACCGCACACGCGCCAAGCACAACCGAGGTGGGCTCTCAGGCGGCAGTTGCCCTGAAAATGATAATTGAATGGGAAAGTGATCACTACCATGGAGGTCATTGACCACCTTCCAATCAAAATCAGGCTGTGCATCCGGAAAGCACAAAGATAGAACGAGGCCGGGAAATGAAGCGGTTCTCAGGCAGTGATGCGTAAACTCAGTCACATTTAGGACACCCATCTCAAGCTCTTCGATCAGATCGGCAAGGACTTGTCCCCTGGGATTTATTGAGTAATCTTCCCAGAGAGGATGCCTGCCATTGAGATCTCCAAACAAGAGAACAGGCCTCGACAACTGTGCCATGGCGCGGCACAAGTCCCCAGTGTCAGAGTCAGCTGACGATGGAATGTAAGCAGAAATAACAGTATACCTCCTATCCAGGTGAAGCTGCACAGCCATTGCCTGAAAGGAGGTATCTAAAGTGAAACGAAGAATGGAGACATCATGCCGGGTGTAAACCGTGCATCCGCCAGACCGACCCCCCATATCGTGGTAGTGAGTTTGCAAAAACCCTTATACCCTGGGAGGCAGGGTGGGGGGCATGTGCCTACCATGGTCTCTTGCAGAAAAATAGCTAACAGGGAACGTGATGAGCTGAGCCTCTACATATCCTCCCCAGTTGACCCAGAGTCAACGGCAATTCTATTGAAGGAATATGCCATCTAGGCCTACCTCGGAGATGGAGGGCCCTCTTCCAACAGAAGACTCTCACGGAAATGGCCGTATGCTCCCAGGAGGAAGAACCACAGGCGCTGTTGGCCGGACAATGCGCTGTCGCCTTCAAGGACTTATTGGGGGAGGTTGGGCTCGCCATGTGTCTTTTCCTCCCTCCGCCGAGAAACCTTAGGTGGAGCCCTTTTTCCGAGGATCCACCGTCACCGAGCCACCCAGCCCACGACTATGCATGGGCGAAGGACCTGTCCTCCTTTCGGGGAGCAGCTTTAGGAATGCCAGAAGATGGCCTAGTGACCAACTTCAGGGGAGTTGCCTGCTGTGAGTCTAATGACTTGGTAGAGGCGCGTGGCCATTTCGCCTTACGAGAAACGGTCATTCTGGGGAAAGGGGGGCGAGCTCTGGTTTTAGCCGGGGCTGGGTGTGAACACTTTGTGCTGCCAGCTTTACCAGGGGAGCGCGCAGGTTGAGTAGAACCCAAAGAAGGGCTCCAAATGCATGGAAACCATGCTCGTTGGCCTGGATGGGCCAGGAGCAGAGGGTGTCTTTCTAACCATTGAGGCGTAAGACATCCCAGGCAGAGCTGGGCGTGCCAAGACCAAGTACTTAGCCTCGCAGAATGAGAGTCAATCATGGGCCTGAATGGCCAGGATTTCTTTCTCGAGGAGATATGCATCACATTACTTCAAAGAACTGGGGTGCGGCTCTCCACAAGTAACACACTTGGCCATACATGATTTGGAGTTATCATGTGTGGCCTTGGTGTGACTTTGCATATCTAGATAAGCAATTGGTATGGCCTAAGCGGTGACAGTAATAGCACCTACACAGCAGTGGCACGAATGCCTTCACACGGCAGTGGTACCAACTGGCATGCACCGACTCAGGAAGCTTGTCACAGTCGAACATGGCGAAGAGTGTAGGGGTGGGTCACGAGGCCATTCCCTATTTTATCATCACACTTTCGACCTTGAGCACCCCATGGTCAGACAGCTCTAAGGTGATGTCCTTTATGGAGTAGTCAACGAGTTTCCTGGCATAAATAACTCCTTTCACAAAGTTCATGGTAGAGAGTGGCGTCACATTCACAGGCATGCCATCAAGTGTCCAAAGGGTACTAATCATGGCCGCCTCGGAGGGATTTGACGCATTTGCCAAAAGGCTCCCGTCCGAGAAACAGGTCACCTTCGGCTCTCTACCAATCACACTAGCTAAAGCTCTCCTCTGATGGATCATGTTGCCCTTAGCCAACACTGTGCCATCATTGGAGCGAATAATGAGGAAGCATTTGAAGCTAGCGGGCTCAAAAATGCAGAGTAATCTCTGAAGGAGGGGCCCCAGTTATTGATGCTCCACCCTGCGCACTTTTCATCTTAGTCAGTGGCTCCACCCTGCGCACTTTTCATCTTAGTCAGGGGCTCCACACCCGGAGGGGCAGAGGGGCCAGATGTGTCAATCTTGGCTTGGTTGCTTACTGAAGTGGCAGCAAGCCCATCCATCCCTGCAGCCCCTGCGGATGGAGAGGAGCCACGAGTCTTCTTAGTCTTTTTCTTATTTTTTTTCCGTTTTAGTTGAGGAGGGTGGGGAATGAACCCGCTTCTCACCTCCGCCGGAAGAAGCCCCCAGGCCAGATGGACCGGCCTCAGCCAGGTGATTCTCTGAAATGCAGAAGGTCCTGGTAGTCGTGGGGGCACCGGTCGGAGGAGATCCCTCCCCTCCTTGTACTGCTTCGGAAACCACAGCCGTTTGAGGAGGACCTTGCATCGGGGCGGATTTGGGTTCGGTGCTTGGCGCCGAGCCAGGATTCGCTCACATCGAAGGCTCTACTGTCAGAGGCTGGGTTGCCTCAAGGACCATGTCTATCTCAGGGGGGCCTCCAGTTGGCCATCCCCTCCCTCCCCAGGACATCACAGGTCCCATTGGCAGCGCTGTCACAAGTCAAGTCTGGGGATGCACAGGCCTTGACCTCGGCAAGGTTGTATATTCTTGGCAGCAGGTCTTTTGAGGGAAGTGACCGAAGGGGCCTACCTTCCTTCTCAGCCCTACCGAGCTGCTTTAATGGGGAGCGGTCAGCTATGGCTGCTTGCTGGCTTTCTTGGCAGTCCCCTTGGAAAGTAAAGGGGGAGACTGCCGCTGGAATGAGGGAGGTGCCCTCGAGACAAGGGGGTGAGGGGGAGTCCCCTAGGAGAGGAGTAAGCCTCCTCTCAGGTTAGAGAAATTTGGAGGGTTCCCTGCGCAAGCATGGGGAGGGGGGGAACCTCGATTTTTTTCTGTGGAGCTGCCAGAAGGTGGCTCTATTGATTGTGAGGAGGAAAGGCGAAGTTTTTTTCAAAATTTCCATCATTGGGCATGGGGACCCTAATTTTCTCATGGGATGCACACAGCCACCACCCCTTGCAGTAGCCCGCCCTGCAATGGGTGCGTACAGGCCTGGCAGAGCCAGGTGCCGCCATTTAAGACCACCCCTCCCACCTTGTGGCCTGGCAGTCCCTCAGCATGGCGGCTCCACATTGGACATGGGGTAAAATTGATAGAGTGTGAAGAGAGAAGGAAAAGGGATGTGAGGAAGGTATGGGTAGGAATGAAGCCGGTTGTTAAAAACCCACCATCGCAAACCGGAGCTCAGGGGCTAGGCAATATTGAGGGTGCCTTTCTAACTATTGAGGCATATGACGTCCCAGGCAGAACCGGGCACGCCAGGACCAAGTACTTAGCCTCGCGGAATGAGAGTCGATCCTGGGCCTGAACGGCCAGGATTTCTTTCTCAAGGAGATATGCACCACATTGCTTCGAAGAAGCAGGGTGCGGCTCTCCACAATTGACACACTTGACCACACACCATTTGGACTTATCATGTGCGACCTTGGAGCAATTTACACAGACTTCGGGTGACCCCGACTTTGCACGTCTACATGAGCGATTCGTATGGCCGAAGCGGTGACAGTAATAGCACCGCCGCGGCAGTGGCACGAATGCCTTCACACGGTAGCGGTATCAACCGGCACACACCGACTCAGGGAGCTTGTCACAGTCGAACGTGACGAAGAGTGTAGGGGTGGGTCTCGAGGCCCCTACCTGTTTTCTCATCACACGTTTGACCTTGACCGCCCCATAAGCGGCCAGCTCTAGGGCGATGTCCTCAATGGAGTAGTCAACGAGTTCCCTCGCATAAACTACTCCTTTCACAAAGTTCATGGTAGAGTGCGGCGTCACACTCACCGGGGTGCCATGAAGTGTCCGAAGAGCACTTATCTTGGCCGCCTCGGCGGGATTCGCCGCATTCGCCAGAAGGCTCCCGTCCGAGAAACGGGTTACCTTCGGCTCTCTACCAATTGCACTAGCTAATCCTCTCCTCTGCTGGATCATGTTGCCCTTGGACAACATGGTGCCATCAGTGGGGTGAATAACGAGGAAGCGTTAGAAGCCAGCGGGCTCGAAAACGCCAGGTAACCTCTAAATCAGGGGCCCCGATGTCATCGAGGCTCTGCCCTGTGCACTCTTGGTATTAGTCTTAGTCAGGGGCTCCGCAACTGAGGGGGCGGATGTGCCGATCTTGGCTTGGTCGCTTGCCAGAGTGGCAGCAGACCCATCTGTCCCCGCAGCCCCCACGGATGGAGAGGAGCCCCGAGTCTTTTTTGTCTTTTTCTTTTTTGGAGAGGAGGGCGGGGAATGAACCCGCTTCTCACCTCCGCCGGAAGAAGCCCCCAGGCCAGATGGACCGGCCTCAGCCAGGTGATTCTTTGAAATGCAGAAGGTCCTGGTAGTCGTGGGGGCACCGGTCGGAGGAGCTCCCTCCCCTCCTTGTACTGCTTCAGAAACCACAGCCGTTTGAGGAGGACCTTGCATTGGGGCGGATTTGGGTTCGGTGCTTGGCGCCGAGCCATGATTCCCCCCCCCCCCATGGAAGGCCCTACCGTCTGAGGCTGGGTTTCCTCAAGGACCATGTCTATCTCAGGGGGGGCCCCAGTTGGCCATCCCCCCCCCCAAGACATCGCAGGTCCCGTTGGCAGTATCGTCACTAGTCTTCTTTGGGGAGGCATGGGCCTTGACCCCGTCAAGGTTCAGTATTCTTGCCAGCAGGTCTTTTGAGGGAAGCGACCGAAGGGGCCTGGCTTCCCTCTCCCCCCTAAGGGGGTTTGCCCTAGCAAGCCGCTTCGATGTGGAGCGGCTGGCTAAGGGCTGCCTGCTGGCTTTCTTGGCAGTCCCCTTGGAAAGAACAGAGGGGACTGCCGCTAGTAAAAGGGAGGCCCCTGAAAGCACCTCCAGAGAAGGGGGTGAGGGGGAGTCCCCTACACCCGTAAGCGAAGGAGAGGAGTAAGCCTCCTCTCCGGTCAGAGATATATGGAGGGTCCCCTGAGCAAGCACAGGGGGAAAGACCTCCAATTTTTTGCTGGAGCTGCCCAAGGGCAGCTGAGTCAATGTTATAGGGGAAGTTGGGGGTTGGGTTTTTTTTTATACTCATCATTGGGCATGGTGACCCTCTTTTTGACACAGGATGCAATCGCGCATCACCTCTCGTAGTAGCCCGCACTGCGAGAGGTGCTTACAAGCCCGCCAGAGCCAGGCTCTGCCATTTAAGACCACCCCTCCCACCTGGTGGCCTGGCATTCCATTGGCATGGCGGCTCCACCTTGAATATGGCGTAAAAAATATATAGATTGTGAAGAGGAGAGGAAAAGGGATGTGAGAAGGTATGGGTGGGGATAAAGCAGGTTGTTAAAAAACAACCACCCCAGACCGGAGCTCAGGGGTTAGGGAACATTGTCCCCTCCCCCCCTCAGCCCCGATCCGGGACAGTTGACTTAAGAAGGTCAGCATCTACCCTGTGAAATTAGAGGCTGACCATTGAAAGTTGTGAGAGAGGTTGTATGAAAAGCGAGGAAACAAGTGTTTTGAAGGAAGGAGAAGAGGCTAAGCTGGGGTCGGACGGGGTGCTGAGTCCCATCAGCACGGCAGCCAGGATGGCAAATCGTCGCGCCCCTTACGGGGAGCAATGGCTGGAGGGTGGGAATGAGTTATAGATGTGTTTACTAATGCAAGGCCTGAACCAGAGCCTCAATTGGTTCATAATTTAAGTGGTATCAATCCGACAACTGGCTTTTCAGACAACACGACTGCTTTGGAGTGTTTAGAAAAATTTATTACCAATGATGTTATAAAACATATTGTTTCTTGTGTAAATGATGAAAGCAAAGGCTTTTTTTTATGTGAATCCTCAAAGTGATCGAATTGTAAATAGTATTCGGTGGAAAGACGTAACTGAAAGTGACATTTTGACATTTCTTTCACTTTATTTCTATACTGGAATATGCAAATTTAGCGACATGAATCAGTATTGGGCAAGAATGCCTTATGAAGCAGGCGTTCCTTTTTTCTGTGCCGCTATCATGAGTAGGGACAGGTATATGTCAATTATGAAGTTGCTATGATTTAGTAAAGTAAATGAAGTGAAATGTTCCTTCTACATGCTTAGATAATTTTTGTAAGATTTTGACTCTAATTTCAATGAATAATGTGGATGCAGGCGAGCATATTTCCATTGATGAAGCTCTAGTTTTATGGAAAGGGCAGCTAGGATTTTGTAAATTTATAAAAACCAAACGTGCTAGATTTGGCATCAAAGTATTTGTTATGTGCAACAGTGAACAAAAGTGGAGTGGCTACAATTATAACTGGAAAGTATACTATGGCAAAGAATGTGTTACAATCTTTCTTTGCCTGAGGTTGATGGAATAAATGATCTTTCATCTAGTGAAAAGTTAGTTGTTCATCTTTTCGACTCTGTGTGTGGCCTGGGATGTCATGTAATTGTGGATAACAAGTATGCTAGCACTCGTTTGTCACACTTTTTGGAAACACAGAAATAACAATAACTGCAACGATTTGTGTGAACAGACGAGTGCCAAAGGAGCTTGCTAATGAGAAACTTGAGCGTTATGAGGCATCTTTTGTTCGCAAAGGAAATGCTATGATAGTAAAGTGGGAAGACGAAGATCAGTGCTTGTAATAACTACAAAGTATTTGGCTGGCTTTATTGAAAAGGATAAAATATATTTTGGTAGGACCAGAAAAGTTTACAAAAAGCCTTTACACATTGAAAGGTATAACAAACTCATGGGAGGAGTTGATAAAGCAGACCAACTTCTGGAGCCCTTTGACCCAAGTTGTAAATCACTTGCATGGTTCAAGAAGCTAGGTCTACACTTCCTGATGCGTATGCTGCTAAACAGTTTTCTCGTTTACAAAAATATTGTAAATGAAAAATTTACTTTCAAGAGATATATCATCATGATTGTAAGTCAAATCCTGGAAACATATAATCCAGAAGGAGTGGATACTTGCGATAAATTTATTGCCAGCAATCCTCGTGCAGGTTGCAAGCAAAAGTCCGAAAAAACTGTTCACACTCTCACTCCAATTCAACCATTGCCTGGTAGCTCACAAATGCATCCAAAAAAGCGATGTTGAGTGTGTTACCCAAAACGTAAGGAAACAAGGAAGTGTTGCCTCGAATGCCCAGAAAAACCAGGTCTATGTAGCGTCGAACACTTCAAAGAATGGCACAACAAATAAACTTAGTAGGTGGTTTTCAATATTTTCTTATTATTATTATATATATGCACAGTTTATTACAAAATATTTTTTATTTATTTATAATATATATATATTTATTTATTTTACTTAAAACACCAAAAAATCTGATGTTTTGAGGTGAGTCAATAAGATCATTTTTCATTACCGACAACACGTTACGTGAGTCATACGGAAGGGGTTAATGGGATCTATATTTATGTCTTGTTGCTTTGAGTTGTAGTAGTAGAAATAAAAAAGGGCTTCTTGGGACACCAGGAGCTGGGCTAGGTGTCAGCTCAAACAATATACTTTCGCAAAATGCAACGACGACCACTTATTAAAAGTTATTAATGCAAATTATTATTATTACTATTCTTAACTTACTTTAATATAACAATTAAAGGAAACTAAATTAAAAGGAATCTATCAAATTACAATAATTCCCACTTTCATTTCAGTAGACAAATTTTTTTAGATGACTCTCCATATATCATTTGTATGAAAAATGTAGTTTCTCTTATTCTTCTATCCTTCTTTTTTTAAACTCATCTTTAACTTCAGTGCTAATATTTATGCAAACTTTCCATTCATCTTCCAAATCTTCTTCTTTAATATTTACAGGCAAAATCTTTGCTACTTTTATTAAATTTCTAATTGTTTTAGCTGTTTTAGCAGATGGCTGTAAAAATCGAAAGTATTTTATGGATTACATGGTACTACTTGTTGTTTTTATCAAATGTTCACAAGCTGCAAAATAATGTAAACAAACTTTGCTTAGTATTTCGTATTTTGTTTTCCCACTCTTTACCTTACCTTTTCTAATTCTTGTTTCACACTAATTGGTAATGTCTTTCAATTCTATATAATTTTTAGTTTCTTTAACAGCTTCCAAAGTTATTTGATTTATATTCAAATTCATTTTTTTTTATTCTTCCTGCCAAAGCAAATATT
Organism: Ceratothoa steindachneri; assembly: GCA_963969495.1. Lineage (NCBI taxonomy): Eukaryota > Metazoa > Arthropoda > Malacostraca > Isopoda > Cymothoidae > Ceratothoa > Ceratothoa steindachneri. The sequence continues at coordinate 121,564,492 of OZ018325.1, forward strand.
ACTGAAGATATTTCTTCATAGAGAACACAAATAAATGGATTAACTGATTGGAAAGGCCCAGTAAACTTTCTAAAATAATTTGCACTGGAACAAAGAAAATATAATTCCAGCTTTAAGAGAGGGTCACTAACTTCTTTTATTATGTTCTTGTAAGATTTTGAAGCTGTGACCGACTTTTCTTTTTCTACAAGATAAGCAGTAAAATAATAAATCATAGCTTCCCAATGTTCAAGAGCTCTTTCTATTGATGATACCATGGTCAACCACCTTGTTGTACAATGTTATATAAATTTATGGTTTGGTAAGTGAAACTTATCTTGTATGTTTTCAAATGATTTCCATCTTGATGGAAAACCATCAAAAAAGTTAAATAAATCAAATAAAAATTAGATGTCTCTTTTCCATACACAGCTAAACCTTTTAGAAAGGCATTATGCACAATATGGATGTTACAGGATTAAATGTCTTAATAGTTTTTTTTATTCTGTACACTAAGAAATTCTTCATTGATTAGTCCATATACTTTTTTATTTACATTAGGGCCATCTCTACTAAGTATAATTCTATTTTTAAAGACAGGTTCATTGCTTCAATGGCTTTTAACAAATGCTTTACAGTTATCTCACTTGTTGCTTTATCTATGAAATAGGAAGCCAAATGTTTCGATAGTACTCATCACTACTTTTTGACCTGCACTATTAGTTGTTTCATCAAAAGCTATGTAATATGGAGTATCAGATAAGCCATTTTGCAAGATTTCACAAAAATAAGGCTTTAAGGCATGTGCTATTAAGTAACTTTTTTCCTGCTTAAAGAAAATAGGTCCGGATAGCCATTTGGGAACATTTCTTTAAAAGTATCTCCGATATTGTCACATGAGGATAAAGAAAAATCAGATGCTACTACTTTCATTGTCTAATTTTAGCTCAGCTTTAGCAGCATCACTTTTTTTGGAGAAGACCTGCAATACAGCTTCCGGGGCATTAACATTAGAAGAACACCCCAGGCAGTTTTAGTTACAATGGTTGCAGCTTTGCTTTTACTTCTTTTATATGCTTATCTGTCAATGAATGTTGTTCCACAGCCTGAAATTCCCTTTTTTTCCACAGATATTACTGAGGAGCAAACTGTGCACAATATTTGCGCAAGACTTCTTTTGATGGCCCACTCTGAAATTTGATGTCCCTAAGAATCCTTTATTTCAAACCAAGTATTGTTAATAGAACATTTTACCATTTTGTACGCTTTATAATAAATAAACAAAAGTATCTTTCTGAAAAAAAATTTACTATTAAGAGTGTGTAAAGAAACTAGAGATTTAAATAGATTATATAAACTTCCTCAGTTAAAATGCATATATATCTGATGAGTATCAACTTAGCTCTACTATTTCTCATCTAGAGAAACTTGGAAAGTATATATATGCAAGAAATTTGTCGTTAGATATATTCGGACAAATAACATCTAAAGGAATAATTTATTAAATGCCTAATGAAATCCATTCTGGTTCATCACAACAGGATGAAATGAAAGAAAGACAGGCGAAACAGTAATATATAAATAAAAAGTGGAGACCTGAAAATTGTTCCATCCTTCTACACTAGAAGTGATGATCCTGTGTAATATGCCAGCATTAAATCATGATTCCCTTGAGATATCCAAATGAATAAAACAATTAGAAGGTAGTCATTACCAAATTAATAAATATAAATTTACTGTCATAATCCAGTTAATTTTATTAAAAAAAGCATTGTAAATAAAAATAAGATATTATATAGGTAATATACCTAATTTGCAGTACACTAGTTAACCATATACTACAAGCACCAAAACCAATGAATAAGCTATAAAATATCCATAAAAAATTTTTCAAAATATAATCTTTTCTAATTTATTCATGTCACATTAGGATAGAATGACAGCTAATAGTGATTAAAAGTGAGTAAGATTGAAAAAAGAGAGAAAAAGTGAGAATAATGAGTCACTCCCAGCCTCATCTCCGGTAAAAGAGGTTTGGAGGGTCCCCTGCGAAAGCACAGGGGTAGGAACTCTTTTTCTGCTGTGGAGCTGCCCGAAGTCGGCTCTGATGATGTTACAAGGAAAGGTAAATGGGGAGTTTTTTTTAAAAAAAGTCATTATAGGGCATGGTGACCTATTGTTTTCACAGGGTGTAAATGTTAATCACCCCACACAGTAGCCCGCTCTGTGGGGGGTGAACACAGGGCTGGCAAAGCCAGCTGCCACCTTTGAGACCACTCCTCCCAACTAGTGGCCTTGCAGCCCATCATCATGGTGGCTCCACCTTAGGCTTAGCATAAAATTGATAGATTTTGAAAGGAGATAGAAAGGGTATGCAGGCAAGGTATGGGTGGGGGTGAAGTGGGTTGTTTAAAACCCACCCCCCCAAACCAGAGTTCAGGGGTGAGGGGACGTTGTCCACTCCCACCTCAGCCCCGATCTGGGATGGTTGGGTGAGAGGAAGCTTGGGTAAAACTGCTGAAATTAGAAAAAGTAGAGGATATAGAAAAAGTGAAAGACAAATGCACCATCTTTCCTAGGCCCTGTCATTGTTCAAGTCAAACCACAGACAGGGCATTCTCTATTTGTCCTTAGGTTGGGCAGACACACTGCTAATCCATGTACCAGGTGTAACAGGTTACAGAGGGCATACCTCTACAGGGGCTGCTATATCAATGGTCTCAAATAGTAATTCTTGGAAAAATACCACCTCTCATAAAATATTTAATCAGTGGAATAAAATAGAAAAGAAAAAGGATACTAAAATAATGCATTACATTCAATGAAAACCAATGAAACATCTTACAAAGAAAATTAAGACTCAAAAATGAATTGCTTTTCCTCCCACTAAGAAAAAGATAAATGAGAATGATCACATAACTCTCATTCCTAGTAAGTTATCATTATATTACAAGAAAAATTCCTTCACCCTACAATTTTTCAACTTAGTTCTTACATACCATATCTGATTTCCTGACATCTACCATTCTATAACTATGCCTGAATTAAAGAACCAAGAAGAGGGGGGAAAAAAAGTGAAATATTTGTGGAACAAACCTTTTATCATTTATAGATACCAAATTTGGCTCTGACTTAACTCTTTTTTTCTTTTCTTTTTGTAACTTTTTTTTTACTCTTCTTTTTTCTGCCTTCTCCATCTCTTTATCAACTTGATTTTCATTGACAATCTTCTTCATACTCATCTTTTTTACTATAGAAAATAAAGAAATATAACTAAAGACCTAAAATCTATTGAATCAGCAAAGCTGAAATAAAAATTTACACACTAAAATAAATGTTTACTTAATTCAAGATAAAAATTTTTTAATCACTCTTAAAAACAACAAATACAAATTTTAATGAAAATTGGTTTCAATTATATTTGAATCAAACTACTAAGAATGCCATATTTCATAACCAGTTCATATATATCAGACTATGGCAACTTAATAGAATAAAGCATAAAATAGCCCCATCATCTGCATATATCACAATCAGCATACAAATTACCCTTGAGAAGCCCATACCTACAACAACCCATTGCACTTACGCTAACTACAACTCAGCTGACTGGGACCACTTCACCAACCATATTACAAAAAACTAAACTATACAATACTAGACACCTGGTTTTATAATACACAGCACAAAAATAATTCAAATAGACTAAATACAGTGGACTTACAATTAGTACTTTGTAGGGCATCCCTTATTTTCCTTGACAACTCAGATGTCTAGGAAGTGATAAGGCAAGATTTTTAAGTGCATCAAGGGGAAAATTAGCCCAGGATTCTCAAATTACAGCCTCAGCCTTGGGATTAAAATGACATCTCTTCCCTGGAGATTATTCTTAATGAGATGCCACAGGTTCTCAATTGTATTAATATCAGGACTATTGCCTAGCCAATCCTTTATAAAGAGTACCTCACAAACATCAAGCCAGGTGATAATAGATTTGGTAGTATGAGCAGGTACTCCATTCTGTTAAAACACCTTTGCATCTGTGAGGTCAAAGGTCACATAGAAGCTCTAAATGTACATGGTGATTCACTACTAATAATAATAATGATGATAATAATAATAAAAGAAGAAAAAAGAAAAAAAAGAGAAAGAGAGAGAGAGAGAGAGAGAAAGCAAGGAAGAAAGAGGGAAAGAAAGAGAGGAAAGAGAAAGAGAGAAAGAAATAGAGAGAGAGAGAAAGAGAGAGTAACAAGAAGTAACAAGGAAAGAAGGTACCCTAGAAGACCTTACGGTCCATTCAATGAGGGTACCTTTGGACTAGCAGTTGAGTGGGCACATCTCTGCTCAAATGCTTTACGTCCTTAAATGGTCACTTTTCAAGACCCTGTCTAGTCTTGACTTGAACTGGTCAACAGATTCACTGTTGACAACTTCTACTGGAAGTGCGTTCCAACTACAACAGATACTGTACGTGTAAAAATTTCCACACAGATCGCGGTTGTAACACTTCAGTTCAAGTTTAAAGCCGTGATTTCTTGTTCTGCTCTCAACAAGTGCGAAAATATACCTGTAGTCAACATTGTTGAACCCTCAAAGTATTTTGAAAACTAGGATGAGCTGACCACGCAGTCTACGGGTTTCCAATGAGAACAGATCTAATTCCCTTAATCTATCTTCATAACTTTTATGTCTGATAGAGGGAATCAGTTTGGTTGCCCTGGCTTGCACGCGTTCCAATCTCGCGATGTCCTTTCAAAATGAAGGACTCCAAAATTGTACGGCATACTCCAGGTGCGGTCGGACAAGTGAGTTGCACAAACACAGTACAACCTCCTTGTTCCGATATCCAAACTGGCGCTTTATGTAGCCTAGCATCCTTTGGGCCTTTTTCTCCGCTTCAATGCACTGTTTCGAGAACTTGAGGTCACTAGTGATTGTTACACCCAAGTCCTTCTCAGTGTCGGTGGATTGAATAGCAGTGCCCTTAAGGATATACTGAGATTGGGGGTATCGGTGGCCGATATGCATCACTTGGCATTTGTTCACGTTAAAAGGCATTTGCCACGTGTCCGACCACTCCTCAATCTTCCGAAGATCTTCCTGCAGGCGGGCAGTATTTCCATCCTTTGCAACATTCATACCAAGCTTGGTATCGTCGGCAAATTTAGAAATCGTCGCAACCATGTCACCGTCCATGTCAGTGACGAAGATGATGAATAGTAGTGGTCCCAGGACAGAACCTTGAGGCACTCCGGTAGTAACAGGCACCCACTCAGAAGCTTGTCCATTCACTACCACATGTGGCCCTCTGCCATTTAGCCAGTTCTCTATCCAACCTGTTACTTTTCCGTCTATACCCAGCGTTCGCACTTTACAGAGAAGGCGGCGGTGTGGTACCTTATCAAAGGCTTTCTGAAAGTCTAAGTACACCACATCCACCGCCTTGACCCGATCGTGCTCACTGAAGACGAAGTGGAAGAATTCCACAAGGTTCGTCAGGCATGACCGTTGCCTTCGGAAACCGTGCTGGAAACTCCTCAGTAGCAGCTTTGACTCTAAATGCGACGTCATTTTGTTCACCATGATGCTTTCCATGAGTTTACCGACTATCGAAGTCTCTAGGAAGGCATTCGGTCCGGATTGACATGTTGAAGATTGCGCTCAGGTGTCGTGACACTTCATCGCGCACTTCTTTTAACACTTTAGGTAGAAACCCATCCGGGCCAGGTGACTTATTCGTCATTAGGTCAGTGATCTTCTTTTTTATTTCCCCTTCAGTGAAGTCCATATCCTCCAGCTTTTTTCCCGAGTAGGTTTTTTTTTTTTTTTTTTTTTATAGAGCCCATCTGGCAACTACCCACTTGGGCATAAGTCGCCGAAAAACACGACAGCCTAGAATTAGGCTACTTTAAAGTTAAAATATGAAAACTTAACAATCAATATAAATTGGAAAAACTTAACAATCGAAGCAATCTCCGGCAGCGGGGGGAGGTCCCCCTCACCCCGGTGCAGGAGAGTGCAACCTAAAACAAAACAACAACAAAAAAAAAGGAACCTTAAATAAAGGGGAGAAGGCCGGCCTCCCCCAAAAAGTCAATAAGTCCACCAGTCATGGTGCACGCACTCGTCCCGAGTACAAGGGACAGGCGGTAGCGACCCCGCCCATCCCGGTACCGAGACAGGTATCGTGAGCGAAGATCACCCAGACTGGGACATTCGACAAGAATATGCCGAACAGTCTGGGGGACGACGCAGTCGTTGCAATAGGGCACATGCGAGCGCTCCACCAAGTAATTTCCCGAGTAGGAATCCATTGACTGGGGGATGGGACCATACTCTTCAGTAAACACTGAAAAGAAGTAGTTGTTGAGGAGGTTAGCATTTTCTGCATCTAAGTGCTTTAATGCCCCCTCCTCATTTCTCAAAGGGCCAATTGTTCAACGGATTGGTTTACGGCTGTTTACATATCCAAAGAACTCCTTGGGACTCTCTTTCCAGAGTCTCGCCACTCGGAGTTCCTCAGACCGCTTAGCCACCCTTATGCTGGAGAGAGAGAGAGAGAGAGAGAGAGAGAGAGAGAGAGAGAGAGAGAGAGAGAGAGAGAGAGAGAGAGAGAGAGAGAGAGAGAGAGAGAGAGAGAGGAGAGAGAGAGAGAGAGAGAGAGAGAGAGAGAGAGTAACAAGTAACAAGGAGTAACAAGGAAAGTAAGTACCCTAGGAGACCTTACGGTCCATTCAAAGAGGGTACCTTTGGACTAGCAATTGAGCGGGCACATGGCTGCTCAATTGTTTTGCGTCCATAAACGGCCACTTTTCAAGACTTTGTCTAGTCTTGACTTGAACTGGTCAACAGATTCACTGTTGACAACTTCCACTGGAAGTGCGTTCCACTTACCGCAGATACTGTAGGTAAAAAAGTTTCCACACAGATTGCGGTTGTAACGCTTCAGTTCAAGTTTGAAGCCGTGATTGCGCGTTCTGTTCTCACTCAGTGTGAAAATATCCCGGTAGTCAACATTGTCGAACCCTCGAAGTATTTTGAAGACTTCGATGAGCTGACCACGCAGTCTACGGGTTTCCAGTGAGAACAGATCTAACTCCCTTAGTCTATCCTCATAACTTTTATGTCGGATAGAGGGAATCAGCTTGGTTGCCCTGGCTTGTACGCGTTCCAATCTCGCGATGTCCTTTCGCAATGAAGGACTCCAAAATTGTACGGCATACTCCAGGTGCGGTCGGACAAGTGAGTTGTACAGGCACAGTACAATCTCCTGGTTCCGAAAACCAAACTGGCGCTTAATATAGCCTAGCATCCTTTGGGCCTTTTTCTCCGCCTAAATGCACTGTTTCGAGAACTTGAGGTCACTAGTGATTGTTACACCCAAGTCCTTCTCAGTGTCGGTGGATTCAATAGCAGTGCCCTTAAGGATATACTGAGATTGGGGGTTTCTGTGGCCGATATGCATCACTTTGCATTTTCCCACGTTAAAAGGCATTTGCCACGTGTCCGACCACTCCCCAATCTTCCCAAGATCTTCCTGCAGGCGGGCAGTATTTCCATCCTTTGCAACGTTCATACCAAGCTTGGTATCGTCGGCAAATTTGGAAATCTTGGCAACCATGTCACCGTCCATGTCGTTGACGTAGATGATGAATAGTAGTGGTCCCAGGACAGAACCTTGAGGCACCCCGCTAGTAACGGGCACCCACTCAGAAGCCTGTCCATTTACCACCACCCGTTGCCGTCTGCCACTTAGCCAGTTCTCGATCCAGCCGGCTACCTTTCCGTCTATGCCAAGCGCTCGCACTTTCCGGAGAAGGCGGCGGTGTGGTACCTTATCAAAGGCTTTCTGAAAGTCTAGGTAGACCACATCCACCGCCTTGTCCCGATCGTGCTCACTGAAAACGAAGTGGAAGAATTCCACAAGGTTCGTCAGGCATGACCGTTGCCTTCGGAAGCCGTGCTGGGAACTCCTCAGTAGCAGGTTTGACTCTAAATACGACGTCACTTTGTCCACCATGATGCTTTCCATGAGTTTACCGACTATCGAAGTCAGACTGATAGGTCGGTAGTTCGACGGTTGGTTACGGTCTCCTTTCTTGAAGATAGGAGTCACCTCCGCCTCACGCCAGTCTCTAGGAACGCATCCGGTCCGGATTGACATGTTAAAGATAGCGCACAGATGTCGTGATACTTCATCGCACACTTCCTTCAACACTTTAGGTAGAAACCCGTCCGGTCCAGGGGACTTATTCGTCTTTAGGTCAGCGATCTTTTTCTTTATTTCTCCTTCGGTGAAGTCCATTGCCTCCAGCTTTTCCCCCGAGTAGGAATCCGTCGGCTGGGGAATAGGACCACACTCTTCAGTAAACACTGAAGAGAAGTAGTCGTTGAGGAGGTTAGCATTTTCTGCATCTGAATGCTTTAATGTCCCCTCCTCATTCCTCAAAGGGCCAATCGTTCGACGGATTGGTTTACGGCTGTTCACATATCCAAAAAACTCCTTGGGATTCCCTTTACAGAGTCTCGCCACTCGGAGTTCCTCAGACCGCTTAGCCGCCCTTATGCTGGACTTCACTCTCCTGGCTAGCCTCCGGTATTCGTCAAAGTCACCCGAGATCTTCGATTGCCGGTACACATTTCTCTTCTCCCTAAGCAGTTGGCCGATTTCTCGATTAAACCACTTAGGTTGAACAGAAGACAGACGGGGGCATTTCAGAGGGATGAAACGCGATTGAAGACTCATGAATGTGGTTTTGAAACTATTCCACGAGTCTTCAACGGCATCGCACACTTCTAGCCTCACGTCAGTCAGTCCAGCTCGAAGGCTTGCAAAGTCTGCTCTTCTCAAGTCAAGTTTCTTTAATTGACTGGCAACAGACCTTACCTTCGGGATCTTGACGCTAAATCTAACTAGCTGGTGATCACTGCCACCGAGCTCTTCGCCTACAGAGATATCCTCAACGATATCATCCTCAGAGGTGAAGACCAAGTCGAGGATATTGTCTCCTCTAGTCGGTTCTCTGACCCATTGAGTGAGGAACTCGTTGTTGGCGAACTCCAGGAGTAGCGCGCTCTCGCCACAGGCTGCTCTGGTTTCCCAGTCAACTTGTCTGTTGAAATCGCCCATAACGATGCACACTCTGCCTTGAACCAGCTCACCCAGCAGCTGGTACAGTTCCCTGTCCTTCTCAACAGGTTGGGAAGGGGGTCTGTAAAGCAGCAGGGTCCTGTATTTGGCAGGACCGATCTCTAGGTCAACGCCTAGGAGCTCGTGGTCGGATATAACGTTGGAGTTCGTAGATTTGATTGTATCCTTGACATACAACATTACACCGCCACCCTCTCTGTCTGGCCTATCTTTGTGGAAGAGTTGGTAGCCAGGAACCGTGAATTCGCCTTCAAAGTCTCGGTTTGACGTTTTTATCCACGATTCTGTTATGGCTACCATTTCGGGTTCTTCCGTCGCTACGAGGCCACGGAGCTCAGGAAATTTGTTCCTGATTGACCTCGCATTGAACAGAAGAACCTTCAGGGAGTCCCCTAATGTAGGACCCCCTATACTCTTCCGTTTCCCGGCTTCTTGTTTGTCGTGGTGGCACCATTTTTAACAACCTCCGAGAAGGTTGTTTGGGGAGTGACTCGGGCGTACTGGCGTACGTCCGCCTTCCCAATGGGCCGGACACTCCTTTGGGTGCGCTCCACGACATCCTGGATGAGGTTGGCTAGGAACGCCTTGCCCTTAAAGGAGAGGTGCACCCCGTCCCTTTGGTAGAGGTCTTTTCTACCATAGAATACGGCGTACGGGTCCACAAAAAAGACACCCTCAGCCGTACAGAGGTCTGCAAGGCGCCTGTTTAGCGACATGTTCCTCAAGCGGGCAGTCCGGCTTGGACCCCACCTCGAGAGAGAGA
>OZ018325.1:121574584-121752402 GCA_963969495.1 Ceratothoa steindachneri
ATTCAAAGATGGCACTTGAATGCTTTTAGGGTGACTTCAGCAATGCGCTTATTGTGGGATTCCTCTGCAAAGTTCCCTCATGAAGAGATGATTCGTTAAAGGAAGCATTGGCAAGGAACCATGGCATCATCCTGGTTCCCTCATCTTGAAAGTTGTCCCAATATTGCCTCCCAGGAAGATGTAGGAGAGAAGCAAGGGCTTCTTGTAGTCGTCTCTGGATGGCACTCGAGCTCGCTCAAAGCTGTCTCCCTTGCATCAGACAGCTAGTCTGTCAAGAGAGGAAGGAGGCTTTCTCCATCCAAGGAGGATGTCCAAGATTTAGGTTGAGGAAGTCCTACTGGTCCTGGGAACACCGGATGAAGAGAGTGACGTAAGTTCCACCAGATGGTTCATAAAACTTCCCCAACGATCACTTCCAGATGTGGTGCCTGCACGCTAACCAGGAGATTTCTTTGCACACCCTCTTCAATCTCGATGCAGGTTCCTTCAGTGGGATCAGTGTTTGATTTTTTTTTTTTAAGAGCTTATCTGGCGACTGCCTACTTGGGCATTAGTTGCAGAATTAAAAACTGCCTAGTACTAGGCTACGTTAAAATAAGATTAAAAAATAAACAACAAAAAAAACTAACACTAAAGATATAAAAAAGGAAAGGCAATGAGCAGGAAGCAACCTCCTGCGTTGGGGGAGGTCCCCACGGCGCAGGAACATGGGACCTATAAAAATAAAAAACCCATTAAATAAAAGGGAGAAGGCCAACCTCCCCCAAAAGTCTACAAATCCACCAGTCAATGTGCACACACTCGTCCCGATTACAAGGGACAGGCAGTAGCGAACCCGCCCATCCCGGTACCGGGACAGGTAACATGCGTGAAGATCACCCAGACTAGAACATTCAACAAGAATGTGCAGGAACAGTCTGGGGGACGACGCAGTCGTCACAATAGGGCGCAGGCGATCGCGCCACTAAATGGAGATGGGTGACACGAGTATGCCCGATTCGGAGACGACAGAAAGCGACCTGAAGCCGTAGTGGGATTGGGGGATAGGTCCATGGGAACAGTCGCGGAGCAATGGCAGGCAACTTCAAGTTCCCCTGAAGCATCTCCCATCTTCTTTGCCAAGCAGTACGAAGAGCTGCCCCTATTCCTGTCATGTAGTCTGTGAGTGGAAGAGCGAAACGCTGGTCCGGTCGCCCGGTCCTCGCGGACACTTTGGCGCCCTCATCGGCGCGCTCATTCCCTGCAATTCCTAAATGTCCAGGAACCCAGCAGAAGATAATCTTGACATAGACCCGGCTCACTAAAACCGTGGCATCAAGGATATCGCGAATCATAAAGTGCGGAGATTCCAATGCCGAGAGAACTCAGGGCGCTCTGTGAGTTGCTATAAATCACAATCCGGTCTCCGAACCGGGAACGTCGTATAATCTCACGTACCGTGGTGAATTGCCAACAACTCAGTAGTGAAGACAGAGGCACCGCCCGGTAAAGCCCCGCTGACTTCAAACACTGGTACGGTTCCAGCGTAACACGAGATATGCTCCAAAAAGGCCGAACGCAATACTCCCGGCGCCGTACAAGCTTTGAGAGCAGAGGTGTGGCGACAAATAGCCAAATGTGGTACCCTCCAGGGTGGCGTCCTGGGCAGAACCAGGGGCACCACCGGCCCGAAAGCTATATCTACCTCTCGAAGGAGTTTCCTAGCCTTAAATCCAAAGAGCTTAGGGTATGACTTGCGTCTCTCGGCGGTATAGGCACCGCCGAGATCAGCTGCAGATGCTTTGAGAGCCATTGGCGACAAAGGGAGACGCTGCGCTCGTGCGTACAGGCGAGTAATGAACTGTGCACGGCGCATAGAAAGTGGCTTCTCTCCAGCATCGAAAAGCAGGCTCTCAATAGGGAAAGTGCGGAAGGCACCGGTCGCCAAGCGAAGGGCTGTGTGGTGGATCGAGTCCACCTTCCGCAATATACGCTCAGCTGCGGATGCATAAAACTCACATCCATAGTCGAGCTTCGAACGGACAAAGGATTGATAAAAAAGTAAGGCAAGAAATGAAGAATATCCATGGCGCAGGCCCAAGAGACCCTAAGGCTGCAAATATGATCCTCCCAGGTGAGGCATCAGTCAAATACAAGACCAAAGAAGCGGTGCGATTCAACTACTTCCAGGCGCACCCCATTAAGAAACAAAATCTGGGTCGGGGTGGAGCCGTGGATGGCGGCCGAAGTGCACCACTTTAGTCTTGGCCAAAGAAAACCGAAACCTGTGCGCTTCGGCATAGCGAGAGACGCGGTTCAATGCCTGTTCGAGTCAACGCTCCAGAGTTGGCATCTGGAAAGCGGCAAAAAAGATCGAAAGATCATCAACGTAGAGCGTTGCGAGAATATCTTCCGGCAACACTGGGGTGGTGCCATTGATGCTTAGGGCAAATAGTGTGACAGAAGACACTTCCCTGCGCGACATCCTATTCCTGCTCCATTGGGCCAGAGAGGGCTCCCCCCCCACCTGTACGTGGAATCGACGATCTCTCAAAAATTCAGATATAAAGATTGGGAGGCGTCCCCTCGCCCCCATCGTGTGCAGTCTCCATGATACCGTATTCATTGTGTATCATAGGCAAGCTCCAGATCGAAAAACACCGTGGCGCAGTGCTGTCTACGAAGGAAGGCCTAGCATACGGCATTTTCCAGTCGGAGCAGAGCATCTCACGTGGAGTGGAACTTGAGGAAGCAGCACTGTGCAGAAGACAGATGGCCTCCGCTGTCCAGGAAAACAGCTAATCTAACATTTACCAATTTCTCCATCAACATGCAGAGGTAAGAGGTTAGAGAGATTGGGCGGAAACCGACCAGAGTAGAGTGATCTCTCCCTGGTTTGCGAAAGGCGAGCACAGTAGCGATTCGCCAGGAATCCGGGAGGAGACCCTCCACCCAAATCGTTTTGAACAAATCTAACAGAAAGGCCATGCCTCACTCACCCAGGTGTCGAAGCATGGCGTACGGGACATCGTCCGGACCATGGGCGGTGTCTGAGCACGAAGCAAGAGCGGAACGCAACTCACTCAGAGTAAGCCTGTAATTGAAGGGTTCTCCGCCTCTGGAGGTAAAGTCCAGTCGGCGGCCTTCCGCGACATCACGACGTGGATTGAATGCTGGCGGAGCAGCATCCCGGCTAGAGAATGCAGAGAAAGGGGTCGAGAAGGTTCCGTCACGGACGCCGGGGTCCAAGATTGCGGTCCCATTCTCCTGGAGAACTTGCCCCGTTTCCTTTTGACTCGCATCCACACCCCTGCTAGATGGGTCTTCCCGTTAAGTGAAGACACGTATGCCCGCCAAGAAGAGCGGCGGGCGTGCTTCGAAATATACCGGAACCTAGGCCCAGCCCGACGAAATTCAGCGACAGTGAAATCGTTCGGGCGGCGCTAATAGCGCATGTACGCATAACGCTTCTGTTTGTGGGCCGTCTCACATTCGGCCGACCACCACGGGAGTGGTCGATGTGCAAAATGGCCAAACGTTCTGGGAATAATAGTCAGGCTAGCGGCGATGAGGTTACCGGAGAACTCAACGGCCTCATCTACCGACCTAAACTCTGACTGTTTTTTTTGTGTTTTTTTTTTAAGAGCTCATCTGGCGACTGCCTACTTGGGCATTAGTCGCCGTATTAAAACTGGCCTAGTTCTAGGCAACTTTAAAATGAAATTAAAGAGAAAAAAAAAAAAAAACACCCCAAAAGGGGGAAAGGAAGCAAGCTGGTGCGTCGGGGAGAGGTCCCCCCGGCGCAGGAGCGTGCAACTAAAGAAAAAAAAAAAAACAAAAAACAAAACAAATGCAAAAAAAAAACAACAAAAAAAAACAAACAAACCTTGCTTGAATAATAGGGAGAAGGCCGGCCTCCCCCAAGAAGTCAACAAGTCCACAAGTCAGTGTGCACGAATCTGTCCCAAGCACAAGGGACAGGCGGTAGCGACCCCGCCCATCCCGGTACTGGGACAGGTATTGTGCGCGAAGATCACCCAGACTGGGACATTCGACAAGAATGTGCCGAACAGTCTGGGGGACGACGCAGTCGTTGCAATAGGGCGCAGGCGAGCGCTCCATCAGATAGCGATGCGTCACACGAGTGTGTGTCCGATTCGGAGACGACAGAAAGCAACCTGAAGCCGCCGCGGCATTGGGGGATAGGTCCATGGGAACAGTCGCGGCGCAATGGCACGCAACTTTAAGTTCCCTTCGACCGTCTCCCATCTTCTTTGCCAAGCAGTCCGAAGAGCTGCCCGTATTCCAGCCATGTAGAAGGTGTGAGGAAGAGCGAAACGCTGGTCCGGTCGCAGAGTCCTCGCGGACTCTTTGGCGCCCTCATCGGCGCGCTCATTCCCCGCAATTCCTACATGTCCAGGAACCCAGCAGAAGATAATCTCGACATCTGCCCGGCTCGCCAAAACCGTGGCGTCACGGATATCGCGAACCAGGGGATGCGGAGATTCCAATGCCCCGAGAGCACTCAGGGCGCTTTGTGAGTCGCTATAGATCACAATCCGGTCTCCGAACCGGGCACGTCGAGTAATCTCCCGTACCGAGTGGTGTATTGCCACCAGCTCGGCCGTGAAGACAGACGCAGCGCCTGGTAGAGCCCCGCTGACTTCAAACAGAGGGGATACGGCGTGGAAGCCGACCCCCTCTTGGGACTTGGAGCCATCCGTATACACTGGCACGGTACCAGCGTGACACGATGTGTGCTCCAAAAAGGTCGAACGCAATACTCCCGGCGCAGTACAAGCTTTGGGAGCAGAGGCGTGGCGACAAATAGCCAAATGTGGTACCCTCCAGGGTGGCGTCCTGGGCAGAACCAGGGGCGCCACCGGCCCGAGAGCTATATCTAGCTCTCGAAGGAGTTTCCTGGCCCTAAACCCAAAGGGCTTAGGGTATGACTGGCGTCTCTCGGCGGCATAGGCACCATCGAGATCAGCTGCGGATGCAGTGAGAGCTGTTGGCGACTGAGGGAGGCGCCGGGCTCGCGCGTACAGGCGAGTGATGCACTGCACGCGGCGCAGAGCGAGTGGCATCTCCCCAGCATCGACCAACAGGCTCTCAATGGGGGAAGTGCGGAAGGCACCGGTCGCAAGGCGAAGGCCGGTGTGGTGGATCGAATCCACCTTCCGCAATAAACGCTCGGCTGCGGATGCATAAAACTCGCATCCGTAGTCGAGCTTCGAGCGAACAAAGGATCGATAAAAAAGTAAGGCGGTAGCCCTATCAGCGCCCCAAGCGCTGAACGTCACGGAACGGAAAATGTCCATGGCGCGGGTACAAGAGACCCTAAGGCTGCGAATATGAGCCTCCCAGGTGAGGCGTCGGTCGAATACAAGACCAAGGAAACGGTGCGACTCAACCACATCCAGGCGCACCCCATTAAGAAACAAATCTGGGTCGGGGTGAAGCCGTGGATGGCGGCAGAAGTGCACCACCTTAGTCTTGGCCAAAGAAAACCGAAACCTGTGCGCTTCGGCATAGCGAGAGACGCGGTTCAATGCCTGTTCGAGTCGACGCTCCAGAGTTGGCATCTGGGCCGCGCCAAAAGAGATCGAAAGGTCGTCCACGTAGAGCGTAGCGAGAACATCTTCCGGCAGCACCGAGGTGATGCCGTTGATGCTCAGGGCAAAGAGTGTGACACTGAGGACACTTCCCTGCGGGACACCCTCTTCCTGCTCCTTTGGGCCGGAGAGGGCTCCCCCCACCCGTACGCGGAATCGACGATCTCGCAAAAATTCAGATATAAAAATTGGGAGGCGTCCCCTCGCCCCCATCGTGTGGAGAGTCTCCATGATACCGTATCGCCATGCGGTATCATAGGCCTTCTCCAGATCAAAAAACACCGTGGCGTAGTGCTGTCTACGAAGGAAAGCCTCGCAGACGGCACTTTCCAGTCGGAGCAGAGCATCCGACGTGGAGTGGAACTTACGGAAGCCGCACTGTGCAGAAGACAGATGGCCTCCGCTGTCCAGGAAATAGGCTAATCTAACATTTACCAATTTCTCCATCAACTTGCACACGCAAGAGGTTAGAGAGATTGGGCGGAAACCGGTCGGAGTAGAGTGATCTCTCCCCGGCTTGCGAAAGGCGAGCACAGTAGCGATTCGCCAGGAGTCTGGGAGAAGACCTTCCACCCAGATCCTGTTCAACAAATCTAACAGAAAGGCCATGCCTCGCTCACCCAGGTGTCGAAGCATGGCGTACGGGACATCGTCCGGACCATGGGCGGTGTCCGCGCACGAAGCGAGAGCGGAACGCAACTCACTCACACTAAACTTGTCGTTGAAGGGTTCTCCGCCTCTGGAGGTAAAGTCCAGCCGGCGGCCTTCCGCGACATCACGACGTGCATTGAATGCTGGCGGAGCAGCATCACGGCTAGAGAATGCGGAGAAAGCGGTCGCTAAGGATTCCGCCACGGACGCGGGGTCCGAGATTGCGGTCCCATTCTCCTGGAGAACGGGAGGGGGGTCCTGCGAGAACTTGCCCCGAATCCTTTTGACTCGCTTCCACACCTCAGCTAAAGGGGTCTTCCCGTTAAGTGAAGACACGTATGCCCGCCAAGAAGAGCGGCGGGCGTGCTTCGAAATATACCGGAACCTAGCCCTAGCCCGACGAAATTCAGCGACAGTGAAATCGTTCGGGCGGCGCTTATAGCGCATGTAGGCATAACGCTTCTGTTTGAGGGCCGTCTCACACTGGGCCGACCACCATGGGAGTGGTCGGCGTGCAAAACGGCCAGACGTCCTAGGAATAGTAGTCAGGCCTACGGCGATGAGGTTGCCGGAGAAGAACTCAACGGCCTCATCTACCGACCTAAACTCCTCGACTGAGATAGAGAATTCAGTCATTTCCTGAAATGCAGGCCACCGCGCCAAGCACCACTGAGGTGGTCTCTCAGGCGGCAGTTGCCCTGAAAATGATATTTGAATGTGAAAGTGATCACTACCATGGAGGTCATCGACCACCCGGGCCCCAATCAAAATCAGGCTGTGCATCCGAAGAGCACAAAGATAGGTCAAGGCAAGAAAATGAAGCGGTTCTCGGACAGTGATGCGTAAACTCGTCCACGTTTAGGACACCCATCTCAAGCTCTTCGATCAGATCGGCAAGGACTTGTCCCCTGGGATTTATGGAGTAATCTCCCCAGAGAGGATGCCTGCCGTTCAGATCTCCAAGCAAGAGATAGGGCCTCGGCAACCGTGCCACGACGCGGCGGAAGTCCCCCGCGTCGAAGTCAGCTGACGGTGGAATGTACGCAGAAATGATAGTATACCTCCTATCCAGGTGCAGCTGCACAGCCACTGCCTGAAAGGAGGTATCTAAAGAGAAAGGAAGAACGGAGACATCATGCCGGGTGTAAACCGCGCATCCCCCAGCCCGGCCATCCCGCGGTGGTGGGGTCGCAAGACCCTTATACCCCGGGAGGGCAGGCAGCGGGCACGCGCCTAGCATGGTCTCCTGCAAAAAAATAGCTAACGGGGAACGGGACGAGACGAGCCTCCGCAGCTCCTCCCAGTTGGCCCGGAGTCCACGGCAATTCCATTGAAGGAATATGCCCTCCAGGCCTAGCTCGGAGGAGACGCGGGGGCCCTCCTCGAATTGAAGACCCTCACGGGAATGGCCGTACGCTTCCCGGGGGCAGAACCCCGGGCGCTGTTGGCCGGACAAAGCGCTGAAGGCGCTGTCGCCTTCGAGGACTTATTGGGGGAGGTTGGGCTCGCCATGCGAGTCTTTTCCTCCCTCCGCCTCGAAACCTTAGGCGGGCGTTGCGGCTTCGGAGGCGGGGGGCCCTCTTTTCGAGGAACCACCGTCTCCGAGCCACTCGCTCCACCTCGGGGCGTGGGCGAAGGGGCCGAAGCTCCTTTGTTGCTGTCCTCCTTTCGGGGAACAGCTTTAGGAACCCCGGAAGATGGCCTAGCGACCATCTTCAGGGGTGTTGCCTCCTGTGAGTCTAACGACTCTGTGGAGGCGCGTGGCCGTTTCGCCTTACGGGAAACGGTCACGCTGGGGGAAGAGGGGGGAGCCCTGGTATTAGCCGGGGCTGGGTGTGAACCCTTTTTGCCGCCAGCTCTACCAGGGGAGCGCCCAGGTGTAGTAGAGCCCGCAGAAGGGCTCCGAATGGGCGCGGAAACAACCGTGCTCGTTGGCCTGGATGGGCCAGGAGCAGAGGGTGCTTTTCTAACTATTGAGGCATATGACGTCCCAGGCAGAGCCGGGCGCGCCAGGACCAAGTCCTTAGCCTCGCGGAATGAGAGTCGATCCTGGGCCTGAACGGCCAGGATTTCTTTCTCAAGGAGATATGCACCACAATGCTTCGAAGAAGCAGGGTGCGGCTCTCCGCAATTGACACACTTGGCCACACACGATTTGGACTTATCGTGTGCGACCTTGGAGCAATTTACACAGACTTCGGGTGACCCCGATTTTGCACGTCTACATGATCGATTCGTGTGGCCGAAGCGGTGACAGTAATAGCACCGCCGCGGCAGTGGCACGAATGCCTTCACGCGGTAGCGGTACCAACCGGCACGCACCGACTCAGGGAGCTTGTCACAGTCGAACGTGACGAAGAGTGTAGGGGTGGGTCTCGAGGCCCCTCCCTGTTTTCTCATCACACGTTCGACCTTGACCGCCCCATGGTCGGCCAGCTCTAGGGTGATGTCTTCTATGGAGTAGTCAACGAGTTCCTTCGCATAAACTACTCCTTTTACAAAGTTCATGGTAGAGTGCGGCGTCACACTCACCGGGGTGCCATGAAGTGTGCGAAGAGCACTTATCTTGGCCGCCTCGGCGGGATTCGCCGCATTCGCCAGAAGGCTCCCGTCCGAGAAACGGGTTACCTTCGGCTCTCTACCAATTGCACTAGCTAATCCTCTCCTCTGATGGATCATGTTGCCCTTGGACAACATGGTGCCATCAGTGGAGAGAATAACGAGGAAGCGTTTGAAGCCAGCGGGCTCGAAAACGCCAGGTAACCTCTGAATGAGGGGCCCCGATGTCATCGAGGCTCCGCCCTGTGCACTCTTGGTCTTAGTCAGGGGCTCCGCACACGAGGGGGTAGAGGGGCCGGATGTGCCGATCTTGGCTTGGTCGCCTACCAAAGTGGCAGCAGACCCATCCGTCCCCGCAGCCCACGCGGATGGAGAGGAGCCCCGAGTCTTTTTCGTCTTTCTTGTCTTTTTCTTCTTTTTAGGAGAGGAGGGCGGGGAATGAACCCGCTTCTCACCCCCGCCGGTAGAAGCCCCCAGGCCAGATGGACCGGCCTCAGCCAGGTCCTTCTCTGAAATGGAGAAGGTCCCGGTGGGCGCAGGGGATTCATCCGGAGGAGATCCCTCCCCTCCTTGTCCTGCCTGAGAATCCAGAGCCATTTGATGAGGACCTTGCATAGGGGCGGATTCGGGTTCGGTGCTTGGCGCCAAGCCCGGATTCCCCCCCATGGAAGGCCCTACCGTCTGAGGCTGGTTTTCCTCAAGGACCATGTCTATCACAGGAGGGGCCTCCAGTTGGCCATCCCCTCCCAGGACATCGCAGGTCCCCTTGGCAGCGTCATAAGTCTTTATTGGGGAGGCACAGGCCTTGACCCCGGCAAGGTTTAATATTTTTGCCAGCAGGTCTTTTGAGGGAAGCGACCGAAGGGGCCTGGCTTCCCTCTCCCCCCTAAGGGGGTTTGCCCTACTGAGCCGCTTGTACGAGGGGCGGTCGGCAATGGGCTGCCTGCTGGCTTTCTTGGCAGTCCCCTTAGAAAGCATAGGAGGGACTGCCGCTGGAGATAGGGAGGTGCCCGAAAGCACCTCCAGAGAAGGGGATGAGGGGGAGTCCCCTACACCCGTAGGCGTAGGAGAGGAGTAAGCCTCCTCTCCGGTTAAAGAGGTATGGAGGGTCCCCTGCGCAAGCACAGGGGGGGGGACCTCCATCTTTTCTGTGGAGCTGCACGAGGGCGGCTCCGTTGTTGTTATAGGGGGAATTAAGGGGAGATGTTTTTTTGTTTCATCATTGGGCATGGTGACCCTCTTTGTTTTACGGGACGCAATCGCTCACCACCTCTTGCAGTAGCCCGCACTGCAAGAGGTGCTTACAGGCCCGGCAGAGCCAGGCGCCGCCATTTGGGACCACCCCTCCCGCCTGGTGGCCTGGCAGTCCTTCGGCATGGCGGCTCCACCTTGAACACGGCGTAAAACGGATAGATTTTGAAGACGAGAGGAAAAGGGATGTGAGGAAGGTATGGGTGGGGATGAAGCAGGTTGTTAAAAGCCAACCACCCCAGACCGGAGCTCAGGGGTTAGGGGACATTGTCCCCTCCCCCCCCAGCCCCGATCCGGGACGATTGGCTGAGAAGAAGGTCAGCTTCTACCCTGTGAAATTAGAGGCTGACCAGAGAAAGTTGTGGGAGAGGTTGTATGAAAAGCGACGAGGTAGGATAGGAATACAGGCTATCTGAAGGAAGGAAGAGAGGCTAAGCTGGGGCCGGACGGGGCGCTGGATCCCGTCAGCACGGCGGCCAGGATGGCAAATCGCCGCGCCCCTTACGGGGTAAACTCTGACTGAGATAGAGAATTCAGTCATTTCCTGAAATGCAGACCACCGCACCCACGCTAAGCACCACCGAGGTGGGCTCTCAGGCGGCAGTTGCTCTGAAAATGATATTTGAATGAGAAAGTGATCACTACCATGGAGGTCATCAACGACTCCCCAATCAAAATCAGGCTGTACATCCGAAGAGCACGAATATATATCAAGCCAAGAAAATGAAGTGGTTCTCTGGCAGTGATGCGTATATTCATTCACATTTTGGTCACCTATTTCAAGCTCTTTGACCAGATCGGCAAGGACTTGTCCCCTGGGATTTATTGAGTAATCCCCCCAGAGAGGATGTCTGCCATTCAGATCTCCAAGCATGAGAAATGGCCTCGGCAACCGTGCCACAGTGTGGCAGAAGTCCCACGCATCAAAGTCAGCTGACAGTGGAATGTATGCAGAAATAACAGTATACCTCCTATCCAGGTGAAGCTGCACAGGTATCTAAAGTGAAAAGAAAAATGGAGATATCATGCCGGGTGTACATCCGAAGAGCACAAATATATATCGAGCCAATAAAATGAAGTGGTTCTCTTGCAGTGATGCGTAAACTCATTCACATTTTGGTCACCTATTTCAAGCTCTTTGACCAGATCGGCAAGGACTTGTCCCCTGGGATTTATTGAGTAATCCCCCCAGAGAGGATGTCTGCCATTCAGATCTCCAAGCATGAGAAATGGCCTCGGCAACCGTGCCACAGTGTGGCAGAAGTCCCATGCGTCAAAGTCAGCTGACCGTGGAATGTATGCAGGAATAACAGTATACTTCCTATCCAGGTGAAGCTGCACAGGTATCTAAAGTGAAAAGAAAAATGGAGATATCATGCCTGGCCCCCATCTCATGGTGGTGGGGTCGCAAAACCCTTATACTCCAGGAGGGCGGCAGGGGGTATGTGCCTAGCATGGTCTCCTGCAGAAAAATAGCTAACGGGGAACAGGACGAGACGAGCCTCTGCAGCTCCTCCCAGTGGGCCATTTCGCGCTATGGTTAATGGTCAGGCTGGGGAGCCCTGGTTTTAGCCGGGGCTGGATGTGAACCCTTTGTGCCGCCAGCTTTACCAGGGAAGGGCCCAGGTTGAGTAGAACATGCAGAAGGGCTCCAAATGTGCACGGAAACAACCATGCTCATTGGCCTGGAAGGGCCAGGAGCAGAGGGTGTCTTTCTAACCATTGAGGCGTAAGATGTCCCAGGCAGAGCCAGGCGTGCCAGGACTAATTCCTTAGCTCGCGGAATGAGAGTCGATCCTGGGCCTGAACGGCCAGGATGTCTTTCTTAAGGAGATATGCACCACATTGCTTCGAAGAAGCCAATTGTATGTGTCTGTCCGCAATTGACACACTTGGCCACACACAATTTGGACTTATCGTGTGCAGCCTTGGAGCAATTTACAGAGACTTCAGGTGACCCCGACTTTGCATGTGACAGTAATAGCACCTCCGCAGCAATGGCACAAATGCCTTCACGCGGTAGAGGTACCAACCGGCATGCACCGACTCAGGGAGCTTGTCACAGTAGAACGTGCGAAGAGTGTAGGGGTGGGTCTCGAGACCCCTCCTGTTTTCTTATCACACGCTTGACCTTGACTGCCCCGTGGTCGGCTAGCTCTAGAGTGATATCTTCTATAGAGTAGTCCACAAGTTCCATCATATAAACTACTCCTTTCACAAAGTTCATGGTAGAGTGCGGCGTCACACTCACCAGGGTGCCAGCTCGGAGGGATCCGCCGCATTCACCAGAAGGCTCCCGTCCAAAAAATGGGTCACCTTTGGCACACTACCAATTATACTAGCTAATGCTCTCATCTGATGGGTCATGTTGCCCTTGGCCAACATGCTGCCATCAGTGGAGCGAATAACTAATAAGCGTTTGAAACCAGCAGGCTCAAAAAAGCCAGGCAATCTCTGAATGAGGGACCCCGATGTAATCGAGGCTCCGCTCTGTGCACTTTATGTCTTTTGGGGGGATTTACAGCCCAGACGAGCACCGGGGCCGGACATGCCGATCTTGGCTTGGTCGCATTCAAGGATGTTAGATGCCTCATCCGTCCTTGCAGGCCCCGTGGAGGGAGAAGAGCCCTGAGGGTTTTTTTTATTTGTCCTTTTCTTTTAGGAGAGGAGGGCGGGGAATGAACCCGCTTCTCCCCTCTGCCAGCAGGAGCCCCCAGGTCAGAAGGACCAGCCTCAGCACAGTCCTTCTCCGAGATGGAGAAGGTTCTGGCAGACGCAGGGGCACCAGTCGGAGCAGATTCCTCCCCTCCTTGTACTGCATTGGAAACACTAACGGTTTGAGGACCTTAAAATAGGGGTGGACTCGAGGTTGGTGCTTGGCGCCAAGCCTGGATTCGCTCCCATGGAAGGCCCTACCATCTGCCGCTGGGTTGCCTCAAGGACCATGTCTATCTCAGGGCGGCCTCCAGTTGGCTATCCCCCTCCCCCCAGAACATCACAGGTCACATTGGCAGCGCTGTCACAAGTCAAGTCTGGGAAGGCACAGGCTTTGACCCAGGCAAGGTTCAATATTCTTGCCAGCAGGTCTTTGGAGGGAAGTGACCAAAGGGGCCTGGCTTCCCTCTCCCACCTAAGGGGGTTTTCCCTACCAAGCCACTTGAATGGGGAGCGGTCGGCTATGGGCTGCCTGCTGGCTTTCTTGGCAGTCCCCTTGGAAAAAAAATGAGGGACTGCCGCTGGAAAGAGGGAGGTGCCCGAACGTTTCTCCAGACAAGAAGGTGAGGGGAAGTCCCCTACACCCGTAGGTGAAGGAGAGGAGTAAGCCTCCTCTCTGGTTAGAGGAATTTGGAGGGTCCCCTGCGCAAGCACAGGGGGGCAAAGCTCCATTTTTTCTGTGGAGCTGCCAGAAGGTGGCTCACTTGATTGTGAGGGAAGGTTTTTTTTAAAGTTTCCATCCCTGGGCATGGGGCCCCTAATTTTCTCACAAGATGCACACGCTTATCATCCCTTGCAGTAGGCCGCCCTGCAAGGGGTGTGTACAGGCCTGGCAGAGCCAGGTGCTGCCATTTAAGACCACCCCTCCCGCCTGGTGGCCTGGCAGTCCCTCAGCATGGCAGCTCCACCTTGGACACAGCGTAAAATTGATAGAGTGTGAAGAGAGAAGAGAAAGGGATGTGAGGAAGGTATGGGTGGGAATGAAGCAGGTTGTTAAAAACCCACCATCCCAAACCGGAGCTCAGGGGTTGGGCAACATTGTCCCCTCTCCCTCAGGCCCGATCCGGGATAGTTGGCTGTGAAGAAGGTTGGCATCTACCCTGTGAAAATTGAGGCCAACTGGAGAAAGTTGTGGGAGAGGTTATAGGGGAAGTGAGGAAGTAGGGGAGAAATACAGGCTGTCTGAAAGAAGAAGAAGAGGCTAAGCTGCGGCCGGATGGGACACTGAGTCCCGTCAGCACGGCAGCCAGGATGGTAAATCACCGTGCCCCTTACTGGGGATCAATGTTTGAGGCAGTAGTGTCAAACATAAGTCCTTGAATGCACACCTCTAGTCCAGTGTCGGATACCGCCTTGAAGACAGCCTCTGCCATGTGATGCTCAGTGCCTTGGGGAGTCTTGGCTGCTTCCAAGAGTACTCCTTGTCTCCACCTGTGACGTGAATGGCAAGCCTCTCAACATGTTCATGTCCCTCAGCGATGTCAGGGAGCTACTTGGCATCCCAAGCTCCCAGTGATGTTCTCTTCCAGGTGAATATATAAAACATCACACCTGGGAAAGGAAAAATAGGAATATTGAAGTTCTCTCTTTTGTTAGTGATTGTGACTGAAAATGATAACTTTCAGTTCTCCAAACAAGTAATGTTCATAACAATTTACCATCAAAAGAATGAAGAAGTTGGTCACTAGATACCAAGCAAACGCTTCCAAAAGCCAATCCACTTGACTGACTGCCAATGTCACCTCAATAATGGACCAGGTGGTGGTCACAAGGAGGGAGATGAGAATGTGTCGCTCTGGGGGACCTTTATATCTTATCCGATCGAGTTCAAATTTTATATGCACCTATAGGACCCCAAGTGGAACAAGAACAACATGTGGCCTGAAGTCTCCCAGAATTTTTATATTTTAACAATATGAACTTGAACAGCCCTAATATGCAGTGCTCGTATGTAGGCACCACATACTTTTGTCTAGTACTGAACAGTCATCAGTTCAGCAATATTAAAGTAATCAACATATACTTCATCTCAAAAGGCATAATTTGCTGAAAATACAGAAGGTAGCCTAATCTAATATTACATTATAAGGGGAAAATAAGCAAAAACAAAGCCAATGAATAACCCACAAAACAAACAAAAATAAGAAAAATGCATGGTCAGGTAGCTTTGGGAGTTCTGAGTATATCATTGGCCGTTTCACAATTACCATTGTGAAAGAGTGGGGTTAGGTACACCATCCAGCAAGGTTAAATTAAGGGTCTAACAGGTGTGGGAGCAAGGCCTAGGGAACCACACCTCCCCCTACCCATCTAAAAGTGTTCACTTGTTTAACAGTCTCCATCAGAAGTGGGACAGGAAGTAATAGTGTACCTGTTGAGAAGCAGGAAGAGAGTGGGCAATATTTTCAGTGTTAAACCCCACTGTGAGCAAATCTGGGTTTTTTAAAGCTTTGAAATAGTGTAAAGAGTGAGGAAGCCCCTCACACCTACAATCACTGAAGATGGTAACTTTCAACAAGAACATGAACAAGATCAGGTGAAATCCATGGAGTGCCATACAATTTGCTTTGTTGACCAAAGTGAGGCAGCTATGTGACCACGCAAAAATTGCTGAAAGATCATCTAAAACTTCCTCTATGCAGGATAGCTAGATGACATCTGCTTTCCAATCCCACCAAAAGGAAGAGTAAAAAAAAGCTAGGCTACTGCTCGTATTTAAGCACAAAATAAAATGAGATTCCAGTTGAAGAGCAGACATCTTTCAAGTAAATGATGCCAACTTCAGTGATGGTGTGGGTGGGCATAACATCAATGGACCAAAAAACACCATCTTTATTGAAGAGGGGGTAAAGATCAATCAACATGTTTATTTGGAGACTTTGAAATGTCAGCGTAACCCTCCAACATGATGGAGCAGCCTCCAAAACAGTGAGAAAAAGTTCAGACTGGTTCCAGGCCAATTTTAATGGGCTTTGGTCAAAGGAACTTTGAAGTGATATTGATGCCTAGGCAGAAACCCTTTGCCAAATCTCATCAATGTGTCAAAGTTCTGAGGTGCAAACTGGAAAAAGCTCAGGAAATATCAGCTGAAACCCTGTGTGCCACTTGCACTCAGATGACACAGACCATGTCATCTATGCAAAAGGATGTCAGATTGAATATTAGTTACATCATCTTGTAGCATATTTTATTTTAGTCTAAGTATTAAATAATGTTGCATTGGATTCTGAAAATTAAATATGAGTCAACCCTTTGTGTTTCCATCCTGTATTACATTAGAAACAAATAAATATGGGACATTATATAATAAGTAACTTTTTCACTATTTATTTATAACAATTGACTTAACTTAGACTTAATAGTCGGCCTAGGTCTGTCTGCTAATCTATTTCACTAGGCTTGTAGATCAAAAACTAATAAATAATGACCTAGTAATTGTTTAAGCTATGAAACTAATAATTAGAATTAAAAGAAATTTGACGAAAGTGATATACATTTTTTTACACTGTGTGACTAAACATAACACTTTGTGTGTTGGTTGAATTGGGTTTGCAGAGTTAGGCTTGTGGCCTTTCACATTTTAGACTTGTATTCATTTGTCCTGATTATTATGATATTCAACAATTTTTTTTAGCAAACTTCTATGTTAGTTATTAATCATCTAATTAAAATACATAAATGGCTTAGGTCAGTCCTTCTTTGTTTGTAAACTGAGATTTATGAATGAGAGTAATTTGAGTCTGTTCTAGGCCACATCACAAGGTGACTGCAAAAAAAAGGCTGATTTATGGTTCACATGTGTGTAAATACCCTCTTTGATGACCCTTTTTGGAGGGGTTCAATACATTTATATTTATCATTTTTCATCCAATTAAAATGTGTAAATGTTTTAAATTAGCATGATATTCGAAGCGCACAAACGAGAAAGCCTATTTAGCCAAATAAAATAGTGTGTGCTAGGTAGAAAAATAATTTAAAGTTTTTTTCAATGAAATTCAAAATTATTTGATCTATAAAAATGTTATCCATAAATAGAAAAAACATTTGCTATAAAATAGTGCAACATTTTCTATAAAATAGTAGGACTTTAAGGGATAAATAAAATATAATAATTAATTAATTTCATCAGTTAACAAAAGCTAATTTTGAGCAACATTTATTTTTTTTTATAATTTTAGGGGACTATTTGGCAACTACCCACTTGGGCACAAGTCACCGCACTCACGACAGCCTAGCACTAGGCTACTTTAAAATAAAAATATGAAAAAAACAACAACAATAAAAAAAGGGAAAATGGAAACAAAGAGGAAGCAAGCTCCATGGCTCAGGAATGTGCAACCTACAAAGAAAACAACAAATAAAATTAGTCAATGTGCTGGAACTCGTCCCGAGTACAAGGGACAGGTGGTAGCGACCCCACCCATCCCAGTACCAGGACAGGTAACATGCACTGAGATCACCCAGACTGGGACATTCAACAAGAATGCGCTGAACATTCTAGGGGACAATGCAGTCTTCACAGTAGGGCGCTGGTGAGGGCTCCATCAAATGGCAGTGCGTCCAGTGAGTGTGTCCAATTTGGAGAGGACTGAAGCAACCCGAAGCCTTCACGGCATTTGGGAGAGGTCCATGGGAACAGTCGCTGCGCAATGGCACGCAACTTTAAGTTCCCTTCGACCATCTCCTATCTTGTTTGCCAAGCAGCCGAAGAGCTGCCCATATTCCTGCCATGTAGTCGGTGTGAGGAAGAGCGAAAGGCTGGGCCATTTGCCCAAGTCTCGCAGACTCTTTGGGAGCTCATTCTGTGTAATTCCTACATGTCCAGGAACCCAGCAGAAGATAATCTCGACATCTACACAGCTTGCCCAAACCATGGCATCACGGATATCACAAACCAGGGAATGAAGAGATTTCAATGCCCGGAGAGCCCTTTGGGCACTTTGTGAGTTGCTATAGATCACAATCTGGTCTCCGAACCGGGCACATTGAATAATCTCACGTACCGAGTAGTGTATTGCTACCAGCTCGGCCGTGACTTCAAATAGAGGAGATACAGCATGGAAGCAAACCCCCCTCTAGGGACTTGGAGCCATCCGTATACACTGGCACGGTTCCAGCGTGATAGGTGTGCTCCAAAAAGGTCAAATGTAATACTTCCGGCACTGTATAAGCTTTAGGAGCAGAGGCATGGTGACAAATATCTAGGGTAGCATCCTGGGCAGAACCAGGGGTGCCACCGACCCGAGAGGTATACATAGCTCTCAAAGGAATTTCCTAGTCTCACAGCGGCATAGGCACCGTCAAAATCTAGTGCAGAGAGCTGTTGGCGACTGAGGGAGGCGCCGGGCTCGTGCGTACAGGAGAATAATGCACTGTGCACGGCGCATTGAAAGTGGCATCTCCCCAGCATCCACAAGTAGGCTCTCAATGGGGAAAGTGCGGAAGTCACCAGTCGCCAGGCGAAGTGCTGTATATTGGATCGAATCCACCTTCCGCACTACACACTCAGCTGTGGATGAATAAAACTCGCATCCGTAGTTGAGCTTCGAACGAACAAAGGATCATTAAAAAATTAAGTCTGTAACCCTATCAGCGCCCCAGGCACTGAACATCACGGAACGAAGAATATCCATGGCGCGGGTATAAGAGACCATACACGGCTGTGAATATGAGCCTCTCAGGTGAGGCGTCAGCCAAATACAAGAGGGAAAACGATGTGCGATTCAAACACTTCCAAGCTTACCCTATTAAGAAACAAGTCTGGGTCAGTGTGGAGCCAATAACAAGGAAGCGTTTGAAGCCAGCGGGCTAAGAAGTGCCAGGTAACCTCTGAATTAGGGGCCCCGATGTCAGTGAGGCTCCGCCCTGTGCACTTTTAGTTTTAGTCAGTGGGTCCACAACCGGAGGGGCAGAGGGGCCGGATGTGCCGATCTTGGCTTGGTCGCTTGCCAAAGTGGCAGCAGACCCATCCATCCCCGTAGCCCCCGCGGGTGGAGAGGAGCCCCGAGTCTTCCTAGTCTTTGTCTTTTTCTTTTTTTGGAGAGGAGGGCGGGCAATGAACCCGCTTCTCTCCTCTGCGGATAGGAGCGCCTAGGCCAGATGGACCAGCCTCAGCCAGGTCCTTCTCCGAAATGGTGAAGGTCCTGGTGGTCGCAGGGGCACCGGTTAGAGGAGATCTCTCTCCTCCTTGTACTGCCTCGGAGCCCTCAGCCGTTTGAGGAGGACCTTGCATAGGGGCGGATTCGGGTTTGGTGCTTGGCGCCGAGCCCAGATTCCCCCCCATGGAAGGTCCTACTGTCTGAGGCTGGGTTTCCTCAAGGACCGTGTCTATCACAGGAGGGGCCTCCAGTTGGCCATCCCCTCCCAGGACATCGCAGGTCCACTTGGCAGCGTCACCAGTCTTTTGTGGGGAGGCACAGGCCTTGACCCCGGCAAGGTTTAATATTCTTGCCAGCAGGTCTTTTGAGGGAAGCGACCGAAGGGGCCTGGCTTCCCTCTCCCCCCCTAAGGGGGTTTGCCCTACCAAGCCGCTTTAACGAGGGGCAGCCAGCAGTGGGCTGCCTGCTGGCTTTCTTGTCAGTCCCCTTGGAAAGAAAAGAGGGGACTGCCGCTGGAAGAAGGGAGGTGCCCGAAAGCACCTCCAGAGAAGGGGGTGAGGGGGAATCCCATTTACCCGTAGGCGTAGGAGAGGAGTAAGCCTCCTCTCTGGTTGAAGAAATATGGAGGGTCCTCCATTTTTTCTGTGGAGCTGCCTGTGAGCGGCTCCGTCGTTGGTACAAGGGAAGTTAAAGGGGGTGTTTTTTTAGACTCATCATTGGGCATGATGACCCTCTTTTTATTATGGGATGCAACTGCTCATCACCTCTCGCAGTTGCTCGCACTGCAAGAGGTGCTTACAGGCCTGGCAGAGCCAGGCGCCGCCATTTGAGACCACCTCTCGGCCTGGTGGCCTGGCAGTCCATCGGCATGGTGGCTCCACCTTAGACGCGGCATAAAAATGGATAGAATGTGAAGAGGAGAGGAAAAGGGATGTGAGGAAGGTATGGGTGGGGATGAAGCAGGTTGTTAAAAAAAAAACATCCCAAACCGGAGCTCAGGGGTTAGGAAACATGTCCCCTCCCCCTTTAGCGCCAATCCGGGATGGTTGGCTTGAGAAGAAGGTCAGTATCTACCCTGTGAAATTAGAGGCTGACCAGAGAAAGTTGTGGGAGAGGTTGTATGAAAAGCGATGAAGTAGGGGCGAAATACAGGCTATCTGAAGGAAGGAAGAGAGGCTAAGCTGGGGCCGGACGGAGCGCTGGATCCCGTCAGCACGGCGGCCATGATGGCAAATCGCCGCGCCCCTTACAGGGTCATCACCCCTAGCAGTAGCTGGCTCTGCAAGGTGTGCATACCAGCCTGGCAGAGCCAGGTGCCACCATTTAAGGCCACCCCTCAGGCCTGGTGAACTGGCAGCCCTTCAGCATGGCGTCTCCACCTTGGGCATGGCGTAAAATTGATAGTGTGTGAAGACAAAAGGAAAAGGGATGTGAGGAAGGTATGGTTGGGATGAAGCAGGTTGTTAAAAAACTACCATCTAGAACCGGAGCTCAGGGGTTAGGGAACGTTGTCCCTTTGCCCCCTCAGTGTCGATCTGGGATGGTTGGCAGAGAAGAAGGTCAGCATCTACCCTGTGAAATTAGAGGCTGATCAGAGAAAGTTGTGGGAGAGGTTGTATGAAAAGCGACGAAACTGAGGGGGGAGGGAACACAAGTGTTTTGAAGGAAGGAGAAGAGGCTAAGCTGGGGTCAGACGGGGTGCTGAGTCCCGTCAGCAGGGCAGCCAGGATGGCATATTGCCATGCCTCTTACAGGGGTCAAGTGAATAGTAAGAGGATGTGAGGAAGGTATGGGTGAAGATGAAGCAGGTTGTTAAAATCCCAGCATCCCAAATTGGAGCTCAGGGGCTAGGGAACATTGTCCCCTCTTCCCGATCCGGGATAGTTGACCTAGGTCATCATCTACCCTGTGAAAATAGAGGCCAACCAGAGAAAGTTGTGGGAGAGGTTGTAGGGGAGAAACACAGGCTGTCTGAAAGAAGGAGAAGAGGCTAAGCTGGGCAACGAAAGGAATGAAGATGGAATGTTGACTTGGTTGGAAAAGAGTTAGTGATAGTGAGTCAACCACAGAAGACCTAGGAAGATTGATAGAAATGCAGATTTCTATGGATTTAGCACTCGTATGAATGATAAAGGTATGAATGTTTTGGGAGTAGGTCAAGGTCGAATGATTTTTCTGTGTCTAGTCCAATTGGGAGTGATAGAACGAGTTATGCTGAAGTGGTGGATAGTGTGAAAGATTTGTCAATGGCCAGTGAGTATGCCTTAAGTTCGATGGAAGCTGTGATTGAAGGTTGGAATATGAATGACAGCTTAAATGTGAATGCACTGGGTATGGCAGTGGCTGATGCAGGAGAGATGATAACTAAGTCAGTAGTGTGGTTGATGGAATGATGAATTGTGACAGTGTAGAAGGCAGACAACTTGACAGACCTGACAAACTGACCTGCTCTGTGTAGCCAAGGACCTCTGGGAAACTGTGAAAGGGTTCAGTGATATATTAGAGGATCGAAAGTGGTGAGGATAAAAGTGTGTGAAGAGTATGATTGTAGAATGAGTGTAGATAGACAAAATGGATCAAATGGCTTAAGGAAGAAGGGATGTGGTGGGTGGCTGGTGTGTGAATGGAGAGTATACTTGGGAGCCATTTTATCCACTATGGATTTTTAACCACTTTGCTTTAGCCTCTCCTTTTACTCTACTTTTCCTTGTTTATGATAGAAGAGTGTGAGCATTTCTCTAGAAGGGGGGTTGGGATAGACTAAGTTGTAGATAGAAATTACTAGTGTAGATTTGTTTTTCATAAATATACGAGTATGTTTTCTAAAAAATTTCTAGCTTGTCACAGAAGATAGCCATCATTTGTATTTAGCTTTTAAGCTGATTAAACTTTAGATTGATCTTTTAACAAAGATCCATCCCTTCTTGATACTTTTTTTTTTAATTTAGGAGCCCATCTGGTGAGGGCCTACTTAGGGCATAAGTCTCTGTACTCACCAGAGCCTACTACTAGGCTATATTAAAAAATAAATAACAAAATATAACTATAAAAAAAACAAAGGCTAAAAAAACAATGACAAAAAGGAAGCAGGCTCTGGCGTTGGGGATAGGCCTGCCTTCCCCTGCAGGAACATGCAACCTACAACAAACAGTCAAATAAAGTAGAGGAGGCCAGCCTCCTCTAAAAAGTCGTATAGTCCAGAGGTCTGTGTGCACAAATGCATCCTGAGTACAAGGGACAAACGGCCCTCCTGATACAAAAGGAGAGGTTAATTATTTCAAACAATTAAGGCCCATTTTTTGGCTTTGCCTTATGACCCAAGCTTGCTTTGGTAGAAGACCATTGGGATCAATTTGGCTGACTTGCCTCTAAATCAGTGGCTTATTTTTTGAGTCTCCTGGAGCCCATTCTTGTCTTTGGCACTCGTACCCCCAAATATTTTTGACCATTCAGATCAATTTGGCTCCACCTGCTTCCCAGCCAATTGAGTAAGGGGGACACACACCCACCCCACCCCCTGAGACAATTAAGCAGAAGCTAGAGCCAGTTCAAAAGACGTCTTACCCTCCCATTTCTCCTAGCTCCTTCCTTGGATTGAAGGGGTTTTTTGTACAAAAATCTGTCCTGTATTTTCATTGTGAGACAACACTGTCACTATATTTATATTTTTTGTATAGTTATTGACTGTATTGATTGTAATTTATTTGGAGGGATTAAATTTAGATAAGGTATAAGTTGTGTATCTGTCTCATTTGCTGCCAGATGTGGAGTTTTTTACCCAACACTTTGAGTCACAGTGAAAAAGGTGTGGAAGATACATCGTATCACGCCACAACAGGGCTTTCTGGTTGATCCAAAATCATGAGGCACTGGTATTAAAATAGGTGTTAATATTTTAATAAATATAGTCTACTGATTCATTTTTATTATAACAATGGGAAATGATAACAACTGGATTTGATTATCTTATAGGTTCTGATTTAATACACTATTTAGAGCGTCTCAAAACTTAAAATATAAGCTGCAACTTGTTATAAGGTTCAAGAGGCCTTAATATTCTTTCGATCTATTACTATCAATGAATTCTTAAGAT
Organism: Ceratothoa steindachneri; assembly: GCA_963969495.1. NCBI lineage: Eukaryota > Metazoa > Arthropoda > Malacostraca > Isopoda > Cymothoidae > Ceratothoa > Ceratothoa steindachneri. The sequence goes on from OZ018325.1 coordinate 121,597,546, forward strand.
AAGGCCTAATTGAGACCATACCCCCCCCCCCTCCCAAAAAGAAAATTTCTAATTCCTATGCTACTTAGTCAAATTAATGATAAAAATTTTCAAACATTACAAATTTCTTATGATTCCCAGGTCTTACAAACTACACACTTCAAATAACTAAACCAAATAAATCATACTACTTAAACAGATTAATTTTTTTCAAAAGGATCATAACCGTCAAAATTCTCAAGGCCATTTATGGCCTTGAGAATTTTGACAGTTTTTAGGTCTTACAGACATTGTGAATTTTGATGTTTGAGTGGTCCTACAAAACCACTCAAACATAAAAATTCACAATGTCCACAAAACTCTTTAAAATCATCACTGGATCTTCAAATAGAAAATATGCTTAAATTGAAAACCTTGGAATTAGAAATAATGACATCTCTTCCTCAAATAAACTAATCACAGAAAAATTTAATGAACAAATAGAATTTAGAGAGACTTTATAAAAATTCCTTTTAAAGATAAACTAACAGATCTTGATCAATTATAATATAGCTCTTACCACTATGAGACAGGTTGAAAGATCTCTGAAACAAAAAAAAAACTCTATAAGCAATATTCTTAAGTTATAGTCAGGGATGATTGAAAAGTAGACTTAAAAGATTTAAACAATGACCTTGAAGGATATGTAGTTATTCCTCATCATTCACTTATTAAAACCCAAAATCAGATCAGTACTAAAATTACATGTGTTTACTTGTAGTCTAAATAGAGAATGCAATTCATTATCATTAAATCAGGCCTACTCTGATGGAATAGATTGATGACTGACCTTGTATCTTTACTATTAAAATTTAGGCAAAATAAATACATTCTTTTAGCAGATATTGAAAAGTTTTTTACAAATCTATTTAAACGACATTAATGATAAAAATAACTTTTACTTCCTGTAGAAAGAGGGTGATCAAGTGATAGTTTATAGGCACTATTACCTTCCCTATTGACTTAAACTTTACTTTTTTCATCTTGAATCATATTTTTAAATATGATTAAAACAAATACAGTGATACCTTGACTTACAAGTTTAATTTATTGAAATTAATGGAAAGGCCATTAATCAGTTCCAGTCCCCCCCAAAACATACCAATTTTTTTTAGTGCAAGTTTTTAGATAAGAAAAATGTACTTTATATATAACAAATAATGCATAAGAAAATAATAAAACATAATAAAAGAGAATGTAAGAAAATAATCTGGTTTTATTAAGCCTACTTTACCTTGAAGATCAGACAGAGATGACCTAAATAAACAGCCCTGTCTTGTCACAATTAAAGACTTGCTAGGGGATGTATCCTTCGGTGTCTATCAGTTCACCGAAAGTTTTCATAAAATCCTCAGCTGTCTTCACATTCAAGCTTGCTGCCTCACCATGCCTGATGATGAAGTGAATGCTAGTCATCTTTTTAAAATTATCAAACCATCCCAGACTGGCTTTGAATGATTCTTTGGACGCCTCATTGTGGTGCAGCAAATGTGAGTGTGTGTGAAGTGCCATTCTCCCACCCCTTTCCCAATAACCTCTCCCTCCTTCTGCAAGAATGTGTGTGTGAATGGGAGTTTTTTTGGGTTTTTTCTTTTTATATATAATTGATTTTCATGTTTTTGTATAAAATGTTTTTTTTCTCTTCCTCAGCAAATTGTTGATTCTTATTTTTGCGAAAGGCCACTCTATAATTTTGCCAAAATTCAACAGAATAATCCTTCAATTTGTAAAGGGTGGCAGAGATTGTAGGATTTGAAGTAACTTAACTAAAGTTATTGTACATCCCATTTGGAAGGAGGAGGGCTTCTATATAGCTTCAATACTGCAACGAGATCGCTTTATATTATATCAAGTCAGAGGCACCAGCTTTTTTTTTAAATAAACAAATTGTGAACACTCATGGCAGCCGATACATCCCCCCCCCCCCAGGGGTAAAACGTGAGGCCTTTTCTTTGTTGTATTGTTTTGGATCAAGTGTGGTTGTTAGGCTTCCTTGATACGATTTTGTATCCTTTTGTTATACATTCATCTTGTCTATTGCATTTGTTGACTTTTTTCATTTACCTCTTGTTTGTTTGGTACTAGGATTGAGTTATATAAGATTGTGGATATTTCGCCAATAAGTAGGATTATTTTTACGAGATCTCAAATTTATTTACCCCTCTCTCATATAAATATTTACCCCATATTATTCTTGTAAATAAAGGACTGTACATACAATCTGTTTCATTTCTCTCTCGATTTCTCATGTCCAAATTAGTATAGCAAGAGGGTTGGAACGATTGGGATTAGAGTATAGATTTTTTGGCCCCTTACATCGTCCAATGATGTTCCTGTCATCTGCTGCACCAAATCCCCATAAATGGCTCATGCCTTTTCACAGATGATGCTCTCAGTCACGGTATCTCCTGCGAATTACTTCTCTGTAAACCACACCAACAGCAGCCTCTCCATCTTACATGGACAGAGGTCTGAAGTTATGAAATGATCTTAATGCCTTTGGCTGGTGTTATAGCCTTTATCAACTCCTGTTTTAAAATCATACATATCATAGATGTACTACGCTTGTACTGCCTCGCCAAGTTGACAACACTCACACCTCAGTCATGATTTTTTATGATTTTGTGCTTAAATTCCACCAAAGAATATCATCTTTTTCTTCTCACAACTGGCCTTGACACTCACTTTCTTAGGACCTATGGCTAATTAACACTGTACAGTACGGTGAAATATGTAACTACACAAAAAGCACAAAACACTATGGAAAAAGTAACAGTCATATGACGGGGGATTTTTTATATAAAGAGCTCATCTGGCGACTGCCTACTTGGGCATTAGTCGCCGTATAAAAAGCTGGCTTAGTACTAGGCTATTTCAAAATAAAATACAAAAAGATAAAAAAAAAACAACCAAAAAATAAGAAAAAGGAAGCGAGCAGTAAGCAAGCTCCTGCGTCAGAGGGAGGTCCCCCCCCCCCCCGGCGCAGGAGCGTGCGACCTATAAGAGAAAAAAAAATAAAAAAAAATAAAAACCTACTTAAATAATAGGGAGAAGGCCGGCCTCCCCCCAAAAGTCAACAAGTCCAACATTCAAAGTGCACACACTCGTCCCGAGTACAAGGGACATGCGGTAGCGACCCCGCCAATCCGGTACCGGGACAAGAAATGTGCGTGAAGATCACCCAGACTGGGACATTCAACAAGAATGTGCTGAATAGTCTGGGAGCGAACGCAGTCGTCGAAATAGGGTGCAGGCGAGCGATCCATCAAATACAGATGCGTCACACGAGTATGTCCGATTCGGAGACGACAGAAAGCGACCTGAAGCCGTCACGGCATTGGGGGATAAGTCCATGGGAACAGTCGCGGCGCAATGGAACGCAACTTTAAGTTCCCTTGAACCATCTCCCATCTTCTTTGACAAGCAGTCCGAAGAGCTGCCCGTATTCTTGCCATGTAGTCGGTGTGAGGAAGAGCGAAACGCTGGTCCGGTCGCAGAGTCCTCACGGACTCTTTGGCGCCCTCATTTCCCGAAATTCTTACATGTCCAGGAACCAGGCAGAAGATAATTTCGACATCCACCCGGCTCGCCAAAACCGTGGCGTCACGGATATCGCGAACCAGGGGATGCGGAGATTCCAATGCCCCGAGAGCAGTCAGGGCGATTTGTGAGTCGCTATAAATCACAATCTGGTCTACGAACCGGGCACGTCGCGTAATCTCCCGTACCGAGTGGTGTATTGCCACCAGTTCGGCCGTGAAGACAGACGCAGAGCCTGGCAGAGCCCCGCTGACTTCAAACAGAGGGGATACGGCGTGGAAGCCGACCCCCTCTTGGGACCTGGAGCCATCCGTATACACTAGCACGATCCCAGTGTGACACGAGGTGTGCTCCAAAAAGGTCGAACGCAATACTCCCGGCGCTGCTCAAGCTTTGGGAGCAGAGGCGTGGCGACAAATGTGGTACCCTCCAGGGTTGCGTCCTGGGCAGAACCAGACGCGCCACCGGCCCGAGAGCTCTACCTAGCTCTCGACGGAGTTTCCTGGCCCTAAACCCAAAGGGCTTAGGGTATGACTGGCGTCTCTCGGCGGCATAGACACCGTCGAGATCAGTTGAGGATGCAGTGAGAGCTGTTGGCGACTGAGGGAGGCAGCGGGCTCGCGTGTACAGGCGAGTAATGCACGGGATTAGGCGTAGAGCGAGCGGCATCTCCTCAGCGTCTACCAACAGGCTCTCAAAGGGGTAAGTGCGGGAGGCACCGGTCGCAAGGCGAAGGCCGGTGTGGTAGATCGAATCCACCTTCTGCAATAAACGCTCGGCTGCGGATGCATAAAACTCGCATCACGGAACGGAGAATATCCATGGCGCGGGTACAAGAGACCCTGAGGCTGCAAAATATGAGCCACCCAGGTGAGTCGTCGGTCGAATACAAGACCAAGGAAACAGTGCGATTCAACCACATCCAGAAGCATCCCATTAAGAAACAAATCTGGGTCGGGGTGGAGCCGTGGATGGCGGCACAAGTGCACCACCTTAGTCTTGGCCAAAGAAAACCGAAACCTGTGTTCTTCGGCATAGCGAGACGCCGTTCAATGGCTGTTGGAGTCGACGCTCCAGAGTTGGCATCTGGGCCGCGCCAAAAGAGATCGAAAGGTCGTCCACGTAGAGCGTAGCAAAAACATCTTCCGGCAGCACCGAGGTGATGCCGTTGATGCTCAGGGCAAAGAGTGTAACACTGAGGACACTTCCCTGCGGGACACCCTCTTCCTGCTCCTTTGGGCCGGAGAGGGCTCCCCCACCCGTACGCGGAATCGACAATCTCGCAAAAATTCAGATATAAACATTGGGAGGCGTCCCCTCGCCCCCATCGTGTGGAGAGTCTCCATGATACCGTATCGCCATGCGGTATCATAGGACTTCTCCAGATCGAAAAACACCGTGGCGTAGTGCTGTCTACGAAGGAAGGCCTCGGAGCAGAGCATCCGACGTGGAGTGGAACTTGCGGAAGCTGCACTGTTCAGAAGACAGATGGCCTCCGTTGTCCAGAAAAAAAGGCTAGTCTAACATTTACTAATTTCTCCATCAACTTGCACACGCAAGAGGTTAGAGAGATTGGGCGAAAACCGGTCGGAGTAGAGTGATCTGTCCCCGGTTTGCGAAAGGCGAGCACAGTAGCGATTCGCCAGGAGTCTGGGAGAAGACCTTCCACCCAGATCCTGTTCAACAAATCTAACAGAAAGGCCATGCCTCGCTCACCCAGGTGTCGAAGCATGGCGTACGGGACTTCGTCCGGACCATGGGTGGTGTCCGCGCACGAAGCGAGAGCGGAGCGCAACTCACTCACAGTAAACTTGTCGTTGAAAGGTTCTCCGCCTCTGGAGGTAAAGTCGAGCCGGCGGCCTTCAGCGATATCACGACGTGCATTGAATGCTGGCGGAGCAGCATCACGGCTAGAGAATGCGGAAAAAGCGGTCGCTAAGGATTCCGCCACGGACGCGGGGTCCGAGATTGCGGTCCCTTTCTCCTGGAGAACGGGAGGGGGGTCCAGCGAGAACTTGCCCCGAATCCTTTTGACTGGCTTCCACACCTCAGCTAAAGGAGTCTTCCCGTTAAGTGAAGACACGTATGCCCGCCAAGAAGAGGAGCGGGCGTGCTTCTAAATATACCGGAACCTAGCCTGACGAAATTCAGCGACAGTGAAACCGTTCGGGCGGCGCTTATAGGCATAACGCTTCTGTTTCAGGGCCGTCTCACACTCGGTCGACCACCATGGGAGTGATCAGCGTGCAAAACGGCCAGACGTCCTAGGAATAGTAGTCAGGCCCACGGCGATGAGGTTGCCGGAGAAGAACTCAACGGCCTCATCTACCGACCTAAACTCCTCGACTGAGATAGAGAATTCAGTCATTTCCTGAAATGCAGACCACCGCGCCAAGCACCACCGAGGTGGTCTCTCAGGCGGCAGTTGCCCTGAAAAGGATATTTGAATGGGAAAGTGATCACTACCATGGAGGTCATCGACCACCCCCCACTCAAAATCAGGCTGTGCATCCGAAGAGCACAGAGATAGGTGAAGGCAAGAAAATGAAGCGATTCTCGGACAGTGATGTGTAAACTCATCCACGTTTAGGACACCCATCTCAAGCTCTTCGATCAGATCGGCAAGGACTTGTCCCCTGGGATTTATGGAGTAATCTGCCCAGAGAGGATGCCTGCCGTTCAGATCTCCAAGCAAGAGATAGGGCCTCGGCAATCGTGCCACGACGCGGCGGAAGTCCACCGGGTCGAAGTCAGCTGACGGTGGAATGTACGCAGAAATGATAGTATACCTCCTATCCAAGTGCAGCCTCACAGCCACTGCCTGAAAGGAGGTATCTAGAGAGAAAGGAAGAACGGAGACATCATGCCGAGTGTAAACCGCACATCCCCCAGCCCGACCATCCTGTGGTGGTGGGGTCACAAAACCATTATACCCTGGGAGGGCGGGCAGGGGGCATGTGCCTAGCATGGTCTCTTGCAAAAAGATAGCTAACGGGTAACGGGACGAGACGAGCCTCCGCAGCTCCTCCCAGTTGGCCCGGAGTCTACAGCAATTCTATTGAAGGAATATGCCCTCCAGGCCTAGTTCAGAGGAGACACAGGGGCCCTCCTCGAACTGAAGACCTTCACGGGAATGGCCGTACGCTTCTCGGAGGCAGAACCCCGGGCGCTATTGGCCGGACAAAGCGCTCAAGGCTCTGTCGCCTTCGAGGACTTATTGGGGGAGGTTGGGCTCGCCATGCGAGTCTTTTCCTCCCTCCACCTCGAAACCTTATGCGGGCGTTTCGGATTCGGAGGCGGGGGGCCCTCTTTTCGAGGAACCACCGTCTCCGAGCCACTCGCTCCCCCACTAGGCGTGGGCGAAGGAGCCGAAGCTCCTTTGGGGGGACAGCTTTACGAACCCCGGCAGATGGCCTGGCGTCCAACTTCGAGGGTGTTGCCTCCTGTGAGTATAACGACTTGGTGGAGGCGCGTGGCCGTTTCGCCTTACGGGAAACGGTCACGCTGGGGAAAGGGAGGGGAGCCCTGGTTTTAGCCGGGGCTGGGTGTGAACTCTTTTTGCCGCCAGCTTTACCAGGGAATCGTCCGGGTTGAGTAGAATCCGCAGAAGGGCTCTGAATGGGTGCGGAAACAACCGTGCTCATTGGCCTGGAATGGGCTAGTTGGCCTAGAGGGTGCTTTTCTAACTATTGAGGCATATGACGTTCCAGGCAGAGCCGGGCGAGCCAGGACCAAGTCCTTAGCCTCGCGGAATGAGAGTCGATCCTGGGCCTGAACGGCTAGGATTTCTTTCTCAAGGAGATATGCAGCACATTGCTTCGAAGAACCGGGGTGTGGCTCTCCGCAATTGACACACTTGGCCACACACGATTTAGAGTTACTGTGTGCGGCCTTGGAGCAATTTACACAGACTTCGGGTCACCCCGACTTTGCACATCTACAAGAACGATTAGTATGGCCTATGCGGTGACAGTAATAGCACCGCCGCGGCAGTGGCACGAATGCCTTCACGCGGTACCGGTACCAACCGGCACGCACCGACTCACGGAGCTTGTCACAGTCGAACGTGACGAAGAGGGTAGGGGTGGGTTTCGAGACCCCTTCCTGTTTTCTCATCACACGTTCGACCTTGACCGACCCATGGTCGGCCAGCTTTAAGGTGATGTCCTCAATGGAGTAGTCAACGAGTTCCCTCACATAAACTACTCCTTTCGCAAAGTTCATGGTAGAGTGCGGCGTCATACTCACTGGGGTGCCATGAAGTGTCCGAAGAGCACTTATCTTGGTCGCCTTGGCGGGATTCGCAGCATTCGCCAGAAGGCTCCCGTCCGAGAAACGGTTCACCTTCGGCTCTCTACCAATTGCACTAGCTAATCCTGTTCTCTGATGGATCATGTTGCCCTTGGCCAACATGGTACCATCAGTCGAGCAAATAACGAGGAAGTGTTGGAAGCCAGCGGGCTTGAAAATGCCAGGTAACCTCTGAATGAGGGGCCCGGATGTTATCGAGGCTACGCCCTGTGCACTTTTGGTCTTTGTCATAATCAGGGGCTCCACATCCAGGGAAGCAGAGGGGCCGGATGTGCCGATCTTGGCTTGGTCGCTTGCCAAAGTGGCAGCAGACCCATCCATCCCCGCAGCCCCTGCGGATGGAGAGGAGCCCCGAGTCTTCTTAGTCTTTTTTTTGCTCTTCTTCATTTTAGGAGAGGATGGCGGGGAATGAACCCGCTTCTCACCTCCGCCCGAAGGAGCCCCTAGGCCAGATGGACCGGCCTCAGCCAGGTCCTTCTCTGAAATGGAGAAGGTCCTCCCCTCCTTGTACTGACTCGCAGCCCTCAGCCGATTGAGGAGGACCTTGCATAGGGGCAGATTCGGGTTCGGTGTTCGGCGCCGAGCCCGGTTTCCCCCCCGTGGAAGGCCCTACCATCTGAGGCTGGGTTTCCTCAAGGAACATATCTATCACAGGACCGGCCTCCAGTTGGCCATCCCCTCCCAGGACATCGCAGGTCCCCTTGGCAACGTCACCAGTCTTGTGTGGGAAGGCACAGGCCTTGACCCCGGCAAGGTTTAATATTCTTGCCAGCAGGTCTTTTGAGGGAAGCGACCAAAGGGGCCTGGCTTCCCTCTCCCCCCTAAGGGGGTTTGCCCTACCAAACCGCTTTGATGGGGAGCGGTTCACTATGCGCTGCCTGCTGGCTTTCTTGGCAGTCCCCTTGGAAAGAAAAGGAGGGACAGGACTGCCGCTGGAAGCAGGGAGGTGCCCGAAAGCACTTCCAGAGAAGGGGGTGAAGTGGAGTCCCCTACACCCGTAGGCGTAGGAGAGGAGTAAGCCTCCTCTCCGGGTAAAACAAATATGGAGGGTCCTCTGTGCAAGCACAGGGATGGGGGACCTCCATTTTTATCTGGAGCTGCCCGAGGGCGGCTCCGTCGATTGAACAGGGAAAGTTGAGGGGTTTTTGTTCTTTTGTTCATCAATGGGCATGGTGACCCTAAATTTTCTGCGGGACGCAATAGCGCATCACCTCTCACAGTAGCCCGCACTGCAAGAGGTGCTTACAGGCCTCGCAGAGCCAGGTGCCGCCATTTGGGACCACCCCTCCTGCCTGGTGACCTGGCAGTCCATCGGCATGGGGGCTCCACCTGAGACGCAGTGTAAAACTGATAGATTGTGAAGAGGAAAGGAAAAGGGATGTGAGGAATGTATGGGTGGGGATGAAGCAGGTTGTTAAAAAAACATCCCGAACCGGAGCTCAGGGGTTAGGGAACGTTGTCCCCTCCTCTCCCCAGCCCCGATCCGGATGTTTGGCTTGAGAAGGTCAGCATCTACCCTGTGAAATTAGAGGCTGACCAGAGAAAGTTGTGGGAGAGGTTGTATGAAAAGCGATGAAGTAGGGAAGATATACAGGCTATTTGAAGGAAGGAAGAGAGGCTAAGCTGGGGCTGGACGGAGCGCTGGATCTCGTCAGCATGGCAAATTGCCGCGCCCTTACGGGGCAGTGATATAACAAAGTTGCTTACACAGCAAGGTAACCACCTGAACTAAAGAGTCTAAGCGAATGTGGCGACGCACACGCTGCACTACTTAGTGGCAGGGTATTTGAAGCTCATCTGTAAATCAAGGTACCACTGTATGAAGAATCATAAACTATCAGCATGCCTGAATTTACACCTAAAAGAGATATGTTCAGTCAAATCAGTAAAGTGCATGATGCACTTTCTACAGGATGTAGTGCAAAATTTGTTACTTAACTTCAGTTCATTTACGCATAAAATGACCAGTTAGATGTTAAAGACATGAAGGACTGTACTATTTTAGGCAGTGTCAAACTGCTACAGGTCTTCACTATGGTCCCCCTGTTTGACTGATTGAAAACTCATGATCCTCACCCTAACATAACCTTTGGTGCACAACAACTTGTTGGTCACTCTCTTAACCACACTCTACACATAATAGTCCAGGGATTTGGGAAGCGAGATGTTCAGAGTGATACAGTCCAAGAAATTTTTCTGACAGTCAAGACTAAGTCCTTATACTTGCATGGCATGATACAGAATCCTGTTCCAACATGTACAGACTTCCAACAGCCACCTCTTGGATCCAGGGAAATATCTAGCCTTCCCGCAAGATAAATGGGAGTATAATGAGGCCCTCCCTATTGACCATGCCAAAAAACCATGATCTGGAATGGGAACTTGGTCTTCATGACTCTCAGTACATCTTTGGGGGACACAGCAAGCCAGCAGTTGTTTTATAAGTTCACCTAATCCTAGCAGAAATTCTTCTCTTCTGAGAAGAACCAAAGCATTCCAGGCTTTTTTGTATCACAATACTTATCTAAGCCACCATACACTCATCCAACTCTTTTCTGACCCTCTTCACCCTTCTCAGTTTGACACCCAGGCACTCGATCTGAACATTGTAGTGCTTGGTATGAATACCAAGCAACACAGCTTGCTTTTTTTCCAAATTTTTGGAGGATTGAATTCAGCGATGTTATTGGTTCCTTCACAGAGTTGAAACAGCATCAAATTCCACAACACACCCTGTAGTAAAGATCAGGATATATGAAAGTAAAAAACAAAAACTAGAGCTATAGAGTAAAGCTATTATGAAATTTGAATTAAGCATATCAAATTATTAGTCAAAAATCCTATTCATTTGCTTTCCTCAGAGGAACCTCGGTATTTAAACGTCTCACAAGTCGAACAAATCGGTTTTCAAACAGAAAATTAGAGATGAAAATGCTTCTGTTATTAACAAAATTTCAGTTCTTGAACAACATTGCCACATGGCTGCTGAGACTGAGCTAACCAGAATGAAATAATTTTTGAGTCGACCGCTGTGTTGGATACATTCGCATGTTGTGCTGTGCTTTTGTTTTCCAATTTTATTGTACTGTGCATTTTTTATCTTCATTATCCCTCAGTCATGGCTCCAAAGAAAGCTAGCAGTGATACTGGTAAAGGAAAAAAAAAGTTATCAGAAAAACAATCGAAGTGAAGAAAGAAATTGCGAAACACGAGAATGGCGTATGTGTGTTAGTTCTCCCTGTGCAGTATAGTATGCCTAAATCGACAATACTATTCTAAAGAATGAGAAAGTGATAAAAGCAGCTGATGTTGCAAAAGGAGTGAATGTTATTAATAAACAAAGACCACAGTTACTCAAGTAAGTGGAAAAGTTATTGCTTATTTTTATAAATGAGGAACAGTTATTTGTGAGAAAGCATTAGAAATTTATAATGATCTAGTAAAGAAAACCCCTAGTACAAGTGCTGAAGGTAATACTTTTGAATTCAAAGCTAGTAGAGGCTGGTTCGAGAAATCAAGAACATAAGTGAAATACACAATGTAATTAGGCATGGAGAGGCGGAGAGTTCAAACAAGGAAGCAGCGGAGAAATTTGTGATTGAGTTTAGTGACTTGATAAAAGAAGAAGGTTATCTCTCCCAACAGGTGTTTTAACGGGGATGAAACTGGATTATTTTGGAAACGAATGCCAAATAGAACCTACAGTGGCGGCAACAAAAAAAGTGACATGTGACAATTCGGGGAAAATGAAACAGAAAAATGTAACTTACATATTTTATTATGAATATTTCATGAAAGTTAATACTTGGTCATGTTGCCCTTGCACTTGATGACCATTCTGAGTCGATTGGGCATTGATTCAGCGAGGTTTGCGAAGTAGGTGGGGTCGATCGTAACCCAGATCTTCTTCAGTGATTCTATCAGGTCCTTGATGCTGCCGGATGCTGTCTCTTGAACTTTGGATTTCATCAGATTCCAAGCATTCTCAATAGGATTTAGGTCCGGGGAATTACCAGGCCACTCCAAAACACTAATATTATTATCATTGAAGAACCTTTTTACTAACTGGGACCTGTGAGCAGGGGCACCATCATGCATGAAAAATTCACACCGATGAATTTCCCAAAATGGCAGCATGTGCTGCTTCAAAACTTCGAGATAGTTAGTGCCCCTCATGGTTACATTCTTGGGAAGGAAGTACAGACCTCCTCTGCCCTTGTTTCCACTAAAGGCACCCGACACCATCACACTATCAGGGTGCTTCACAGTTTTCACGGTATATTTTGGGTCATACCGAGACACATTGCTGGGACGACGCACGATCTTTGACTCTCCTCTGACCAGCCTAAAGGTGCTCTCATCACTGAACATCACCTTCTTCCAATGGGCAGCTGTCCAATGTTTATAGGTCTTGCAAAAATTGAGCCTTTTCATCTTCATAGCCTTGGTAAGAAGTGGCTTCTTGGCAGCGCGGCGAGCCGGTAGGCCTAAGTCCTTCTGTAAGCGATGACGGATGGTCCTGAGGGCGACGTTCTGGAGAAGGTCTGGGTGTTTTTTCTTGATTGAAGTGGAGGTTACAGAAGGGTCTGACATCACTTGACGCCTTAGGATATTATCAGTCCTTGGAGATGTCTTCCTAGCTGCACCAGTGTCCTCCTTCCTCTTTGGTATGGTACCTGGTGGCAATAACTCAGCTGCCCGTTTTAGGCGATAAATCGTATTTCTTGAGGTTCCTAAATCTGCTGCTACATCAATAAAAGACTTTCCCTGCTCTAATAGGGTCAAGGCACGGCTTTTCTCTGTCATAGAAAGCTTTTTCCGCCCCATTGTATCCACTTGCACAGAAGTTATAGCACGTCAAATGTAGGCACGAATGCAGGAAATCAGCACGCTGGAGCGTTGTACACCAAAACCTCACTGTACGAGCTCAAACGAGACAGTGAGTTCCAATAAAGCGCAGTTCGGTTGTCTTAGCTCAGGAGAGTCATCCACTCGTGGCATAAGCCCCGCCCCTTTTCATTGGCTTGTTGGCAAGTAAAATCGTGAAAGCGATTTTATGTATCGATTTCTATTGCCAATATTCAATGTCACTTTTTTTGTTGCCGCCACTGTATATCACTAATGAGGTAAAAGCATTGTGAGGTACAAGCCAATTTAAGATAGACTCCCTCTTTTACTATGCAGCAACGCAAGTGGCAATTTCAAAGTCAAGCCATTGCTTATGTACCACCATTCTGATAATACAAGGGTTTTCAAAAGAAACAGTGTCATGAAGAGTAAATTGCCTGTTATGTGGAAGTTAATATGAAGGCTTGGGTGACCAGACAATTTTTTATTGAGTGGGTTCATGAAGTTTTTGCCCCAAGTGTTAAACTTGCCACTAAAATGCCTTCTCATGATAGACAATGCTCCCACTCACCCTCCAGGTTTGGAGAATGACTTAGTTAAATGAGTTTGATTTTATTCAGGTCAAATACCTGCCACCTAACACAACTCCTCTAATACAACCAATGGACCAACAGGTTATTGCAAACTTTAAGAAACTTTACACAAAAGCTCTGTTTCAAAAGTGTTTTCAAGTCACTAATGACACTCGGTTAACTCTGAAAACCTTTTGGAAAAATCACTTCAATATCCTGAATTGTGTTAATCTTATTGTATAATGCATGGAACCAAGTGAATTACAGAACCATGAATTCAGCATGTAGAAAACTTTGGCTAGACTGTGTACCAGAATGAGACTTTGAGGGGTATGGGAGAGCTACATGTACTGCTGCTGTCAAGGAAATTGCTATTGTTGATGATATTGTCTCTATGGGAAAAACTATGGGCTTGGAGGTTGACGGTGAAGATATTGAAGAGCTGGTGGAAGACCACCTTACTGAACTTACCACTGAAGAGCTTGTACACCTTCAAAATGAACAGCAAAAGACTTTGGCTGAGGAAATGTCTTCTGAGGAGGAGGAAGGAAAGGAGGATGTCCCAAGTTCTTTAATCAAAGAAATTTGTGCTAAATGGGGTAATTTGCAAAGTTTGGTGGAAAAATATCACCATGATACAGTGGTAGCAAATAGAGCAGTAAACCTTTTGAATGACAATGTCATGTCTCATTTTAGAAAATTTTTACAACGCTGGCAAAAACAACTAACATTGGACAGGATTTTAGTGAAAGAAAAAAGAAAAGAAACCCCAGAGAAAGATTTACCTGAGCCAAAGAGACAAAGAAGACAGTTACCAGAAGTTTGTATGGAAGGGGACTCCCCTTCTAAGAAATAACTCCTCCCCTTCCCTCCCTTGCCTCCATCCACTTATACTATTACATTGCAACCAAAAAGGTTAAATTTATTTCTGTTGTATTTCTTTTTATTTACACATTTATGTGTTATTTACTGCTTGAATAAACGTTTTTATATATGATATATGTAGAGTGTAAGCATGTAAATGAACATTCATCTGGTGCTTGGAAATGAATTAATCTCTTTTACATTATTTGTAATGGGAAAAAATAATTCAGTTCTCAAACAATTCAGTTTTAGAACAGACTTTCAGAACAAATTATGGTTGAGAACCAAGGTTCTTCTGTATTATTAAAGCATTTAAAACTAGGCATTGCAATTTGGTGAGTTAACAATAGTAGCTAGTTCAGACATTCAGCACATAAACTGCTTCGATCTATACACTGATTGGCTGTAATAAATGCCTTTGCTTAGTTTTGGTGCATGGACCCTGCAAAGTAGAGGCATAGGATCAGCATAGCCATACATTGTCATAGCAGTGTCCCTGATCATTTAGATTGATTGATGCAAAGATGCATTTGCATTGCTAAAAACAATTTTTGTAGATAGAAAGCTGTCAATCAGAGTCAAGATTCGCATTTTAAAAGCCCATGTCTGGTCAACTCTTCTTTATGTCTGCGAGAATGGACACTCACGGCTGAGGCCTGACATAACATCAAGGCAGCAGAGTTTTGGTTCTATCAAAGGATGCTGCGGATCTCATATGTAGATAGGGTCAGGAACGGAGGAGGATTTGACTCGGCTCAGTGTAGAGAGGGAACAATTCCTTGGACACTCAATCAGAAAGAGGGCACTCAAAGACCTTTGCCTCAATGGAAAAATCCTGGAAAGTGGGCCAGAGAAGGTAAGCAGAAAACCTTCCTCGACAATTTTGACATCGCCATGAACATGCTTTGGAAACAAGCCAGGGAGAGAAAAGCATGGAAGTGCACCATAGTTCATCAAATGCCGCCTCGGCAAAGGCACTAAGAAAGAGAGATGTGATTTTAGTTAATAATCTACACCTCTGGGCTTTTTTATGTGGCAGGATAGTAACTCAAAGTTCCATAAAGATAAATGCTTTAAAACTGAATAATTAATAAAAAACAATTAAAATTTTATTAATCTTGCTGAAAACATAATTGAAGGTCATTGAGCTTTCATTTTCATTTAAGACCAGAATCAGCCTTCTAGGTCAATAAATAAAAAGTTACAGTGTCATGATCATTTAACTTTGATCACAGTGCCATTTTTTTATAGTTTTGGCTCTTGGGTGCCTTTGGACCCAATTGTAAATAAAACATTTTTTGAGACCAGTGTAAAATAAATATTAAACAAAGCTAAGGAAAAGGGGGAGGGGGATACAAAAGTTTAGATATATTAAAAAACATAAACCATTATGGGTCTCTCATCCAGAAAAGTCTTATAAAGAGGTTTGTAAACAAAGTAGAGATATATATAAGGTAGAAAGATCCATTTATTTTGTATTTTTACCCAAACTAGTGAAATTTATCCTTCATAATGAATTTTCTGTGGAGAGTATTTTTTGCATTTAGCCCTTAGTTCTAAACATTGTTCTTTCTCTATATATATATTTATTGTTCTAGCCCAGAAGATGGGTCCAGAGTCTGAAACATTGGCCAATATATGTTATATTCAGATATTCAGTGCTTGATCTCCTTATTAAGATATTATATATATATATATATATATATATATATATATATATATATATATATATATATATATATATATATATATATATATATATATATATGAAAACACTGTTTCACTCAATAACGAGTAAATAAATATGCAAGAAAACCCCTATTATTGGAACATAAAGTTGTTTATTATTATTAAAACGGGAACAGTTTTGATATGTAGTTTACCATATCATCTTAGTTAACGGCTGAAGATGATATGGTAAACTACATACCGAAACTGGTCCCATTTTAATAACTGTTTTAATAATAATAATAAACTTTATGTTCCAATAACAGTGGTTTTCTTGCACATATATATATATATATATGCATTTAAAGGCCCAAAGAAATGAAAATTGGCATCACGACACTAAGGAAGATGACCATTGAAAGCTTAAGAAAGAAAATGTGAGATATAGAGATAAGAGAAAAAGTGAAAACTAATTTTAACCATTATATGAAAATAAATAAAGAGTAGGTTCAAACCTGTGTCCTCAAGCATACATCGCTATTGTGACCATTATATCATGTGTCATGTGATTTAAGTTATTTAAGTTAGTTAAATGCAAGAGCCAGAGCGAGGATGTGCCAGTGTGTTATAGCAATGCTAATAATACAGATTATATTGCCAAATATTTGTTATATATAAAAATTCTTGTTTGGTATAAGATATCTAAGTTTAGGAACATAATTAATGAGTATCACAATAAAATAGGCAATGAATTATCCTTTGAATTGCTCCTGTCTACCATTAGTTTACATTTCAGAGTTGCCTAATTTGCCCCCTCCCCCTTGGTTACACTTTACATGATTGCTTAATAAAAAGGTTTTAAAAGTTTTTTCCATTCACTTAACTTAAATTATGAATGAAAGTTTTAAGGTGTATTTTGTTCGTTTCATTTGAATTAGTTTTTCTATTTAGTTGTTTTTTATGTGAAATGGCTGAATGTATGCAATTGTCTGAGCATGAATCTGTGGGTATTTGCAATGTTTGTATTGTGATAGCAGAGGGGAATACATGTGTGGTATGTGGATTGTGTGAGTGCATTGTTAATTTAGAGAGGATGAGAGCCAGGATATTTAGGCTCGAGGAGCTAGTTTCTGAGCTTAAGAAGGAGTAAGTGTGAGGCCTAGGTCTAGGAACAATGTGGGGTAGGCCAAGTAGATGTCAGATTTAGTTAACCTATTCTCCAATCGAGGGCCTTTCAAGGTCACCGACTCAGTGTTGTGTAATCACTGGAGGGCCTTTTGTGGCCTTTGAAATTAGAACGGTGTTTACACTCATTTTTATGATTATTCCTACATTTTTTTTGTTTCAAACTCTTATGTTAGTGATTAATCATTCAATTAAAATACATTTATGCCTTGGGTCAGTCCTTCTTTGTTTGTAAACAGAGATTTATGAAGGAGAGTAACAAGACCAAATTTCAACGGATTTTGTTTGACAGTTGATTTATGATTAAGACATTTGTAAACACATTTTTCTCACTACCATTTCATTTGGGGGGTCTAACACACTTATGTTTGTGTTTTTTCATCCAATTAAAATACAAAAATGCCTTGGGTTAGCATGTTATTCAAAGCACACAAATTTTAAAAAATAAATTTCAAGAAACTGAAGATATTTTCAAATAAATAAATGTTTCCCATAAAATAGAAGTAGTTTTAAGGGATAACTTAAATTAACAAAATTTCATGTGAGGTGGAAAATAAATGCTTCATGAGCAATGGGCAATAATCCAATCATAATTCAAAATATGTAGATGGTTATTAATAATTATGGTAAACTTAAAGATCCCTACCCCCCGTCCATCAATGTTTATGTTTTTCAGCCGAAATCTATTGGGATGAAGTTTATGTTTCATTCAAATATGCGCCTTTGAGTCCTAGTTCAAATCTACAAGGCGCCATTTTTCTATTTGTTTAAAAAATCCACAAAATTAACCACAAACTTTTTAGAAGGAAAAAAAAAGGAAAATGCTTTTCACTTACTTTATTATGGGAGGTATAGCTCGGAAATACTGGTGAAGAAAGCGCAGTATCTTTCTTTAATTTCTATTTAGAGCCAAACATTTGAAATAATGGTGATAGCTCTTGCCATTCTCGGAATACTATTTTGTTTTAGCATATTTAAAAGAAAAATTATTTTGGATTGGTAATGTTTAACCACACTCTTCACAATTAATTTGAACTTTAATTGATTTATGATCGGCTAAATATGTTATTAATTTTTCTCGATTACAAAAAAAAAACAAAGTCCGAGAATATTTTTAGGGCAAGTGCACACAAGGAATCCATGGTAAAACTGAAATTCCTGCATAAAAGATCATCTCTCGTCCTCAAAAACTAGTTCCTCTAAAAGATCTAGCTAAGTATTTTTAAATGTATTAAAATGATAAAAATAGTCAATAAAATCATGGCTGAAAAAATAAATATTACAGTGATTAAAGTAATCTTAAATGGAATAAAGAAAAATCATTATTCATTCGTTGATGATGTCAGCCCTTCCCCATGAGTTGCAGAAGTGATTTTGTAAAAAAAAAGAAGTGAGAATTAACTTAGTCACATTATTTTCTAAACAAAAGTCTGATTATCAGCCCCCCAAATGATTGAAATCTCAGGATCATTGCAGAGCGATCCCCCCTATGAGCCAACCATCAAAATTAGTCCAAAAAGGTGAAACATATTGGAACATGGATGAAATATTATGTGACCAGGACCGGGGAAGCTCGTAGGGTCTGGATCTTCAGAATTACCATAATTTTTAAGTTAGATCAATAGAATTCTTTTAAATTAAAATGATATACTATTTGATTTCTAAAAAAATTTAAATATTTTATTTTATTTGCCCTAATGATATAGCAAGCAGGTTGTGGAGTTGATGGAGTGGCATGTTTTAAGGGGCAGTCGGAGTTACTTTTTCAGATATGGTGGAGTCAGAGTTGCAATATTTTTTGGAAATTTAGACTCCAACTTTAAATAAATTATATGTATAATTATTTAAGAATCAAAGTAAATAATTCACATCATATTGCCTACATATATAAATTAAAGGAACAAAACATGATAAAAGACTGTTTACTGTATGCCCATGGTTGTGAGTTTTTGTGTGTCACAGACTTAAAGTTGAGTGATCAGATCTCATAGTATAGCCTTTCTCATTTCTCATACAATGAGAAATAATTTCCAAGATTCTTGAATAAACAAAGAGAAATGAAAAAGTATATATGTTCGTCAAAGACATTCATGAGAAACATGATATAATGAGCCGCACAAGTAATTATTTATCAGAAACAAGAAAAGTAGGATAATAGTTATCGATAGAAAATTATAGAAAATTTGTATCAGATGTGGGATTGTGCGTCTGGTAGTCTCGTCATTGTCTACCATCAATGCAATGTAATAGTTGTCATACTCACTCTCTCATTGTTCGTTTGGCTTCTGTGCTAAGAGGTGTGTTGGGGTTGCGCTCCGCTACCTACTATTTCTGCTTTTGCCAATTAAGTAAAGTCTAGGTATAAAAAATTGGATCATCATTGTACTTGCTTTAACCTAATATAAGGCTTCAAATTCAATGAACTTCCCAATTTTTTGTTTATAGTATGGAAGTAATATTTTTTTCAATATATGAACAAATATGACGTAATAGAGTTCACAATTGGCTAGAACTTACAAATTTGAGCTTCAATATCTTCATCAGCATTTGCAGGATTTGATTTGAATATATTGAATTGAATTTATTATTCATGGTCTAGAATTTGAATTTTAGAAATTCTGTTTATAATTTTAATGTTTGTATTTGCATAAAGAGTTTTTTGATGTATGAAAGTAACATGTCTTTAATACGGCTGGTTACGGACTTACAATCGTTAGTCTAAATATGTTAGACAGAAACTAACGGTCACTTGAAAATTTGAATTGAAGTTATTGATGATTGCAACAATAATTTCATAGATAGTATTTATCATTTTGCACAATACATCAAAGTGATAGAATTGCCACTCATTATAATATTGCAATAATTCGTAGTTAATGAAACAAGCATAAATATATTTTTAAGAGTTGATTGTTTCCAATGTGTCATTTGTTTCAAATAGCATATGTACCTGTTAAACAATGCCATTTTTGGTATATAATTCATGGTTAAATGATAAATGGTTTAATTAAAGTATTCAATAATGAATTAAAGAATTAATTTCTATTCAAATTGTACTAAGAAATAATGTCTTACATAGTATTTCTCTCTCTTTTACAGATTATTCACATAATATTTACAGTCATTGACACAAAAACCGTTTGTAATTCTGCATTATTTTTATTTTATTTTCAGGTGCTTAATAATTGTCAGCTAATTTTCAGCCCTATTATGGCTCATAAACTGAATTCAGCAGTATTTGATTATTTTAAACTGAGTGAATATGGAAAAAGTTTAATATGCAAGTGTAAAGTTAAAGGCAAAGGTGATACAGAAGAAGAGTGTGGTGAAAGAAACAGTAGTTTTACTGGGGAAAAATCTCATTCACCTACAAGAGCATCAAATTTAAAGAGGCATCTGAAGAGAAAACACGGATATTTTTGAAGAAGTTAACAAGAAAGATGAACAAACATTTAAAATAAAACAAGGAGCTACAAAGGCCACAGCATTAACATCAAAGCAAGTTAAGCAATTTGAAGTTACTTCATTTATGATTACACAAAAGATTACAATAACAATGACAAAAGAGAAATTCATCTCCTCCATCATTGAAATAGTTGTAAAAAATTCTGTCCCTCTTAGATTTTTTTCATTACCAGCTTTTCAGGAACTTAATGGTGGGCTTGCAAGCAAATTTGGAGTGTCCTTAAATAGAAATAGTATAAGTTCACTTATTATTAAAGAAGCAAATCACCAAAAACAATTACTCAAAAGTTTAACTAATGGAAAGTTCTTTTTTTATGATGGATGCATGCACACGAATGAGGACAAATTACTTTGCAATAAATGTTTAATTTATGAATGATAACATGGAGATCATTATCCAGACATTAGCTGTGAAAGATACAGAAGCAAAACAGTCAAGTGAATTTATTAAAGAAATTGTATGCGATGTTTTGAGTACATATGGGTTGCACAAAGAGCAGATTCTGACAATAGTAACATAATGCAAGCAATATGATCAGCACCATAGAAAAGTTAAATCAGGATGAAGCTGAGCAGGAAGGTGATGATGATGATTTTGATTTTAGTAGAGCTTCAGCAAGCGAGAACTCTGACTCTGAGTTAGGTGTATCTCAAAAAAAACCCTGATAGTTCTGATGAATTCTATTTTTCAGTGGACACGACCGTAATTGATGTCAAAATATGCCATATGTGCTGTGCAGTCCATACTCTCCAGTTAGCTATTTATGATGGATTAAAGGGAAGACATGCAACTAACTAAATTGGCATGGTAAGGAACATCGCAACTCTTGCCCACAATCCAAAGATTGATGCTATTCTCAAAAGAAGAGCAAAGAAAGGTGCAATAATTGATCAGGCAACAGAATAGGGAAGCACTTGTTTAATGATAGAACGCATCCTTGAATTAAAATCCATTTTATCAGACATGGCTAACCCTGATTTGACAATGTCAGATGTTCACTGGGGTCAAGTCAAAAGTCTTAAAGAAATCTTATACTATCCATTTATAGCAACAAAGAAATTGCAGTGCTCAAACCTGACACCAGGGTCTTTTGTAAAGGAATGGAAAATGCTAATTTTTCCCTTGACCCAAATTGGAGGACTTATAGCAGAAGAAATCAAGGACTCTATAGTACAATGAGAAGCCATTCTTCTTGATCATGATATCCTATTGGCAGCAATTTATGTAGATCCAATACAGAGTTAGTCTGAATGAAAGTCAACAGATGAAAGCAAAAGGTACACTTTTCAATGTAGCTCTCTGCATGAAAGGACTAGATAAAGAAATTGAAAACCCTGTGCAGCAAGTTCAGAAGATGAATATGAAAAATTTTTAGATGGGAAAGAAGTTACAAAAATACCAATGATATGAATCAGAAAAAAATTGGAGGCTTACCTTCTAAGATCAACAAGTTTGGATAAGCTTTTTATGCTGCGCTACAGAAGTAGAAAATTTTGATCGGACCTCAAAATTAACAATAAATAATGCCATACCGTTATCCAGAAATTGTTCAGCAAGCAGTAACTGCTGTTACAGGTTTACCACCAGCCCAAGTTAGTGTGGAGTGCATTTTTTCTGCTCTCCGCATCATAAAGTCTGACTTAAGAGGAAAACTCAAAGAAGAGCTGGTTGATGCCATTCTCTTCTTGAGGACTAATTTAAAATAAATATGAATATTGTTTTTTACAATGCATCTGCTTTCTGTTATTTTCTTTTCAGTATTCCATGTTCTGTTAAGTTATATGTAGTATTATGTACTTAGTTTATTCTCTGCCAAAAATAAGGTATCAACAACATGTATGAATAATGGAAAATTTTTGACCATGCATTGAATATATTAATATTTAAGATTTTTTTATTTTCCAATATTTCAAAATTCAGTTTAATTCACTTTTTCTAATGTTAATAACTGCAATATTATTTGCTTCTTTCAGGATTTCCTATTGAATTATTTATGATTTGTTTACTCTGTAAGTTAAGTTAATATGCATTAATAATGGAAAATATTATCTATCTATTTTAATATATTAATATCTAATGTTTGATTTTTTTTAACATTCTATTAGCAATTTAGATGTCGTTTGTTAATAAAGAATATTAAAAAAGCCATTAAAGGCAGTTACAATGACAAGGAAAATGAATATTCATTATTATTTTTTTTTAAATGACTACAAAAGTCAAGTAAATTGACAAAAGAGTTATAAAATTTTTGCGAATTGCCTTAGCCTAGAAAGTAACCTGATGATTTATGTGGTGATGATGAAATGCCTTGGTTAAAGCAATAAATTGATCCATCTATATAACGTTAGATATAGATTGAAAAATAAAGTGTGACATAATTTATAACTCATATTTTAAAATTGAAAAGCAATTTTATATCATTTGGAGTTGGAGTCGCATAATTTTCAATAGATTGAGTCAGAGTCGCATAATTCTAAATGGGTGGAGTCGGAGTCGCATAATTCTAAATGGGTGGAGTCGGAGTTGCAAAATATTCTCCAACTCAACAAACCAGCAAGGGTAAATTCATTGAGAGCAATTTCAAGCAAATTCTTTGGCACTTTAAGGGTTAAGAACAGTTTACAACATGTGGGGTTAGCCCACTTGTACTAGCTAGAAGTAGGGCAAAGAGGGGAAATGTGTCAGTGGGAAGTAGTTAGGAGGGGTAGGCCTAGTGTAGAGTCTAGAGTAAATGAGATGAATGAAAGTGAATTGTGGGTGAGTGTAGATAGTATGGATAGGGCAGGAAAGGTTAGGTGTGTGAGACAAAGAAACTCATAGCAACTGTAAGTGATATGATTATAAGTGAGGATGGAGATGAAAGTGGAGTGACTGTTAGTATAAATGAAACTAGGAGGAGAAATAGTTACGTCTGAAGTAATTAAAAATAGGAGTCAGACTGGTGTGCTTGTGATGGGTGATTCTCATGTTAGATATTTAGATAGGAAGTTGAGTGCGAGTAGATGGAATGGCTTGAGAGTTTGCTTGCTAGATGCTGGAGTAAGTGATCTGAGAGACGGGCATGAGGGGCTGGTGTCTGGCTAAGCAAATGATATACTTGTGATTACATATGTAGGAGTGGGTGATGTTAAAAGGTATAAGAGAGGTATAGGAGGTTGATTGAAAAGACGAAAGTCAAATGAAAGGTCATGTGACAGGTGTGCTTCTGGATATTTCATGTAATTGGGCTGAATGAATATGTAAGGAGTAGGGGGATGTTAAAAGGTATAAGAGAGGTATAGGAGGTTGATTGAAAAGATAAAAGTCAAATGAAAGGTCATGTGACAGGTGTGCTTCTGAGAATGGATATTTCGTGTAATTGGGCTGAATGAATATGTAAGGAGTATGTCTAGGATGGATGGTGGTATATTTGTGGGTCTACCAATAAGAGGTACCAATATTTTCAAATTATTAATATAGTTCAGGAATTGACTGTCAGGGAAAAAATTGACAAACATCAACAATCAGATAGTTCATTTTAACTTAGGAATAGGGAAAGCTAGTATATTAACAAACACTACTAAAACTCAAAATTTCATATGGGGGATTATGTAAAACTTGAAACTTGCTGAATCAGATTAAGTGAGATATAGAATTCAGTGGTAAGAATATTTGTGAGATCTAGGACAATTTTAAGACTATATTAAACATAGCCCAGGAGCAGTGCCTCCCAATGAAGGCCATTAGGAAGAAATGTTGGAAGTTATTATGGTGGAATCATGAGATATCTAGGAAAATCTGAGAAGAAAAGAAGGTACTGCTGAATTAATTTAGCTCAAAATAATAATAAAGATCCAAGAAAATTCTTTAGCTATTATAAAATCAATAAAAATTCTACCAAAGATAAAATGGGGCCTATTAATTATGAAGGGGTTGTGAAAGAATCTGATGAGGAAATAGTAGAGGTACTTAATCATCATTTCGCTTCAGTATTTACACAAGAGAAACCTAACAGTTTAATTTGTGATAGTTCTAGGTCAGGGGGTGAGGCATTGAATACCATTTATGTAGATAGGCAAATCATTAAAGGGATTATAATTGAGTTGAATACTAGTACAGTATCTGGCCCAGATGACATTCATTCTAGGTTACTTAAAGGTAAAGAAAATATTGCAGTAGCTCTTGAAAGGTTATATGCTAGATCAGTGTAGTTTGGGGAAATACCTAATGAATGGAAAATAGCAAATGTACTGCCAATTTTTAAGAAGGCAAGTAAAGAGGACCCAAATAACTTTAGACCTGTAAGCTTAATATCTATAGTTTGTAAAATTCTTGAGAAGGTAATTAGGAAGACTATTTCTGAGCATCTAGAAAGAGGTAATTTACTAAATAATGCTCAGCATGGGTTTAGAAGTGGTAGATCATGAACAAATTTACTGGATTTTATGGATTATGTAACAAAACAATTAGATAAGGAAGAGAATGTTGATGTAATTTACTTAGATTTTAGCAAAGCTTTTGATAAGGCTCCACATATTAGACTAGTTGACAAATTTAAAATGTATGAGATATGTGAGAAAGTTTTGAAGTGGATAGCTGAATGGATGAAAGACAGGAAACAGGGGGTGGTACTGAATGGGGTGAGGTCACAGTGGAGGGATGTTATCAGTGGCGTACCTCCGGGATCAGTTCTATGTCTTATTATTCCTAATTATATAAACAATCTTGGGGAGGGTGTAAATAGTAAAGTATCAATTTTCATTGATAACAAAATTGGCAATTAAAGTAAATGAAGTTGAAACTAACTTTAAAGTGCAAAGTGATTTAAATGGGTTATTAGGTTGGGCACAAAAGTGGCAAATGAGTTTTAACCTTAAAAAATGTGTAAAGTTGTTCGCATGGGAAGAGATAATAGAGAATTTAGCTGAATAAAGTAGAGGATGTCCGTTTTTCTAAGCAATGTATTGAGACAAAAAATAGAGTAAATAGTGTGTTGGACTTCATTAAGAGGATGGTTAGTTATAAAAATAAGGAGGTTATCCTTAAACTATATAACTCATTAGTCAGGCCACCTTTAGGGTACTGTATACAAGAATGCTCCCAACACTTTAGACATGATATAAACCTGCTAGTCATTGCAAAAGAGAGCAACCAAGATGATACCTTCCATGAAGCACCTTGAATATGTAGATAGGTTGATGGTGCTAAATATGTTCTCATATGAAAGGTTTGTCAGAGGTGATATGATTGAGCTTTTTAAAATTTGTTCTGGGATGGATAGGTTGGATTTTAGCAAGTTCTTTGAGTTGGAAGGTAGTAATACGACTAGGGGCCACCACTTGAAAATTTAAAAAAAAAAAACAGAGTGTAGGTTGGATGTGAGAAAGTATTTTTCACCAAGAAAGTTGTAGATTACTGGAATGGTTTATGACAGGAGACAGTAAGCATTCCAAATTTAAATGTTTTCAAATACAGTTAGATGAGTATATGGGGAGGGTAGGTTATCATGGTTAAGTTCTAGTGGGGTAAATTACATATTATAATAGCAATTTATAATGTATTATATTATTGATATGTGTATTGCATGATTTAGTTTGGTTTGTTTTTTTTACAAGCCATGATGTTGATGCCTTTTTAAGCAGTAATTGCATGGTATAGTTTTCAACAAGATTGGTTAAATAAATTGTTATGCTAATGCAGCCTTGTAGAAGAAGATCTTAAATTTTATTTCATTAACCCAGGATTCAGTAATTCTGCACATTAACTTATTTTTTAATATTTACTTTCAATTGATTATTCTATTGGTCCATAAGAATTGTCCATTGAAATTTATTCAGTGTGCAAAGCAATATTTTCAAAGTTATTAGTAAGTACTTGAAAGTAGTATTTTCCAAGGCATAAAGCTATTATTTGCTACAGCTATGATGTTATAAGCCTCAAGGAACACATACCAGGGTGGGCAAAGCAAAAAACCCACCCTAAAAATAAAACAGGTTTTTGGGGGCTTTTTCAAGTGAAATTTGAAAAAACACAGGTTTGGGGGTTTTTCTTCAAAATTCATATTTATGTTTAAAATTTAAACAAATATGTATCAAATTAAGGTTATTTCTCTGATACTGACTCATAATAATTCATCTCTCCTACACATTATGGCTATCATGGGTACCCATAATTCTCAATCACTTATCTGTTCTTACTATAATATAATTATTAAACTAAGTAATTATTAATATTATATAAAAATAGAGATAGCTATTCTTTTTCTATGTTATTCTAGTGCTGTAACATTTATTTTTTGAAAAACCCAAGATTTGAAAAACCAAGAATAAAATTACTTTTTTTTTTCAAGAAATAATAATAATAATAAGTCTTTTGTAATGCGCTCTTCAAGGCCTGAGGCCTTCCTAGAGCGCATGTTGTGCTGAGATGAGAATGGAAATTCAAGATGGGGAGAAGGCAATTCTGAAAAGATGCGTTTTCAGGAGACGCTTAAATGTGGTAAGAGGGAGAAGACCTGATTTCAGCAGGAAGAGCATTCCACAACTTAGGGGCGCAGATTGAGAAGGAGCAGTCCTCCATTGAGCAGGGGGATGAATGAGGAATATTCAAAAGAGGTGCATGTGATGACTGAAGAGCCCGAGGGACATGGCGTGGCGAGGGGGCAGAAGAGAGGTAAGATGGGGCCTTGTTGTTTAGGGCCTTAAATGTGAAGAGAAGTATCTTGAAGTGAGTACGGGATCTGACAGGGAGCCAGTGCAGTTCATGCAGCAAGGGTTTCAAGGGAGAGAAGCGAGAGTGACGGAGGAGAAGCCAGGCAGCATAGTTCTGTACAAGTTGAAGGGGGTGGAGAGAGGAGGATGGCAGATTCACAAGCAGAGAGTTACAGTAGTCAAGGAGTGAGGTGATGAAGGCATGAACAGCAGTCTCAAGACTTTGGCGATCAAAGTGAGAGCGAATGCGAGAGAAGTTACGAAGGAAACATAGAGAGGATTTGCTGACATTGCTGATATGAGGCTTAAAGGAGAGATGCTCATCAAAAACAACACCCAGATTCCTAAAGCAGGCAGAGAAAATGATAGTATTACTGCCCAGAGTAAGTGAGGGTAAGAGAGATTTAGATTTTTTTTGATAAGAGCAGGGGTGCCGACGAGGAGGACCTCAGTTTTGGAGTGATTAAGTCTGAGGAAGTTGTTAGAGAGCCAGTCAGAAATGGAGGAGTAGACAGCCAGGAGGTCAATGATAGAGTAGGCAAGAGACATGGGGGATGAGGAAACGAAAATTTGAGTGTCATCAGCAGAGAGATGGAAGGATAGACTGAGATTACGGGGAAGGGAACTAAGAGGGAGAAGGTAAATACGAAATAGTAGAGGACCAAGGACAGAGCCTTGTGGCACTCCAAAGCGAATTGGGGTAGGATCGGATGAAACGTCGTCAATTTAAACAAATATGTATCAAATTAAGGTTATTTCTCTGATATTGACTCATAATAATTCATCTCTCCTTCTATAGGTTATGGCTATCACAGGTACTCATAATTCTCAAGTTATCTGTTCTTACTATAATATAATTATTAAACTAAGTAATTATTAGTATTATATGAAAATAGAGATAGCTATTCTTTTTCTATGTTATTCTAGTGCTTGTAGCATTTGTTTTTTGAAAAAACCCAGAATAAAACCTGGGTTTTATTGGGCTCCCCCCCCCCCCCTCACAATTTTTTGGGGCCAACCCTGACACATGCCAATGATGATAATTTAACTGCAATGTAGGTAAGGGGTAGTAGGTTATTTAAACACCTTTAGTTTTAATCTGTCAAATTACTAGAAGTAAAAAGGGTTATACCACAACTTGTCACAAAGTAGACTTCTTGTTTGTTTCCTTTTCAACAGAAAAAAAACTCATTGAACAGATTCAAGAAATATATATTACCAATGATGACACTAATTTATCTATGATTAAAGTTATTTAAACATGTTTAGTTTCAATCTATAGAATTACAACAATTGGAAAAGGCTATGCCATGGTGTGTCACTAAAATAGGCTTCCTTTTTGGTTCCTTTCCGACAAGAAAAACAGCACATAAAACCTAACATTAAAACAACTGAACCCATAAAAATTAAAAACCAAAAACTAACTAAAAATAATAACCTACCTAAGCGCACAAAGATTATTTGGTGGGTTCAAAACAAACTACATATACACCTGGCAACACGCACCCCTTCTACTCTGTTATGATATATATAAAACCAATTGTGACAATATATATATATATATATATATATATATATATATATATATATATATATATATATATATATACACACACAAAGGAAAAATGAAAAATGATTCCGAGCACTTTCATCTTTATTCTTAAAGACCTTTTCAAGGAATGAACAGGACATACATTGTCTTAAATAGTGGACCCTAATTATGAGGTACAAAATCCTGCAACAACTTTATTTGAGATTTTATATATGTAGTGATAATGGGGTCTAGCATGAACAAACCAGAGCTACGGTTGAAATTTGGAATGTGTTTGTTCATGCGAGACCCCATTATCACTACATACATTAAATCTCAAATAAAGTTGTTTCAGGATTTTGTACCTCCTAATTAGGGTTCACAGGTGGCTAATCTAATATCAACTTCCACTATTTAAGGCAATATATGTCCTGTCTCTTGTTCATTCCTTGAAAAGGTCCTGAGATCCTACTCCTTTCCGGCGACTATCGTCAATTGATACTAGTTCTCTCTTTAATGATGTTTCTGCCCTACCTCCTATTGATACTACTGCTTCACCTGAGCAAACCTTAAACTCACTGCACCAATCATTACTCGCCTGCCTTGACGTGCATGCCCCACTTATCACTCCTTCAAATCGCCATCACCACACCCCTTGGTTCACTATGGAATTCCTTCCTCTCACTTGCCTATCACTTTGCTACTTAAACTTATTCCTCCAAATTGAAATCAGCATGCGAGGCTCATTCACGCAAACTTTTGTCTGAGAGCAAGAATGACCCACAGACTATCTTTCGTCTCCTCTGTTGTCTTTCCTCGCCTAGCCCCAATTCCCCACCTCTCCTCCCATCAACCCCTCGAGTCTTTCCAAATTTTTCTCTGATAAAGTTATTAACTTTTGTGTGGTACTACCCCAGTCATCTGAACAAGCCCATGCTGTTCTCCCTGACCATACTCCATTGCCGCTTAACGTCCTCACTCGGGCGTCCTCTGAGGAAGTAACTACCCTGATCTCACGCTCTAACAAATCTGGAAGCCCTAAGGACATCTTTCCACCCAAACTCCACCAAATTCTCCCTGCTGTCATCCCACTGATTCTTCATCTCTTTAACACTTCTCTTGCCACAGGGGTGGTTCCCTTTTACTTCAAACATGCCTCAATTCGACCTATCCTTAAAAAAATACACCTTAACCCCTCTGAACTATCTAGCTTTTGCCCTATCTCACAGCTTCCATTCCTTTCTAAGATCCTTGAGAGAGTGGTTTTCTTGTTCCTTAATGACCATATTTTTAACTGCAATATCGTTAAAACGTACCAATCAGGGTTCAAAGCGAAGCACTCTGCTGAAACCGCTCTTCTTAATGTTTCAGACGGTTTATGTATAGCTGTTGATAGGGGCTGTACATCCATTCTAGTCCTCCTAGACCTCTCCTCTGCTTTCGACACTATCGATCACACTGTCCTCCTTGATCGTCTTCAAACTTTCCTTTGTCTCTCGGGCACCGCACTTGCTTGGGTCCGCTCATACCTCTCCTCTGAGCCCGCACCCATCCATTTTGGTCCCCTCCTCTTTTGCATCTACTTACTTCCTCTTGGCTCCCTTCTTCACGATTTAGGACTGTCCTTCCACCTCTATGCTGATGACACTTAGATATACCTTTCTTCATCCCCTGTGTCCTTCGCTCAATCAATTACTAAGCACCTTTCAGCCTACACCTCCATAAACGAACGGCTGTCTGCCAACTTTCTGAAACTTAACCACGATAAAACTGGTTCTCCTTGTTGGTACCGCTTCGATGGTGGAGAAATCTAAAGCTCTCTTCCCTTCACTTAACCTTGGGGAAACCAATGTTGCCTTCTCTGATTCCATCAGTAATCTTGGTGTTATTTTTGACAAGCAAGTCTCTGTTTAAACTGCACATCCATTGTATCTGTAAGTCTTCCATGGTTTCCTCCACAACTTTTCACGTGTTCAATCCCATTTTGATCAATGAAGCCTTGAGATGCTATTCATGCCTTCATCACCTCACGCTTAGACTACTGCAATTCTCTTCTAGTGAATCTCCCCTCATCACTACGCCCCCTACAACTAGTTCAAAACTATGCTGTCCCCAGTTCTCTCCTTCGATGACTCTGTTACAGGAGCTACACTGGTTACCTATTCGCTTCCGTACACACTATAAAATTCTTCTCATCACCTACAGGGCCCTAAACCTCGAGGCTCCACCTTATCTCTCGTCTGCCCTCTCCCACTATTAAACTCCTCAGGCACTCCGCTCTAACCTCGCTCCCATCCTGAACACTCCTTATTCTGTTCTCTGCTCGATGGGTGACTGTTCCTTCTCAGTTTGTGCTCCTAGGCTCTGAGGTGCTCTTCCTGCCAAAGTCCGAATAATTCACCCAAATCTGCCCACACACAAACAATATATACAAGATTCAGTACCACATAAATCTACAAATGAATTTGGCCAAGATTGACTGGTTTCTAAAAGAGGGAGAATAAAAGGGATTAGGGGAGAGGGAGGCAGGCCTGCTTTCTTCTGAGGTTCTTCCATATGGTTCCTTGAGTGTGGGGGGGTGGGGGGGGGGATTTGGTAGAGGGTTCTGAGCTTATAGGGAATTGGGAAGTGCAACTGTCCACTAGCACTTGGGGATAAAGCCGGGGTTTTCACCAACCTACTAAGAATGCAGAAACTCTGGATCATCCTCTCTCACTTTACCACTTGTCTAGACTTTTTGTCTGACCGGTCCTAAGGAGCTGTAAAGAAGGCATTTCAATCAAAGATTCACTGCCACACTCAAAAATCCAGACAACTAGCATACATACAATTATACCTACTCTGCAAACTAATACTCACCTGGTCTCTTATCCAGCTCGTTTCCTTGGTCACACTTTCTCACTAGCCAGTCAACAATCATCAATTTTACACTTCCACTGTCTTTAGATAACTGCTGAAAATTATTCCTGTGGAGAAAATAGTGATGAATGGGGAGCACTATGGAATTACATCACATCCCCATCCCCCACTACTCAGTCATCCCAGGTACCTTGAAAAAGAAGAAAGGGATTAGGCATTTTAGAGTGGTGAGGAGAGGTAAACTCCTACCTAAAAGTCAAACTAATACAATATAACCCCCCCCCCTCCCCAATAATATTTACAATCATATTTTCTTTAATCTGCAGTAATATAAAATATCTATATCATATTTTAATCCAGAACAAATTCCCTTCAAAATCAGTAATTTTGAATAAGAGTGGTGTGTATGTTTTAGGCAACTAAAGCATCTAATACTTCATATTGTTGCAATAATATCTTAGGAGTAAAATAATGATAGCGAAGAGGGTCCATCACACTTTATAGTCACAAAGTCAATATTTCAATCCAATTCTGCAATGCACAAATTTTTCCATGACCCCATCTTGAAATGGCATGAGACTGCCTAATTTACAATCACTCATTCTATGCGAGGATAAATCTAAGTTTATTAAGTTCATTTTGGAACCTAAAATTATACTAAACATGCTTAAATACTGTACTACCACTAACCTTTTATATCACTGCTAGGAAAATGAAAAGTTACTAATATTAAGATTAAAAATGTTAATGTTTTCACATTCTGGGCAACAATGATTTATATATGTTTAGTTTTGGTAATTCTACAGATTGACACTAGTCAACAAATCGTGTGATGTGAATGTTTTTACATTCTGAGCAGTGATTAACCATCTAAAGAAGGGGTGTAGGGGAGGCATAGGCCTCACACCAACAAAATAAAAATAGTAGAATGCATTGACATCATACATGGACAAAAAATGCAATTTATATTCATTTTTTTTTACTTTCTACAGTGGTACCTCTACTTACGAAAGGCTCTACATACGAAATTTTCAGGTTATGAAACACTTCTTCGGAAAAATATTGCCTCTTGTTACGAAAGAAATTTCAGGATACGAAAGGCGAAAATTTCAAAAACGCGCTGCTACTCACAGCTCCCAGAGTCCACCGAATGTAATAATACTTGTAGCATCCTGTATCTTGGTTTGAAAGTGGCGCGTCCAAGCTGCTCTGCCATTGGCTATTGCCCAGCATCTTCCTGGCATCCCATTGGCTAGGATGGACCTCTGTGTGTATGTGCGTATACCCAGAATCCCCTTCGTTTTCCCGTCGGCCCACGAGGATCACCGAAGCCTCAGTCTCACGCTAGCAAAATTTAGTAAAGCACAAAGTGTTTGGACAGTTTTTCGTCAGCTTTTGTTAGTGTTTATTGCAACTTTATGTGTGTGTATTAACTTTTATTCACTATGGGCCCCAAGAAAGTGATGGAGAAAAGTGGTGAGAAGAAGAAGAGAGTTGTTTTGTCCATACAAACAAAGCAAGAGATAATAGAAAAGTACGAAAAAGGAATGCGTTTGGTTGATCTCGCCAAAGAATATAACCGTAATCCATCAACGATCGGCACGATATTAAAACAAAAGGAAGCCCTAAAAGCTACGACTCCTTCCAAAGGCCTCTCTGTCATTTTGAAGAGGAGGTCGGCAGTGAACAATGAGTTGGAGGGTAAAGTTGGACCTGAAGTTGATGAAATTTTTTCGCTGGGAAAGTGCATGGGGCTTGAGGTGAATGACGAGGACATCGACGAGTTGATTCAGGAGCACCACGAGGAGCTTTCGACGGAGGAGCTGAGGGGGTTGGAGGTGATGCAACACACGGCAGTGCAGGAGGAGTTCATTAAAGAGGAGGCAGCCATTATTCCGACAGCCCGAATAAAAGACATTTTACAAAAATTCTATGAAGTTTCGGACTTTGTTGAAAAGAATCACCCAGAAAAAGTGTTCACTAATCGGGCTATCGCTCACTATGATGATGTTTGCCTTGCACATTTTTGAAAGATTGTTGAAAGCCGACAAAAGCAAACGACCTTGGATCAGATCTTTACAAAACGTCAGGCAAAAACCACTGCTGAGAGCGAACCTGAACCGAAGAAGGCGAAAGGTGACAACGATAGTAGGTAAACAAGAGAGCCATTAAAGTAAAAGAGAAGAAAAAAAAACTTTATTCTTTACATTATGTACAACTCTCATTTTTGTTTATTGTGCAGTAATTTAATTCTAACATGTATTTGTTACAGGTTTTGATGCATTTTTGTAATTTATAAAAAAATTTTAAGGGGCTTGGAACCGATTAGGGCATTTATAGGGTAAAAGGCATTTCTACTTACGAAATTTTCACGTTACGAAACGATTTCCAGAACGAATTAATTTCGTAAGTAGAGGTACCACTGTATTTTCCTTTTTCCCACCCTTTTCTACATTCAATTATTTCTTTTTTCTATTCTTTCATTTTGGCATATTTTTTATACTTACGTGATTATTTTATTCAGATATCTTAGGAATATTTACTTCTTTTCTTTACATTTTCTCATTTTTTCCTACATATTTTTTACCCTTCATACATTTTGGAAGTTTTTTTTATAATTACATACTATTTTTTTATGATAAAAGCTTAGAGATTTACTTGGAACTAGTTTTTGTGGGTCATTACAAAATCATTCAGTTTTTAGTTTAGTCTTAAAAATGGCTTTGACCTGTGAACTGTGCCAGTTACTTCTGACCACCTTTATGAGTTAGTGAACAATCACAATCGATTAATCAAATTATTAGGCGATCATAAACTCTCACCTGACAATACCCTAGTTTGTTCTTATTTATTCCAAATTATTTGAGATATCAAGATTTTGTGAATATTAGCATATGCAGAAAATAGTTATATAGGTATAGGCTGTAAAAATTTCATGTTAGTTAGTCAGCGCCAATCCTTCCATGATACTGAGAGGATTCCCGACCAGATAATTTTTTTATTTTTTTTTATTTAAGGGGCTATCTGGCGACTGCCGACTTAGGCATAAGTCGCCGTAAACAAACAGCCTAGTTCTAGGCTACTTCAAAAAATGGAACAGGGAACAACAAAAAAGAAATAACAATAACAAAACAATAACAAAAACAACAACAACAACAACAAAAATTAAGCCTGG
The DNA here is from genome assembly GCA_963969495.1 of Ceratothoa steindachneri. Taxonomy (NCBI): domain Eukaryota; kingdom Metazoa; phylum Arthropoda; class Malacostraca; order Isopoda; family Cymothoidae; genus Ceratothoa; species Ceratothoa steindachneri. The sequence continues at coordinate 121,632,272 of OZ018325.1, forward strand.
TTAAAAAAAAGGGAGAAGGCCGGCCTCCCCCAAAAAGTTAGCAAGTCCACCAGTCAAAGTGCACGCACTCGTCCCGAGTACAAGGGACAGGCGGTAGCGACCCCGCCCATCCCGGTACCGGGACAGGTGTCGTGCGCGAAGATCACCCAGACTGGGACATTCGACAAGAATGTGCCGAACAGTCTGGGGGACGACGCAGTCGTTGCAATAGGGCGCAGGCGAGCGCTCCACCAGATAGCGATGCGTCACACGAGTGTGTCCGATTCGGAGACGACAGAAAGCAACCTGAAGCCGCCGCGGCATTGGGGGATAGGTCCATGGGAACAGTCGCGGCGCAATGGCACGCAACTTTAAGTTCCCTTCGACCGTCTCCCATCTTCTTTGCCAAGCAGTCCGAAGATCTGCCCGTATTCCTGCCATGTAGTCGGTGTGAGGAAGAGCGAAACGCTGGTCCGGTCGCAGAGTCCTCGCGGACTCTTTGGCGCCCTCGTCGGCGCGCTCATTCCCCGCAATTCCCACATGTCCAGGAACCCAGCAGAAGATAATCTCGACATCTGCCCGGCTCGCCAAAACCGTGGCGTCACGGATATCGCGAACCAGGGGATGCGGAGATTCCAATGCCCCGAGAGCACTCAGGGCGCTTTGTGAGTCGCTATAGATCACAATCCGGTCTCCGAACCGGGCACGTCGCGTAATCTCCCGTACCGAGTGGTGTATTGCCACCAGCTCGGCCGTGAAGACAGACGCAGCGCCTGGTAGAGCCCCGCTGACTTCAAACAGAGGGGATACGGCGTGGAAGCCGACCCCCTCTTGGGACTTGGAGCCATCCGTATACACTGGCACGGTTCCAGCGTGACACGATGTGTGCTCCAAAAAGGTCGAACGCAATACTCCCGGCGCAGTACAAGCTTTGGGAGCAGAGGCGTGGCGACAAATAGCCAAATGTGGTACCCTCCAGGGTGGCGTCCTGGGCAGAACCAGGGGCGCCACCGGCCCGAGAGCTATATCTAGCTCTCGAAGGAGTTTCCTGGCCCTAAACCCAAAGGGCTTAGGGTATGACTGGCGTCTCTCGGCGGCATAGGCACCATCGAGATCAGCTGCGGATGCAGTGAGAGCTGTTGGCGACTGAGGGAGGCGCCGGGCTCGCGCGTACAGGCGAGTGATGCACTGCACGCGGCGCAGAGCGAGTGGCATCTCCCCAGCATCGACCAACAGGCTCTCAATGGGGGAAGTGCGGAAGGCACCGGTCGCAAGGCGAAGGCCGGTGTGGTGGATCGAATCCACCTTCCGCAATAAACGCTCGGCTGCGGATGCATAAAACTCGCATCCGTAGTCGAGCTTCGAGCGAACAAAGGATCGATAAAAAAGTAAGGCGGTAGCCCTATAAGCGCCCCAAGCGCTGAACGTCACGGAACGGAGAATGTCCATGGCGCGGGTACAAGAGACCCTAAGGCTGCGAATATGAGCCTCCCAGGTGAGGCGTCGGTCGAATACAAGACCAAGAAAACGGTGCGACTCAACCACATCCAGGCGCACCCCATTAAGAAACAAATCTGGGTCGGGGTGAAGCCGTGGATGGCGGCAGAAGTGCACCACCTTAGTCTTGGCCAAAGAAAACCGAAACCTGTGCGCTTCGGCATAGCGAGAGACGCGGTTCAATGCCTGTTCGAGTCGACGCTCCAGAGTTGGCATCTGGGCCGCGCCAAAAGAGATCGAAAGGTCGTCCACGTAGAGCGTAGCGAGAACATCTTCCGGCAGCACCGAGGTGATGCCGTTGATGCTCAGGGCAAAGAGTGTGACACTGAGGACACTTCCCTGCGGGACACCCTCTTCCTGCTCCTTTGGGCCGGAGAGAGCTCCCCCCACCCGTACGCGGAATCGACGATCTCGCAAAAATTCAGATATAAACATTGGGAGGCGTCCCCTCGCCCCCATCGTGTAGAGAGTCTCCATGATACCGTATCGCCATGCGGTATCATAGGCCTTCTCCAGATCGAAAAACACCGTGGCGTAGTGCTGTCTACGAAGGAAAGCCTCGCAGACGGCATTTTCCAGTCGGAGCAGAGCATCCGACGTGGAGTGGAACTTGCAGAAGCCGCACTGTGCGGAAGACAGATGGCCTCCGCTGTCCAGGAAAAAAGCTAATCTAACGTTTACCAATTTCTCCATCAACTTGCACACGCAAGAGGTTAGAGAGATTGGGCGGAAACCGGTCGGAGTAGAGTGATCTCTCCCCGGTTTGCGAAAGGCGAGCACAGTAGCGATTCGCCAGGAGTCTGGGAGAAGACCTTCCACCCAGATCCTGTTGAACAGATCTAACAGAAAGGCCATGCCTCGCTCACCCAGGTGTCGAAGCATGGCGTACGGGACATCGTCCGGACCATGGGCGGTGTCCGCGCACGAAGCGAGAGCAGAACGCAACTCACTCACAGTAAACTTGTCGTTGAAGGGTTCTCCGCCACTGGAGGTAAAGTCCAGCCGGCGGCCTTCCGCGACATCACGACGTGCATTGAATGCTGGCGGAGCAGCATCACGGCTAGAGAATGCGGAAAAAGCGGTCGCTAAGGATTCCGCCACGGACGCGGGGTCTGAGATTGCGGTCCCATTCTCCTGGAGAACGGGAGGGGGGTCCTGCGAGAACTTGCCCCGAATCCTTTTGACTCGCTTCCACACCTCAGCTAAAGGGGTCTTCCCGTTAAGTGAAGACACGTATGCCCGCCAAGAAGAGCAGCGGGCGTGCTTCGAAATATACCAGAACCTAGCCCTAGCCCGACGAAATTCAGCGACAGTGAAATCGTTCGGGCGGCGCTTATAGCGCATGTAGGCATAACGCTTCTGTTTCAGGGCCGTCTCACACTCGGCCGACCACCATGGGAGTGGTCGGCGTGCAAAACGGCCAGACGTCCTAGGAATAGTAGTCAGGCCCACGGCGATGAGGTTGCCGGAGAAGAACTCAACGGCCTCATCTACCGACCTAAACTCCTCGACTGAGATAGAGAATTCAGTCATTTCCTGAAATGCAGGCCACCGCGCCCGCGCCAAGCACCATCGAGGTGGTCTCTCAGGCGGCAGTTGCCCTGAAAATGATATTTGAATGGGAAAGTGATCACTACCATGGAGGTCATCGACCACCCGGGCCCCAATCAAAATCAGGCTGTGCATCCGAAGAGCACAAAGATAGGTCAAGGCAAGAAAATGAAGCGGTTCTCGGACAGTGATGCGTAAACTCATCCACGTTTAGGACACCCATCTCAAGCTCTTCGATCAGATCGGCAAGGACTTGTCCCCTGGGATTTATGGAGTAATCTCCCCAGAGAGGATGCCTGCCGTTCAGATCTCCAAGCAAGAGATAGGGCCTCGGCAACCGTGCAACGACGCGGCGGAAGTCCCCCGCGTCGAAGTCAGCTGATGGTGGAATGTACGCAGAAATGATAGTATACCTCCTATCCAGGTGCAGCTGCACAGCCATTGCCTGAAAGGAGGTATCTAAAGAGAAAGGAAGAACGGAGACATCATGCCATGTGTAAACTGCGCATCCCCCAGCCCGGCCATCCCGCGGTGGTGGGGTCGCAAGACCCTTATACCCCGGGAGGGCAGGGAGGGGGCACGCACCTAGCATGGTCTCCTGCAAAAAAATAGCTAACGGGGAACGGGACGAGACGAGGACTTATTGGGGGAGGTTGGGCTCGCCATGCGAGTCTTTTCCTCCCTCCGCCTCGAAACCTTAGGCGGGCGTTGCGGCTTGGGAGGCGGGGGGCCCTCTTTTCGAGGAACCACCGTCTCCGAGCCACTCGCTCCACCTCGGGGCGTGGGCGAAGGAGCCGAAGCTCCTTTGTTGCTGTCCTCCTTTCGGGGGGCAGCTTTAGGAACCCCGGCGGGTGCGGCTCTCCGCAATTGACACACTTGGCCACACACAATTTGGACTTATCGTGTGCGACCTTGGAGCAATTTACACAGACTTCGGGTGACCCAGACTTTCCACGTCTACATGAGCGATTCGTATGGCCGAAGCGGTGACAGTAATAGCACCGCCGCGGAAGTGGCACGAATGCCTTCACGCGGTAGCGGTACCAACCGGCACGCACCGACTCAGGGAGCTTGTCACAGTCGAACGTGATGAAGAGTGTAGGGGTGGGTCTCGAAGCCCCTCCCTGTTTTCTCATCACACGCTCGACCTTGACCGCCCCATGGTCGGCCAGCTCTAAGGTGATGTCCTCAATGGAGTAGTCAACGAGTTCCCTCGCATAAACTACTCCTTTCACAAAGTTCATGGTAGAGTGCGGCGTCACACTCACCGGGGTGCCATGAAGTGTCCGAAGAGCACTAATCTTAGCCGCCTCGGCGGGATTCGCCAGAAGGCTCCCGTCCGAGAAACGGGTTACCCTCGGCTCTCTACCAATTGCACTAGCTAATCCTCTCCTCTGATGGATCATGTTGCCCTTGGACAACATGGTGCCATCAGTGGAGCGAATAACGAGGAAGCGTTTGAAGCCAGCGGGCTCGAAAACGCCAGGTAACCTCTGAATCAGGGGCCCCGATGTCATCGAGGCTCCGCCCTGTGCACTCTTGGTATTAGTCTTCTTTGTCAGGGGCTCCGCAACCGGGGGGGCAGCGGGGGCGGATGTGCCGATCTTGGCTTGGTCGCTTGCCAGAGTGGCAGCAGACCCATCCGTCCCCGCAGCCCCCGCGGATGGAGAGGAGCCCCGAGTCTTTTTTGTCTTTTTCTTTTTCTTTTTCGGAGAGGAGGGCGGGGAATGAACCCGCTTTTCACCTCCGCCGGCAGAAGTCCCCAGGCCAGATGGACCAGCCTCAGCCAGGTCCCTCTCCGAAATGGAGAAGGTCCTGGTTGTCGTAGGGGCACCTGTCGGAGGAGATCCCTCCCCTCCTTCTACTGCCTCGGAGCCCTCAGCCATTTGAGGAGGACCTTGCATAGGGGCGGATTCGGGTTCGGTGCTTGGCGCCGAGCCCGAATTCCCCCCCATGGAAGGCCCTACCGTCTGGGGCTGGGTCTCCTCAAGGACCATGTCTATCACAGGAGGGGCCTCCAGTTGGCCATCCCCTCCCAGGACATCGCAGGTCCCCTTGGCAGTGTCGCCAGTCTTGTATGGGGAGGCACAGGCCTTGACCCCGGCAAGGTTTAATATTCTTGCCAGCAGGTCTTTTGAGGGAAGCGACCGAAGGGGCCTGGCTTCCCTCTCTTCCCTAAGGGGGTTTGCCCTACCGAGCCGCTTTGATGGGGAGCGGCTGGCTAAGGGCTGCCTGCTGGCTTTCTTGGCAGTCCCCTTGAAAAGAAAAGATGGGACTGCCGCTGGGAAAAGGGAGGTGCCCGAAAGCACCTCCAGAGAAGGGGGTGAGGGGGAGTCCCCTGCACCCGTAGGCGAAGGAGAGGAGTAAGCCTCCTCTCCGGTTAGAGAAATATGGAGGGTCCCCTGTGCAAGCACAGGGGGGGGGGCCTCCATTTTTTCGGTGGAGCTGCCCAAGGGCGGCTCCGTAGATGAGCAAGGGGGAGTTAAAGGGGTTTGGGGTTTTTTTGGTTGTTCATCTATGGGCATGGTGACCCTATTTTTGCCACGGGACGCAATAGCTCATCACCCCTCGCAGTAGCCCGCACTGCGAGAGGTGCTTACAAGCCCGGCAGAGCCAGGCGCCGCCATTCGGGACCACCCCTCCCGCCTGGTGGCCTGGCAGTCCATCAGCATGGCGGCTCCACCTTGGACACGGCGTAAAAAAGATAGATTTTGAAGAGGAGAGGAAAAGGGATGTGAGGAAGGTATGGGTGGGGATGAAGCAGGTTGTTAAAAAAAAAAACATCCCGAACCGGAGCTCAGGGGTTAGGGAACAATGTCCCCTCCCCCCCCAGCCCCGATCCGGGGTGGTTGGCTTGAGAAGAAGGTCAGCATCTACCCTGTGAAATTAGAGGCTGACCAGAGAAAGTTGTGGGAGAGGTTGTATGAAAAGCGACGAGGTAGGGAAGAAATCGGGCTATCTGAAGGAAGGAAGAGAGGCTAAGCTGGGGCCGGACGGAGCGCTGGATCCCGTCAGCACGGCGGCCAGGATGGCAAATCGCCGCGCCCCTTACGGGGCCGACCAGATAATGAAATTTATATACGGTCAGTATGACAATCGCTCGTCGCCCAAAGGCCCCAGGAGCTGGTCCTCTTTTGGGGAGAGGTGCCAGGAAGTATTATGTTTTGACACCAAACAGCATTCAGGTGGAAGCCTTTGTCACCTCGGGGAAGAGGGACCTGTTCCACATCAGAGGTACATGGATATAGATACCCATCGGCAGGATTCCTCAGAACAGAGTGTGTGTGTGTGTGTGTTCTGATGTGAAGGCAGGAAAGGAAATAAAGCAGTGTTGTGATTGGCTATGTGTGAGGTGAGAAGTGTAAGATCTACCCACCCGAAAACGGGGTGAGCACAGCACATCCACCAATCATCAGTAGCTAGATCTCTACGTGCGCTGATGTTTGTGTCCGCTCATGCTTGCAAGTCTACCCATTTTTTCCATCAAATAAAATGTAACAAAAGTGGTCATTTTAGCTCTGAAAGTAGAGGGAGGGGGGGTCTAAAAAAAACAGGACTTTCATTCTATTTGACAACTAATGCCTTTCTGTAAGTATAATTATTATAATAATAGGTATTTATAATGCACCCTTCAGGGCTGTTAGACCCCCAGAGCGCAGGTTGTGGTAGCGAGTGTTGAGAAAGTTTACGAGGGAGAGAAAGCAATTCTGAAGAGATGAGTCTTCAGGAGACGTTTAAAAGTAGCAAGGGAGGGAGAGTATCGGACTTTGGCAGGAAGAGCAATCCAGAGTCTAGGAGCACAAACTGAGAAGAAACAGTCGCCCATTGAGCAGAGGACAGAACGAGGACTGTTCAGGATGGGAGTCAGGTTAGAGCGGAGTGCCTGAGGAGTTTGATGGCGGGAGAGGGCACATGAAAGATAAGGTGGAGCCTCGAGGTTTAGGGCCCTGTAGGTGATGAGAAGAATTTTATAGTGGGTATGGAGGCGAATAGGTAACCAGTGTAGCTCATGTAACAGAGGCATTGAAGGAGAGAACCGGGGGCAGCAAAGGACGAGCCAGGCAGCATAGTTTTGAACTAGTTGTAGGGGGTGAAGTCGTGCCCCCGGTTCTCTCCTTCAATGCCTCTGTTACATTATAACTAGAAGAGAATTGCAGTAGTCTAAGCGTGAGGTGATGAAGGCATGAATAGCAGTTTCAAGGCTTCATTGATCAAAATGGGATCAAACACGTGAAAAGTTGTGGAGGAAATTGATGGAAGACTTACAGATACGTTGGATGTGTGATTAAAACGAGAGTTGCTCATCGAAAATAACACCAAGATTACTGATGGTATCAGAGAAGGTGACATTGGTTTCCCCAAGGTTAAGGAAGGGGAAGAGAGCTTTAGATTTCTCCACCATTGAAGCGGTACCAACAAGGAGAACCTCAGTTTTATCGTGGTTAAGTTTCAGAAAGTTGGCAGACAGCCATTCATTTAATGGAGGTGTAGGTTGAAAGGAGCTTGGTAATTGATTGAGGACTCAAATTAATTTCCCAATTTTTTTTATATGCTGAGTTTACCTTATTGGGGGGGGGGAGGGGAATAGTACAAAAACACTGGTCATATTACACTTATAAATCTGAGGATGATATTCAGCCCTTAGAAATATATAGGGCTCACAGTATAATCCTGTGAGTTATTCAATTGCCTACATGCTGCAGGAATTGTTAATTTAGGCATTGAAATTTATTTTACTGTAATATAATTGCAAACGATTCAAAAGTAGGTAAAATCACATGCAAATTTTTAGTTAATGCGTTTAAAGTTACGTGGCTTTCTAATGCCTGTATTCAACCAAGTGCTAGCCTCTTGTTTATAAACTGTTTTCGGCACAAAGCTTGGATAATATTCATTTTAGCACACTTACAATTTTTTTATTTTTAAAGACAAACATTCTTAAAATGATGTTCACTGATGTCATTTTCACCTTCTGTAACTTAATAATAACATAGTTATTCATTTTTTTTAAATATGTTATAATTTTGATCAATTTGAATCTTTTCACACAATTTACAGTCATTCCTTCAACTTTTGGCCTGATTAGTTAGCTAATACCATGTTATATTATATCTGCAGGTGATCTGTGCATGCATCTTCAGGCTGCTTAGCCAATAGCATGCTTTATTATATTTTGGACACTTGCGCATCGCTACAGCTTCAGTTTAATTGTTACAATGGCGTGCAGTGGTTGTTCTAAGTCACAATACCAAATAATAAGAAGTCTTTGAGGACAATATTCAGGTCTTAGAAATATATAGGGCTCTCAGTATAATCCTGCGAGTTAATAAATGTCTTATATGCTGTAAATTTAACCAAGATCAAAATTCCTCTACTGTACTATAATTGATAATTGCACTGGATTCAAAAGCCTTTTGTTTATAAACTCTTCTGTGTAAAACTTTCTTCAGTGAGAAGCTGAGAAAAATACTGCAGTAATTGTTAAGATTAGTGGCACATGATTTTGGTAGCGATTACTACTAAGAATGCTATTAGGATGGAACTGGGTATCCAAACCATAGTGAAGGCCAGCAGGGATGGCCCAAGCTGGAGATGTATTCTTAGAGCCTGAACACTAGTTCTCCAGTTTTTTAACTCCTTAGAAGAGTATTGCCGGAGCCAATACTCCACAAGAAACCGGCATATGTGGACCTCAGAGCTGGGATACTATTTAACTGGCCAGATGAGGAGGGATGCCTGACCCAGTACCACCACATGCAATGCTACCAGGAGGACTGGCAGCGGAAGGTCCATGAGTAGGTGACAGACAGCTGCAAGTTGCAGGTTCTGGACTAGTTCCCAGAAAACTGGTGGTAGCCAGTTAAACATCGGACTTCTTTCTGGTGTAGGAAGAGGAGCTACACACAAGGGGGGGTAAAGTAACCAGGGATCGGATCCCTGGTTGGAACCTCAGCAGGCTGAGCGGGTTCAGCAAGATGATGATGTCAGAAAATGTGCCAGTATGCCCATCCACATTAAGCTCTATGATAAGACTCCAATTTATCAGGGTCCGAGGGTTTTCCAAACCAATCACAGACACAATCGAGGAGCAATGTAAAGAATTGTGCTCACTCGGCAATATTGAGCCAGGTATATCACCATGGTCCTCGCCTGATGTTGCAGTTGTTTAGTGCAATAACTCCATATGTCTGTATGTGAACTATCAACACCTGAACAAGGTGACACTGCTTGACAAGTTCCCAATAACAAATATGGCTGACACAATGTTTGGGCTGCTCAGTCAGGTATTTTACGACCTTAGATCTCATACGAGGGTACTACCAGCTCCCCTTGGCAGAAGACAGCAAAGAACTGAGTGCATTTTTGACTGCGTATGAACATTGGCAGTTCAAGCGATTATTGTTTGGGCTGAAGAATGCTCCAGCAGTGTTCCAGCATGAAATACAGCAGCTGCTGCAAGAGTTCTCTAAGTGCAAGGTGGTAGTCTATATAGACAATATCTTGATCTTGGGTGATTCCTTTGAGGAACACCTAGAACTTGTCCATCATATCCTGACAATCCTCGGGGAGCATGGGCTAAAGATCAAGCTCACAAAATGCTTGTGGGTCCAGCTGGAGGTTCAGTATCTTGGCCATCTGGTGGGCTGTTCAGGGATGAAGAAGCTCCCTGAATTTATCCTCCAGCGAGTGGAGGATTTTCCAAAGTCTGAGACTGTTACAGAGTTACGAGGATTTCTAGGCCTTGTAAACTTCCAGCACAAGTATTTGCCAATGTGCTTCATCATTGCAAAGCCTCTGTCCAGTGTCACTGGTGGACGTAAGACCCAAGGAAGATGCAAGATCAAGTGAACATAAGAGCTGGAGACTTCCTTTGGACATCTGACGGAACTAGTCAAGGAAGACAATGTTGTCATATCCTGATTACTCACCTGATGCCAAGCCCCTAGAACTGTATCTTGATGCCTCAGGTGAACAGGCTGGCACCCGTTTGTGTCAGGAAGAAATATGCATAAAGGCTATCAAATGATAGCATACGACTCCATGATCTTCCCTGACTGCCAGACCCGAGCTTGCTGCTCTAAGGTGGGGCATGAAACTTTTAGAGCATTTCTGTATCGGCAGTTCTTCATTATCCATACATATCACAGACCCTTGATGTATCTTCAGGATATGAAAATGATTGCGGTCGGTTGGCCCGGACATTGGAGGAGCTGTCTGAGTAAAACTTCATAGTGAAATACTGTCCCGGAGAGCAGAATTTAGTGGTAGATTGGCTATCTCATCTCCTAAACCTGATTGAGAGAGCACTTGTTTCTGAACCTGCTCTGCACAAGTTACCTGCTGGATTGAAAGTGGACACTAGTGAAAGGCTATCCAGATTCTCTAATTGTAGCCTTAAGAGTCACTGGATGAAGAGTTAGGCCTGTTTACTGATCACATTCCAAAGGGGGGTAAACTTTGTGAAGCCCTCATGAACCAGTTCCTGAAAGACTCCGACCACTTAGGCTTTAAGTTAGATAAAGCCTCCAGAAATCGGATCAAGGCCATGAAATACCCCAGATGTGTCTCAGGTTTGGAGCTGTTATTGTCAGCTTCAAAGCTGTTCGGCCTTGAAATCTGGGTGCATTTTACCACTACCTGTCCTGTCTTATATAGTGATCTGACAGTTGCCAACCCACATATGATACATCTCCAAAGCTTGGCTGAGGTTCACTTCAACCCTGTGGTGGAACTGAGGAGTTTCATCTTACCCACTGATGTCTTCATTGGGTGTAAGACACCTGGAAAAAAGCCAGCAAAAGTGGACATGCTTAAGGATTCTGAAGATCCAGTGGAAGGATCAGAAGTCAATTGTGTGACTGATATGATTGCCTTGAAGTCACAATGCATGCACACTGGATATCCTGCCATGGGTCTGGTTAGGATTTAGAATATCCTAAGATGTGCTCTGATTGACACAGGAGCTCAAGCGAGCATAGTTAAAGAGTTAGCTTGACCTCAAGTTTCCGATTTTAGTAAGGCATTCGACCCTGTCAATCATGACCTCAAGATCAACAAGCTTTCCCAACTTGGTATAGGGAATCCCTTACTCTCTTGGATATATGGATTTAGGAGTGGTAGAGTAATGAGGGTTATGGTTGGGGATTTTGAGTGATTCTTCTTGTGTAACTAGTGGAGTTCCCCAGGGGTCTGTCCTTGGACCAACCCTATTTCTCATTTATATCAACTTTGTGGCTCATAGTTTGACCTGTAAATACAAAATTTTTGCTGATGATCTAAAAATATATCAAAAGATTAATATACTTATACCTTCTCTTACACTGTTAGATATTACTCCCATGCAGAGAGATGTAGACTTAATAGTTTTGCATGCAGAGTCATGGGCTCTCAGGCTCAACTCAGACAAGACTTGTGTTCTTAGGTTCTGCTGGGGATCTGCTCCTAATCTTGGCCCATACTCTGACTACTACATTAGAGGTAATCCTCTACCGTTTGTACAATCTGCATCTGATTTGGAGGTTCAAGTGGAAATTTCTTACTTACTTACTGTCGGTGTTTTGTTGAAAGGCCCTCCAGTCGAGACTATTTATAGCTCATCAGGCAGGTCCTCTGTTATTTGTATAGGCTTTACAATTTGTATTCAGCTTTAATAATCTTTGTGTCGAAGTCATAGGCTTTTTGAAAGAGGTGAGTTTTCAATCTTCTCTTAAATGTCACAAGATTGGCAATACTGCAAAGTTCTCTCGGCAGACAATATAAATATGGTGAACTATAGGAAATTGAGCGTAGGCCATAATCTAAGTTGACTCTTGGTAGAAAGAACTTTCGCAAACCAGTTTCAATTCTAGATGGGCCACAATTTCTTAGGTATTTAGGATACCCCGTAAGCATAACTGAGTTGTGATCATACAGATTTTGAACTCAATTCTGGCTTTCAAAGGCAGCCAATGCAAGTCAATAAGACATGGCGTGACTCTATCTCTTAGTGTTTTATTCATGATTAGTCTGGCAGCTTTATAAATAACAATCTGTAATTTTTTCAGGAGTGTCTTTGAGAGTCAATGGTATAAGCTGTTGTAATAATCAATCCAGCTGAGAAAATGATTGGATATGAGCAAATATAAATCCCAAAGTTCTCACAGTGTTTTCGGTATTCACATCAAACAAATTTATCTGAATGGCATCCAAATCATGTTCTGCTCTTAGTCTTCGCAGAGTTAGCTTAGATCCTACAAACATTGTGGTGGAGCGAATGTGAGTGTGTGTGTGAAGGGCCATTCTCCCACCCCTTTCCCAATACCTTCTCCCTCCCTCTGTAAGAATGTGTGTATGAATAGGTATAATTTTTTTTCTTCTTATTTATATATAATATATTAGGGATTTCATGTTTTTTTAAGATGTTTTTGTCTCTCTGCAGAGAGTTTATTGATAAAATTCTTTTTACGGAAAAAGCCACTATTAAAATAGATAAATATTACCTTCCTTTTGTAAAGTGGCTGGCATTCTATGATTTGGATAATGCAAATTGAAGATATTGTACGTCCCACTTGTAAGGAGGAGGGCTTCTATATAGCCTCAATACTGCAACAAGATCACTTAACATTATATTGAGCTTGAAGGCACCAGTTTTTTTATAAGTCCTAGGCATTGTGCCCACTCGAGTGGCAGCTGGCAGGACTTTCCCCTGGGATACCACATGAGGCCCTTTCCTTTTGTTTGTTCATTTATTGGTTGTTGTAGTCGCAAATACTTTTTTTGTTCTATTTTGTATAGAATTGTTTTTTTTAGATTGGTAGTTGTTTTTTTCTTTAATATAATAGTAGGTGTTTACATATATTGATTGATAGTATTCATAAGATAGGACTAATTGTATATAAATAAGTAACAAGATCTCAAATTTATTCACCCCTATTTCTTGTAAATATTTACCCCATATTTTGGGGGGTAAGTAAAGGACTGTACATACAATCTGTTTCATTTCTCCCTCGATTTCTCATGTCCGAATTAGTGTAGGAAGTGGGTTGGAACAATTGGGATTAGAGTATAGAATTTCGGCCTGCTAAAACATGAATTTGGTTTTATCTTCATTCACTTTCTGAAAACCAACTTTAAGCCAGTATTTGATCTGCATTATAATTCTTATTCTCTGAGCCTTGAGGAACGCCTCGGAGAAGTACCCTAGGGTTGGAAAAGCTTCCTCCAACTTGTACCTTGAATGACCGACAACTCAAAGAGCCTCTGAACCACTCCAATGCATGATTCTTCAACCCAATATCTTCTAAGTCTTTCAATAAAGTATGGTGTTAGACAGTATCAAATGCTGCAGAGAAGTCAAGTAGGAAAATCAGAGCAACCTTTCTCTTATCTAGTCTAGATAGCAGTTCGTTACTAACACTCAGCAGAGTTGTCTCTGCTGAATTATTTTGCCTGTAAGCTGACTGGTTATCTGGTATAACTTTATTATTTGTTAGAAACGGATTGAGTTGAGCCAAGACACACTTTTCTATGATTTTGGAAACAAATGAGATATTTGATACTGGTCTGTAGTGCTTATAGTCATTTGCATTCCCCTCTCCCTTGTACAAAGGGTGAATGATTGCAAGCTTTTTACCTTGTGGAAACTTATGACACCTGAAACCCAGATTTACAATGTAAGTTAATACTTCCACAAGCTTGGGGAAATGCCTTGATTTAGTTACTAAGGAAATAGGAAATGGATCATTGTTGTTGAACATTTTCTTACTATTTATTAATTTGGCCACTATATCAACATTGACGTTTTCAAAATAATTCATTTCAACTTCAGGATCACCTGGGGGATTCAATTCAGGAACTTCATTTGCCGGAATGTCACCATTATTTCCGAGATCATTCATGATATTTTCAATTTTTGAATAAAAAAAGTTGACAAACTTGAGTGCTAAAATATCTGCAGGCACATCAATCCTTACTTACTTAGATCCGTCTTGAGGTAGCTTCCTCACAGTCGTGGGGTCTACCGCTGCTTCTGGTCTCATTATCCCTACACTGTAGGTTTAGCTGGTCCGGTACTGAGTTTGAGTCTGCTCTGCAGAGTGTTGTATATCCTTGGACGGGTGGCTCATCAGGGACTGTCCTCAGGAAGGCATTAAGTTTGGCCTTGAACCTTGTCAGCAGGGCAGCCAGTGAGATCCCTAAAGTTTCTTGGTAAAGAATTGAAGATTTTGGGACCATTATACCCCAGGCTGCCTGTGAGCTGGGTCTTGACCCTGGCTGGTGCTTGTGGGGGGCAGCACTTTCCTCAAGCAGTGACAGCCAGTCCTTGGAGTTGAGATGGCTATCATCTCATTTGTGTTTGATGGGTTTGGTACCAGATTCTCTATCACTTTCCATGTATAAATTATAATGTACCTTTCCCTCCTTCTTTGTTGAGAATACATGTTTAGGTTTCTCATTCTCTCCCAGTAAGGAGGGTCCTTCATGCCCTGGACCTGCCTAGCGAAAGCATGCTGGACCTTCTCTAGGGCCTGTATATCCATTGTCCTGTGAGGGGACCACAGCTGACAGCAATAGTCCATGATAGGCTGTACCAGGGCCCTCCACAAGTCATCTATCAGTCATTCCACTTCCCGGGAGTAGAAAGTCTGCAGTATCAATCCTGAGATTTTTCTGGGGGGTTTTATAGTTTCCTTCATGTGGTGTGTGAAGGTGCCATCCTCGCTTAGGTGTACTCCTAGACACTTCACATGGGGACTTGCTCTTAATTCTTGGCCATTTCTTGTTTTCAAGGTAGTGTCCTCTAGGATGTCATGTCTGTAGCCACATCTAAGCAATTCAAATTTTTCATCATTTGTTTTTGTAGCCCAATCATATATTATGGTGAGGTCCTCTTGAAGTTTGTCAACATCTTCCTTGCCCTGAATAGGTTTGCAACTGTTTGTGTCATCTGCAAATGACATCACTGTGGAGTGGCATATTTCCTTGTCTATATCCCCCAGTAGTATCGGGAAGAGCAGAGGCCCCAGTACTGAACCCTGAGGTACTCCACTTATAACTCTCCCTGGTTGGGACATAGCTCCATTTGCAGACACTGTCTGTGTTCTTGATGTGAGGAAGCTGTGGATCCACACCCCAAGTTTACCAGTGATTCCCAGTCCTCACAATTTGTGCATGAGGTAGGATCTGTTATTTCTTGCCTCAGAAAAAGTAGCTCCACAAGATCTAACAGTGCTCTGGCCTCTTCTCTGTCTTCCCGACTACCACCATCTATATGACCTTCTGGCCACTTGATCTTTGGGAAATTAAAAGCCCCTGTGATTATTACGAGGGGTGGTCAATAAGTTTTGCAATTCGGATATAAGGTAACGAGATAAGAGGAAAAGTGTTTTATTATTTTTCAATGTAACTACCCTTGACTTCAATGCACTTGCGTCACTTGTCCCTGAGGCTACGAATTCCCGGCAACCAGAAATCTCCTGACTCCTGCTCAATCCACTCCTGGACGATGAGCTGGACATCTTCATCATCCCCAAACCGGCATCCACGCAGTGCAGCCTTGAGCTGGTGGAATAAAAAGTAACCACTAGGGGCCAGATCTAGACTGTAGAGGGGATGGTTGAGCTCAGTGTGGGTTTAGAAGAGGTAGATCGTGTTTAACAAATTTACTGGATTTTATGGATTATGTTACTAAACAATTAGATAAGGGAGAGAATGTTGATGTAATTTACTTAGATTTTAGCAAAGCTTTTGATAAGGTTCCACATAGGAGATTAGTTCAAAAATTAAAAATGCATGGGATATGTGGTAAAGTTTTGAATTAGATAACTGAATGGCTGAAAGACAGGAAACAGAGAGTTGTGCTGAATGGGGTGAGGTCACAGTGGAGGGACGTTATCAGTGGCATACCTCAGGGATCCGCCGTTCTAGGCCCTTTATTATTCATAGTTTATATAAAGTTTTGAATTAGATAACTGAATGGCTGAAAGACAGGAAACAGAGAGTTGTGCTGAATGGGGTGAGGTCACAGTGGAGGGACGTTATCAGTGGCGTACCTCAGGGATCCGCCGTTCTAGGCCCTTTATTATTCATAGTTTATATAAATGATCTTGGGGAGGCTGTAAATAGCAAAGTGTCAATTTTTGCTGATGACATTAAATTGGCAGCTGTAGTCAAAGTAGTTGAGGGTAGCTTTAAAGTGCAGAATGACTTAAATAAGTTATTAACTTGGGCTCAGAAGTGGCAAATGACTTTTAACCTTAGAAAATGCAAATTTCTTAACATGGGAAGGGATAATGGGGAATTTAGCTATGAAATGGATGGGAATTGGCTGAATTCAGTTGAGGATGAGAAGGACTTAAACTTAGCTGTAGATAGGTCACTCAAGTTTTCAAAGCAATGTATTGAGGCAAAAAAATAGAGCAAATAGGGTGCTAGGATACATTAACAGAAATGTTAGCTACAAG
This sequence comes from Ceratothoa steindachneri, assembly GCA_963969495.1. Taxonomy (NCBI): domain Eukaryota; kingdom Metazoa; phylum Arthropoda; class Malacostraca; order Isopoda; family Cymothoidae; genus Ceratothoa; species Ceratothoa steindachneri. The sequence goes on from OZ018325.1 coordinate 121,648,741, forward strand.
AGTAAAGAGGTTATCCTTAAACTCTACAACTCACATGTTAGTCCACATTTAGAGTACTGTATACAAGCATGGTCACCACATTTTAGACATGACATCAACCTGCTAGAGTCAGTACAAAAGAGGGCAACAAAAATAATACCTTCACTGAAGGACATTCAATATGAAGATAAATTGAGGGTATTAAATATGTTCTCATTTGCGAGAAGATGTGAGAGGGAAAATATGATTGAGCTTTTTAAAATCTGTTCTGGGATGGATAAGTTGGATTTTAGCAAGTTATTTAAGTTGGAAGGTAGTAATAGGACTAGGGGTCACCACTTAAAAATTAAAAAACAGAAATAGGGATGTTAGAAAATATTTTTTCACCAATAGAGTGGTAGATTACTGGAATAGTTTGCCATCTGAGACGGTAGACAGTCCAAACTTGAATGTATTCAAATGTAGATTAGATGATTTTATGGGAAGGGAGGGAGGGTTAACTTTAGGGGGTATTCTAGGCTCATTCCTGTGGATGCAGTTTTTTATTATTGTATATTACAATTGATTTGGATTTTGATGAGTCTTGACGATGATGCTTTTTGTTTTTCACACATTCCTGTGTATGGTTTGAATTGTATATTGTAGATGCGTAATCTGACACAAACCTATGGATTCATTTTGTGGGTGGGTTTTGACAGATGCAGATGACCTTTGATAGGCCCTTGTGGCTTTTGTTATCCGTGAAATTATGTTATGTTATGTTAAGCGAGAGCCTGAGTTTATGAAATCTCTTAACTCCCATATACGTCCTGTGTTGGAATTTAGCTCTGTTGTTTGGCACACTGAGTATGTGGGTGCTACTGACATGCTTGAGAGAGTGCTGCGCCGATAGACTAAGTAAATTTTTGGACTTTCACATATTGACTATGCCTCCCATCTCGCAGGCTGGTCAGAGCTAACATGATCAAAGTCTGGAAGATTTTCAATGCCTTATCTCCTGTGAAACCTTCTGAGTTTTTCTCTCTCCAGACCTCCTCTAGGACCAACAGTAATTCATACAGAATATTCCTGCCCCAAGGTAATACAGAATTACGCAGGCGATATTTCTCAGTAAGTGATTGCATTGTGGAATAGCCTGCCAGATGCAGTTATCCTGTCACCATTCTTAACTGTATTCAAGAGTAAACTAGCAGAGCCCCTCTGTCAAAATCTAAACGAATATTAACCCCCTACACAGCAATAACAATGTATTCACATATTATATTCATAATTAACTATCCTAATGCTATTACTATAATCTGGTCATTACTTAGTGCAATCAACACACCTTCCAGCAGATGTTCATATGTTTTAATACAATAGCAAATTGTTAACTTTGATTCTGCTGGCATGTTGGCACTTATGGGGTTCCCCTCTGATGGATATGTAGGCTGGAGGGGTTAGTTGCTGAGCTCCGGAGGGAACTTAGTGTTAGGCCTAGAGCTGGGAATAGGTTAGGTGGTGAGGTAGGCCAGTTAGATGTTTCAGGTGAAGGTAGAGGGCCGGTGGAGGAGGTAGGATATGATAGTTCTAGGGATAGTGAAGTTAGCTCCCTTAGATTAGTTAGAAATAGGCCTAGTGAGGATGGGGGAGAGTGGAGAGTGGTTAGGAAACGTGAAGCTAGGGAGGCTTCTCCTGTTCTTTGTGAGAATAGGGTTGCCTCTGTTGAGGTTGTTAGCCAGGGGGAGAATAGGTGTGTGAGTCATAGGGACACAGAACCTATTAGCTTGACTAATAGATTCAGTGCCCTAAGAGAGGAAGTAACTGGAAGTGATATGACTGATGGGGGTGGGGGGTGGAGGTAGAGTGACTGTGATGGGTGATTCGCGAGTTAGATATTTAGATAGGAAGTTGAATGCAAGTAGATTGAATGGTTTGAGGGTGTGTTTGCCGGGTGCTGGAGTGAGAGATCTGTCTGATAGGTATGAGGAGCTGGTGTCTGGCTGTGCAAGGGATGGGGTTGTGATTACACATGTAGGAGTGAATGATGTGAAGAAAGTGGGTGCATGTGAGTTACGTGAGAGGTACAAGAGGTTGATTGAAAAGGTGAAAGAAAGTAGAATGAAAGGTGTTGTGACAGGTGTGCTTCCAAGAATGGATGCTGGGGTAGAATGGATGTCTCGTGCGATTGGGCTGAATGATTATGTGAGGAGGATGTGTGAGATGGAAGGTGTCATGTTTGTGGATGTGTGGGATAGGTTTGTTGGAATGAAAGAAAGGTATGCGATGGATGGACTGCATTTGATTAGGAGGGATGTAGATGTGTTGTGGGAGGAGTATGATCGTGTTATTAGGTCTTTGCGGGCGGGACTAGATACTAATAGTGGTCAGGAAATTATGAGAGGACATTATAGTACTGAAAGTAGAATGGACTTGGCAGATAACAGAAATAGGTTCCAAGGCGATAGAGGTGAGGTCATTCAGGTTTCAAGAGGTGCTTCAGGGATAGGGGGGTTAAATTGTTTCTATACAAATGCTCGTAGTCTTAGAAACAAGAAGGATGAGCTATTTAGTTATATTAGCAATGAGGATATAGATATATTATGTGTTACTGAATCATGGGTTAATGAAATAGAATTTAATGACACTATAAGTGAATTTGATTTACAGGGCTATAATATGTACATTAGTCAAATGACAGGTAGGATTGGTGGAGGAATAATTATCTATATAAAAAACAACATTGTTTCAAGTTTAAATACTTCAATAAAGCAGGATGGAGTTGAGTCACTTTGGATAGATATTAGGTTCAGTAAAAATAGAATGGTGCATTTGGGAGCTTTTTACAGGCCACCTGGGCAGACTGATGATATGGATGAACTAATGATAAGGGAAATAAGTAAGGGATGTGAAACAGCTGCAATTATTATTGGGGACTTCAACTTAAACTCTGTGGACTGGGAAAATATGATAGGTAGGGATAGAACAAGTGGCAGGTTCATAGAATGCTTTGAGGATAATTTTTTTAATCAATTTGTTAATGAGCCAACAAGGGAGGACAATATAATCAATTTGTTAATGAGCCAACAAGGGGGGACAATATATTAGATTTAGTACTTTCTAACACTGATTATTATTGGGGACTTCAACTTAAACTCTGTGGACTGGGAAAATATGATAGGTAGGGATAGAACAAGTGGCAGGTTCATAGAATGCTTTGAGGATAATTTTTTTAATCAATTTGTTAATGAGCCAACAAGGGGGGACAATATAATCAATTTGTTAATGAGCCAACAAGGGGGGACAATATATTAGATTTAGTACTTTCTAACATGTGGGATACTTTCAAGCATATAATAAATGTAGTCCAAGAACAATGTATCCCAATGAAGGCCATTAGGAACAAAAGTAGGAAACCATTATGGTGGAATCAGGAGATAGCTAGAAAAATTTCAGAGAAGAAAAGGGCATATAAAAAATTACAGGTAGAAAATAATATTCAAAATTTAAGTGATTATAGAATGGCTAGGAATGAGTTAAATAAGATTATAAAGAAGAACAAAAGGGTGTCAGAAATTAAATTAGCTCAGGATAGCAACAAAGATCCTAGAAAGTTCTTTAGTTACTATAAAATTAATAATAAGTCTGGCAGAGTTAAAATAGGGCCTAACAAATATGAAGGGGTTGTGAGAGAAACTGATGAGGAAATAGTTGAGGTACTAAATGGTCATTTTGCATCAGTATTTACAAAGGAGAAACTAAATAGTCTTATGTATAGTACTCATGGGTCAGAGAAAGAGGTGTTTACTACCATTAGTGTGGATTGGAGGACGATAAAAGAACTAATAGGTGAGTTAGATACTACCAAGGCCTCCGGCCCTGATAATATTCATTCTAGGATACTTAAAGAAGGGGTAGAAAGTATCTCAATAGCTCTGGAGAAGTTGTATACTAGGTCACTGGAATATGGAGAAATACCCAATGATTGGAAGAGAGCGAATGTAGTCCCCATTTTCAAGAAGGGTAGTAAAGAGGATCCAAATAACTTTAGACTGGTTAGCCTAACTCCTGTAGTCTGTAAAATTCTTGAGAAAATAGTTAAAAAAGGGATTTGCCAACATCTAGAAAGGGAGGGGTTAATCAGCAATGCTCAGCATGGGTTTAGATCAGGTAGATCATGTTTGACTAATTTACTAGACTTTCTGGAGTTTACAACAGATCAAGTAGATAAGGGAGAGAATATAGATATAATTTACTTAGATTTTAGTAAAGCATTTTATAAGGTACAACATAGGAGACTAGTTCATAAATTAAAAATGATTGGGATATATGGGGGTGTTTCAAATTGGATAGCTGAGTGGCTGAAAGACAGGAAGCAAAGGGTAGTGCTAAATGGTGTAAAGTCAGAGTGGAGGGATGTTATCAGTGGGGTTCCTCAGGGATCAGTTCTCGGTCCATTATTATTTGTCATCTATATAAACGATCTTGGGGAGGCAGTTAATAATAAAGTGTCAATTTTTGCGGATGATACCAAATTAGCAGCTGTAGTTAAAGATATTGATGATAATTTTAAAGTGCAGGGGGATTTAAATAAATTGTTATCCTGGGCACATAAGTGGCAAATGACTTTCAACCTTGATAAGTGCAAAGTTATTAACTAGGGAAAGGATAATAAAGAATTTAACTATGAAATGGATGGGCATTGGCTGAGCTCAGTAGAGGATGAGAAGGATCTAGGAGTAGTAATAGATAAGTCATTAAGGTTTTCTAAGCAGTGTATTGAAGCAAGAAATAGGGCAAATAGAGTGCTGGGTTTTATTAAGAGAAATGTCAGTTACAAAAGTAAGGAGGTTATTCTTAAACTCTATAACTCTTATGTTAGGCCACATCTAGAGTACTGTATACAGGCATGGTCCCCATATTTTAGACACGATATTAACCTTCTCGATTCAGTGCAACGGAGGGCAACAAAGATTATTCCTTCCCTGAGGCACCTTGAATATATAGATAGACTCAGGGTATTAAATATGTTCTCTTTCAAAAGGAGGTGTGTGAGAGGGGATATGATTGAGCTCTTTAAAAATTTTTCTGGGATAGATAAATTGGATGTAAGCAAGTTTTTTGAGTTAGATGATGGAAATCGGACTAGAGGTCACCACTTGAAAATTAAAAAGCAAGGGTGTAGGTTGGATTTAAGAAAATATTTTTTCACCAATAGAGTGGTAGACTTCTGGAACAAATTTCCGCGGAGGGTAGTAGGTAGAACATAAGAACATAAGAAAAGAAGGAGACTGCAAAAGACCATTCATGGCCTACACTTGGCAGCTCCTGTTCCAATCAACACACAAAAGATTTCTTACCAAACTTAAATGTAGTCCAAACTTAAATGTATTTAAGAGTAGGTTGGATGAGTTTATGGGAAGGGAAGGTTGTGATGGTTCCTAAGTTTTGTATATATTAATATTGTTTGTATATATCTATAGCTGCATGATTTAGTTCTTGACAAGCCTTGATTGGTGATACCCTTGTTTCTGGACGCAATCCTCTGGATGTAGTTTTCCTGGGAGTTTGGGTGCCTTAAAAAAAGAGGCTGTTTGACTCGGATGACCTATGATGAGCCCTTGTGGCTTTTGTCATCTGTTATATTATATTGTGGGTGACTTTGGTGATGGTGCTTTTTGTATGGGGGTTTTGACAGATGCGGATGACCTTTGATAGGCCCTTGTAGATTTCGCATCCGTGAAATTATGTTATGTTATGTTATGTAAGATTTCAGAAGTAGGTAAACATTACGATCGGTGGGGCGAACGATGGGGCGTAAACTATTTTGTCTGTGTTCCAATATGTTTCATTTTTTTTTAGTAAATTTAAAGGGATTGCTCATGGTGGGTTTAAAGGCTACAGTGGGACCGTGCTCCCCCCCCCCCAGTATATAATCATATTTGTTTATAGAGTAATGTTCTAAGATTTTTTTTAAACATTTTTATTTAACCAAACACATATAAATATGCATACGCAGGTGAACGAAACATACATGCCAAAAAAATACACTTTTGGGGGCACGGCACAGATCTTCATGTTTACAAAGACGTATACCCACCGCAATAAAGTAAGTAAACAGCATATTTTGTTTGGTAATTTTCAGGTCTTTTTTGACCAAAATGGCATCAGATATATTTGAACTAGGACTCAAACGCGGATGAATATTCATGCATGGGAGAACAAAACATCCTCTGGATGTAGTTTTCCTAGGAGTTTGGGTGCCTTAAGAAAGAGGCCGTTTGACTTGGATGACCTATGATGAGCCCTTGTGGCTTTTGTCATCTGTTATATTATATTGTGGAGGACTTTGGTGATGGTGCTTTTTGTGGGTGGGTTTTGATGGATACGGATGACCTTTGATAGGCCCTTGTGGCTTTTGTCACCGGTAAAATTATGTTATGGCCGGAACAGGGTCCTAGCTTATTTAGGGCTATTTTTCCTAGCTACTTTTTCTGAGCTGAAATCTATGTGGATAAAGTTTATGGCGAATTTCCAAATATATACTGGGGGGCTGTGCCCCCCCCCCCCCTAAAAAAAAAAACAGATTGAAATCTCAGGATTGTCATCGGCCAATCCCCCCAAACAATGAGCCTACCCTGAAAATAAGCTAGAATCGCAACATTTACCAACCCAACTTGGTGTTGTTTGATTTCTGCTGAAAAAAAAACAAACACTTTTTCGGGCGTGCCACCGATCTTCAGGTTTACGAAATTACTTACACAATTGGATGTAATAGATGGGGAAATTAGGCTAACTGCTTAATTAATTGCATGCAAAAAATGAGTTTTAAATAAATAATTATTACAAACTTTGGTGATATAGAAAGGTTTTAATAACTATAGTAAACAAGTGGACTAAATAGTTTAATTTTCAGAGTTGTTTATATATAAGATTGCTCTCGGGGACGAAAACAGGTTACCGATTAAGCCACCCTTGGTATCAGAATGTGGCACTTATTTTCTGTGAAGAAGAGAAATAATTAATTAACCTTATTCATTTCTCTTTTAATGAACAATAATATCGAGTATGGTTTGGTTGGTTGTGGTTTTTGATGAACAAGGATGAATTCAAAGTTAGTTTTAAGGATTTAATATATATATATATATATATATATATATATATATATATATATATATATATATATATATATATATATATATATATATATATATATATATATATATATATATATATATATATATATGTAATACTTCAGATTCGTGGCGCACGGTAGATGGCGCTGTTAGTCGGCTACAATTTTGGGCTACAGCATATCTCTTATGACGTCAGACGGTAGCCTCAGATATGACCAATCACGGCGTTATATTGTTTTGTTGTTTTGGGGATTTGTAACTTTTAGTTTGTATTATTTACTAAATATCTGCGCCTCTGCTTGTTTATAGTTTTTTCTAAGTTAGGTAAGGTTTCTTGATGTCTTTTATTGTTTTTTTTTGTTTTCGTATATTTTGTATTGTTACGAACGATAACAGCTTCTTACTGGCAACGTCGTAGCTTATAACTATGACCCGTTTTGCAAAAAAAATTTTGTAGTTATGTCGTCTGCGTGCTCTACTTGTGCTTCGTCATTATTCGAATTTGGCTTTATTTTGCATAACCGCGAAAAACTTTTAGATTATCTAGAGGCTCATAAATTAATTAAGAAAACTATAAAATGCCCAAAATACAGTGCGAATTTACATTTTTCGGAAAATTTACTGTTTCGTTGTGATAAGTTCTATTTAAACGAAAACGGTAAACATTCTGTTGGCTATCTCGCAACCGCTCTTTTCGTGAAGAAATTTTCCAGTATCAAAGAGCGATTCCACGAATTTCTGCTAGCCATAGCAGAATTATACCCGCCTAGCAGAATTATACCCGCCCGCTTGAAGTTAGTATTGTTTGTCTTTAGGTTACGTTTTTTCTGCCAGTAAAAAGCTGCTCGTGGGGGAGTAAGCACTGCAGGGAGACCACCCTACGATGACCCTGAGTTTCAATCAATTGGGGGGGGTCTGGGGGGCGCAGCCCCCCAGTATATTCTTATGCCAAAAAATATTACGCAAATATTGTTCACATCTGACGCTACCGTCTGACGTCATAAGAGATATGCTGTAGCCCAAAATTGTAGCCGACTAACAGCGCCATCTACCGTGCGCCACGAATCTGAAGTGTTACCATATATATATATATATATATATATATATATATATATATATATATATATATATATATATATATATATATATATATATATATATATATATATATGTAAACATGTAGACGAGCGGCCCGGCCGGAAAAAAAATATTTTGTGTCAATATTATCGTTCCCCCGTGTCATTTCTGACGTGATACCTCAACCCCAACCCCTATTATAATTCGCAAAACGATTAAAGGCGCTGACATGATGTGTTAAAGCATTGGTAATACTTCAGATTTGAGGCGCACAGTAGATGGCGCTGTTAGTCGGCTACAATTTTGGGCTACAGCATATCTCTTATGACGTCAGATGGTAGCGTCAAATGTGACAATCACTGCGTTATATTTTTTTTGTTGTTTTGGGGATTTGTAACTTTTAGTCTATTATTTACTAAATATCTGCGCTATGCTCGTTTATAATTTTTTTCTAAGTTATGTAAGGTTTCTTGATGTCTTTAATTGTTTTTGTTTTGTTTTCGTATTTTTTGTTTACTGCGAACGATAACAGCTTCTTACTAGCAACATCGTAGCTTATAAATAGGACCCGTTTTGCAATTTTTTTTTTTTCGTTATTGTGTTTTCGTGCTCTCAATGTGCTTCTTTGTTATTCGAATTCGGCTTTACTTTCTATGATCGCGAAAAAACTTTTAAATTATCTATAAGCGCATAAACTAATCAAGAAACCTATAGAAGTAAGAATTGTTTGTTATTAGGTTAGGATTTCTGCCAGTAAAAAGCTGTGGGGAGAAAAAACCCCCCGTAAATTCAAGGGGACTGCTCGTGGGGGAGATATCACTGTAGGAAGACCACCCTGCGATGATCCTGAGTTTCAATCAACTGGATGGGTCTGGGGGGCGCAGCCCCCCAGTATATACCCATATACAAAAAAAATATTACTCCGATATTGTTCACAGCTGACGCTACCGTCTGACGTCATAAGAGATAGGTTGTAGCCCAAAATTGTAGCCAGACTAACAGCGCCATCTACCGTGCGCCCCGAATCTGAAGTGTTACCAAAGCATTAACCTCTGTAAACGTCAGAACATTATAAAAATTAGGATTATATTCTGGGGGGCTGTTCCCCCCTCCCCCTCCCCCAATTTAATAAAACTCAGGATCATCGTAGTGTGGTCCACGCATCGTGTTTAACCCCCCACGAGCCATCCCCTATAAATGTACACCAAAAACGTGAAACATTTTCGAACACGGACTAAATAGTACATCTTATCGGCAGGCCGCTGGTCTACATATTTACCTATATAAATATATATATATATATATATATATATATATATATATATATATATGTTGCGAGGAAAACACTTCAATTTTGGGGCGCACAGTAGGTGGCGATGTTTATAGGCTACAATTTAGGGCTACAATATATGTCTTAAGACGTCAGACGGTAGCGTCAGATGTGAACAATTACAGAGTTATTTTTTTTGTATATGAGTATATACTGAATCGCTGCGCCCCCCAGACCTCCTCCAATCGATTGAAACTCAGGAGCATCGCAGGATGGTTTCTCGCAGTGATATCTCCCCCACGAACAGTCCCTTTGAATTTACTAGTGTTTTTTTCCTCCCAACAGTTTTTACTGACAGAGAAACCTAACCTAATAACAAACAATACTTACTTTTATAGGTTTCTTTATTAGTTTAGGCGGCTCTATATAATCTAAACGTTTTTCGCGATTATACAAAATAAAGCCAATTTCGAATAACGAAGAAGCAAATGGAGAGCACAAAAACGCAATAACGAAACTATAACATTTGCAAAACGGGACCAATTTATTAGCTACGACGTTGCCAGTAAGAAGCTGTTATCGTTCACAAAATATACGAAAACAAAACAAAAAAAACAATACAAGATATCAGGAAACCTTACCTTACTAAGAAAAAAACTATAAGCGAGCAAAGGCGCAGATATTTAGTAAATAATACAGACTAAAAGTTACAAATCCCGAAAACAACAAAAATATATAACGCCGTGATTGGTTACATCTCAAGCTACCGTCTGACGTTATAAGAAACATATTGTAGCCCAAAATTGTAGCCTACTAACAGCGCCACCTACTGTGCGCCCCGATCCGGAAGTATTACCGTTGCGAGTATGGGGGATGCGATTCTAGTATATTTTAAGGGTCGGCTCGTTGTTGGGGACGGCTCGTCGGGGGAAAGGGTCTAGGAGGATCCTGATATTTAAATCATTTGGAGGGATCTGGGAAGTACATAGATTTCAGCTCAGAAAAAGTTGCTAGGAAAAATAGCCCCAAATAGGCTTGGACTCGGATCCAGTCATACTCTACACAATTATATATATATATATATATATATATATATATATATATATATATATATATATATATATATATATATATATATATATATATATATATATATAGGTGTAATCGGATCATACATCCGCCGAGCATATAAATGCTACTCTACGTGGGAACTTTTCCATCAAGGGATCTACCGCGTACAACAAACAGTCGTGAACAACGGTTTCTGGAATCGCATGCTTTGAAATCAATTCAAATCATTTTTAAGTATGCAAATCAAAGAGACGGATAAACCGAAAGTAATCAGGAATCACTAAATAGCATCAAACTGCATTATAAAATCAGATGTCTACGGCCTCCCGCCTAGTATAGTTGTTAGCGCACTTGCCCGGCAATCGTTGGGTCGGCAGTTCGAACTTCAGCCCAGATTCTTTTTAAAGCTGACACTATTTACTAGGGAGGTTACCTCCGCGGCTGGGCATCATGGTGGGGCCGGGTAGGTGGAGCTTGGAAACCACTATAATGGTTTCCTACTTTTGTTCCTAATGGCCTTCATTGGGATACATTGCTCTTGGACTACATTTATTATATGCTTGAAAGTATCCCACGTCCCGTAAGCATTTTTACCTCTGAATTCTACATCCCAGTCTACCAAATTTAGCAAGCTTTATAGTTTTACATAATCTACTTTATGAAAATTTGGATCTTTTACAGCATTCTCGGTTATTTTACCCTTCTCAATTCCCAAGTTAAAACGAACTATCTGATGGTCACTATTTTCCAATGCTTCCCCAACAGTCAATTCTTGAACTAAATGATCAGTGTTAGAAAGTACTAAATCTAATATATTGTCCTTCCCTCGTTGGCTCACTAACAAATTGATTAAAAAAAATATCCTCAAAGCATTCTATGAACCTGCCACTAGTTCTATTCCTACCTATCATATTTTCCCAGTCCACAAAGTTTAAGTTGAAGTCCCCAATAATAACTGCAGCTGTTTCACATTACTTATTTCCCATATCATTAGTTTATCTATATCATCAGTCTGCACAGGTGGTCTGTAAAAACCTCCCAAATGTACCATTCTATTTTTACTGAACCTAATATCTATCCGAACTGACTCAACTCTATCCTGCCTTATTGAAGTATTTAGACTTGAAAGAATGTTGTTTTTTATATAGATAATTATTCTTCCACTAATCCTACCTGCAATTTGAATAATGTACATATTATAGCCCTGTAAATCAAATTCACTTATAGTGTCACTAAATTCTATTTCATTAACCCATGATTCAGTAACACATAATATATATATATATATATATATATATATATATATATATATATATATATATATATATATATATATATATATACATATATATATATCCTCATCGTTAATATAACTAAATAGCTCATCCTTCTTGTTTCTAAGACTACGAGTATTTGTATAGAAACAATTAACCCTCCTATCCCTGAAGCACCTCTTGAAACCTGAATGACCTCACCTCTATCACCTTGGAACCTATTTCTGTTATCCGCCAAGTCCATTCTACTTTCAGTACTATAATGTCCTCTCATAATTCCCTGACTACTATTAGTATCTAGTTTCCCGCCCGCAAAGATGCAGTTTTTTTATCATTGTATATTATGGGTGATTTGGATTTTGACGAGCCTTGATAATGATGCTTTTTGTTTCTTAGCCATTCCTGTTGATGGTTAAAATTGTATATAGTAGTTACATGATCTGACGCAATCGTATGTATTTTGAAAATTGTAAATTGTAGATACATAATCCTATGGATGCATTTTGCGGGTGCGTTTTGACAGATGCGGATGACTTTATTAGGCCCTTGTGGCTTTATTCATTCTGAAATTATGTTGTTATGGCAGGCAGGGCACCTAAGAGAAAGATAACTCTGATTTAAAAACCCAGGAGACACAGACATAATTTGCCTCTTCCAAAAGATCGTCTGTGAGTAAAATAGACGAAATAAACATCAAAGAGATTGTCAACTGTAAAATCAAGAGTAAGAATTAAATGGAGAAAATTCAACTTATTATTATAGCAATGCCCTTTGGACATTCCTTAATATATACATATATATATATATATATATATATATATATATATATATATATATATATATATATATATATATATATATATATATATATATATATATATATATATATATATATATATATATATATATATATTTATATATATATATATATATATATATATATATATATATATATATATATATATATATATATATATATATATATATATATATATATATATATATATATATATATATATATATATATATATTTATATATATTTATATATATATATATATATATATATATATATATTATATATATTTATATATATATATATATATATATATATATATATATATATATATATATATATATATATATATATATATATATATATATATATATATATATATATATATATATATATATATATATATATATATATTTTTATATATATATATATATATATATATTATATATATATATATATCATTTATTATGTATAAAATTTAAATCATTCACTTCTTTTTACTCAACTTTTGTATATTAAATCATTTATGTTATACAAATTATGTACAACTTAATAATTAATTCATTTATTTTAATTAACTTTTTGTCATTACAATCATTCAATTAATTTATCTATAACTTTTTGCAATTCAATTATATTATGTAACGTTTAATAAATTAAATATCCTGTGACGAAATACTGTTTTCATTTAATGTACTACTGGTTCAAACAACATCTCTTAGAATTTCACTCCCACACAAACACATGCTTTCAGTTCAACCAAATTGAACACGAGTATTCCTCATTCGTCTCTCGCCATTCTCAGCATAAAGGTCGGTAATAATTCCTTCTACATTTACTAATTTAACTCCAAACAAATCATACTTAGTTTAATTCCTCATCCTCTCATACTTATTATCTGCAAACTGCCATACGAGAGTAGGTCCTAATTCTGGTTACTTCTCGCATTGCAGACCCCAATTCAGTCCATCATATTCTCCTTCGTTTTCACTTTCGCTCCACATAATACTTCATTTCATATATTAGTTACTGTACATATTGTTACGTTAAATCAGTTACTTTATTATATTTACTTTACCGCATCTTACATTGTATTCCTAATTCAATTCTCATTACCATTCGTTACTTCTGTGAATATATTTATATTTGTTTAATTGTTTTTCGTACAACCCTAGTTCAAAATTTATTTCACTTTGATCGTAGGCCTAAACATTAGCAGATGACGATTCCATCTAAACTCAAAATTTATGGTAATGGTTTTCTAATAGCTATTTAGGCTGATTTATTAACCAAAAATAAATCCCATTTATAACCAAATACCATAATTATATACTATAAACGACAAAATAACAATCTCCTTATGAAAAACAAAAGCTAAAAAACTCCTCGTATCTAAAGTCAGCCAACATAGTTTACGAGTTTATCTTCCCAAATAAAGAATGCAGGCTTTATAATAACTCCAAATATATTGGCATGACAACCACCACCCTTTCGAGGCGTTTAACCATGAACCTGCAAAGCTGAAGGCCAAAAATCATATGGAGAACGCAAATAGCATCAACCTATCTAGGATATTGTAGCTGAAAACACCACAATTAAAAGAAAAGATGGAAATAAAGTGAGGCTGAACATCTTTGAAGCAATCTTAATAAACGAAGAGAAGGCGGCCATCAACACAAGCCACGAACTGGAATAGAAGATTAAAATTGTTATATAATTACACTCACCGGATTGGCTAGTTTCCTTTGACGTTACGTTTAGGCGAGGAGGAATAAAATCCCCCCAAAACAGGTTTCTTTGAGTATACAAGATTCTGACTCAACCATACTTCATCGGTAAAGTAGGAAAGAAAACATGAATACGCTAAGAAGATGATCGAATAGATCGAAAGCTCTGCAATTGAAGTTCGTTTTTTACCAAACGCATTGTTAGAAAGAGAGATCAATATAGGACAAGTGATCTATCATCCACAAGATGGATTAAAAAAGATAGTAAGAAGACTAGAAAGATGGCAAAGGAAATTGATCAAGGCGAAAAATAATTTCACGGATGACAAAAGCCACAAGGGCCTATCAAAGGTTATCCGCCTCTGTCAAAACCCACCCACAAAATGCATCCATAGGATTGTGTCAGATCATGCATCTACAATATACAATTAGAACCATCTACAGGAATATGTTGTAAACAAACGGCATCATCATCAAGACTAGTCAAAATACAAGTCAATAATAAAAAAACTGCATCCACAAGAATGAGTCCAGAATACCCCCCCCCCCCCAAGCAGTAAATTTGTATGTATATATATTATTGTAACACATCAGTGTGTGGCAATTTTAAAGTTTTTTATTGTTACTGATGTGTTACCATAATATATATATATATATATATATATATATATATATATATATATATATATATATATATATATATATATATATATATATATATATATATATATATATATATATGATCTCTTATGGGAGAAGTTCAGTAATACCTCTTGTTTAGCGGCGCACGATGGGGGGCACTAGTTCTAGGCTACAATTTCAAGCCTCATTACGTCAGACGGTAACCTAATCTAGATTTTACCAATTAGAGCGTTTTATTTGTTTGTATTTTGTTTTTGACCTTCATTCTTTATTATTCATTAAATGCCTGCACTTCTACTCAGTTATATTATTTTTTCATTATTTCGTTTACCTATTTCATTAGAATACAAAAGTGTCAGCATTGCCTTCTCTAAATGTGTCAATAAACCATTATTTCCACACACTGACCACTTTTGATTCTCACTCAATTCACACATCGGCAACCCTGAATACAAGTTTTTATAAGTGTCCTTCTTACGCTTTTCGCGCCAAAATCCGTTTGTTTAACGTATTTCACCTAGTTCTGTGTTTTTTTGCGTATTAACATTTTTAATCTTTAATAAGACTTCTCATAATTCCTCGATAAATTTAATGAACTTTGGTCGAAATTATAAGCCCATTTTGAAAGAGAAGCGGTGCGACTGGTATGGCATGATTATAATATCCACAGCACTAAATAGTAAGTTTATTTTGTCTTTGGATTCGAGCCTAATGCTAAGCTTTCAAATTAATACTACAGAGTGTTTTGGATAAGGTTTCGTTGTATATACTTGTTCCTGGGGTATGTGGGCTGGTACTAATGGTATTTAGTTTTTAGGCATTTTAGTCATCAATACGGCTTCGTTTTTGCGCGAAAAGCAGTTATTTTTAAGATACTATCGCTGCCTCTAGAAGCGTACTTAGAGTGCTATTATCTTAAAAATAGGTGCTTCACGCGACTAATAGAAGCTGAAAATGATGAATATAATGCCTGCAAAAACCATTAGTAGTTTTTACTACAAAATCACGGCGTAGGTTTTCTGAAGTTTCACCAAACATACATTAATTGTAGCCCAGAAATAGCGCCTCCTATCGTGCGCCCCTAAACTAAAGTATTACTGAATGTTCTTTTTCAAAACAACAGATCCTGTCCAATGGCATCATAAATTGGCATCACTGTGTATTCGATGTTAACCCGTTAGTCTTCGCATATAGCAATCACCTATCAGACAGGGTGTATATATATATATATATATATATATATATATATATATATATATATATATATATATATATATATATATATATATATATATATATATATATATATATATATATTCAATGTCCCGCAGGAAAAATGAAAAGGTGCTTCTATGTACTTTCGTACTTTCGAACTTTATTCACTATTTGTTGCCATCTGTTGATAGAATAACAAAATGGATCGAAGCCATACCGATTTCAGACCTAATTGTTGCAATGGTTGATTGACACTTTTTGAATGATTGGGTTTTGTGTACCCTGTAGCGGTCTACACCCCTACAAATGTAAATATTTATTTCTTACTATATATATATATATATATATATATATATATATATATATATATATATATATATATATATATATATATATATATATATATATATATATATATATATATATATATAGGATGACCAGGACAGAGCCGTAGATGCCTCGTCACATATATTTCAAACGTTTTAGGATTCTAACTAATCCCATCATCAGTGCGAAAGAAAAAATACAAAATACAGAGTTAAATGTATGCATAAAAAGTTAACACATGTAATAAAATTGTGAAACATGAATATTAAATTTGAGACTAATTGATTACATTAGAAATATGGAGGAAAAAACAAATTAAACCAACGAGAAAATTTCTAAAAAATAGGAAGCAAAATAATTGACAGTGGATTTTATTCTTGCACCCCCCTAAAAAAAACAATGTGAAATTTAACAAATTAGCATGTTTTTTAATGAGTCACTATATTTAATTGGACATATAATGAGTTATTATTTAGCCTGGGTTTAAGTTTTGCAATATAACTTGACTAGATGTTTTTTACCGCATTAAGTATCGTGAAGTTCTCGAGTGTAACCCTAGAGCCACATTGTGTCAGATGATATCGAATATATAATTTCAAGTAGGGTTGGTAACCCTGACTTAAATCAGGAGATTGATACAACCGCTCTCCCAAGCGTCTTAAAATAACCCATGAGGCTTCATTCTCTTGGCTGTGCTTCATCGGTCACCAGGTCTGTAAATATTTAAATTGCAATTGTAGCTTAGGCTAAATATTTCCCAGATAGAATCCCGAATTAATGCTTGATTCTTTTGTCTCATTTACAGACCCATTCAACTCCCTTATAATCCGATTTCCTTATAATCTATTTACCAGTTACTATTTAACAATTACTTATAATCCAATTATCAATCATCATTTGTTATAATCCATTTACTATCCGCTAATTATCTATTTACCCATTACTATCCACCAATTATCTATTTACCAATTACTACCCACCAATTATATATTTACCAATTATCTAATTACAAATTATTAATCATCATTTGCTATAATCCAATTACAATTACCAATTATCAATCATCATTTGTTATAATCCAATTACAATTACCAATTATCAATCAGCATTTGTTATAATCAAATTACTATATTATGAATTATCAATCATCAGTTGTTATACTCTAATTGCCAATAATCTATTTATCATTTATCTAATTATCATTTATGATTTATATTTATTAATTATACCAAACGATATTTATCAATTGTAAATCCATTCCCGTTAACTCATTCAAATTTAATTCACGTTTAATTCTCAATCCAATCATAAATTGTTACTTGACAAATTCGCCCTTAAATAATCTAACTGTTTATTCGATAATATATATTTTTCCCAAGACTCTTTGTTTTTAATTCACGAATTTTCCACACGTCGCCAAGATTAGGCCTAAGGAATTCGTCTGTAAATTTAGACTCGCATTAGCATTTAACAATTCATTCCTTTGAATAACGAAATATAGGTTTTTATGTTTATTGTGATCTAAGAGCTATCTAAGATATTACCGTGTGAGGGTATGGAACGTACATACTCGCATGCCGCCAGACAATCGTGGGAACGAAAGAAATTTGTTGTTTGAGTTGACCTTCGTCTCCTCTCCCCCCCTCCTGCCCTGACATTCTACCGCCCTCCTCCGCCTTCCTCTTGACCTAAGTCGTTATCCGTGCCAAACTTTCCCAACACGCGACGGGAAGTCTGACGAAAGCATGCCTATCTCACAGAGAAGCCTAAATTCTAATTGCCTTCTTTATGATACCATGGAGATTGTCCAGAAGGCGCTGCGATAAGCGAATTGTCGTATAGGAAATCTCTCTGTCGATTTTACACAGTCCGCGGTATAAATGACAACGCCGTTCATCCCTCGAGAGAAGTGTTCCAAACCTACTCTCGTAACCTTCACGTTGAACGAGAATCGTTGCCGTAACGTATCGACTGCCAACGCGCCGCTGAGTTAACTTGGTCGCTGTCTCAAAGTGTTCCTGCGGCAAATCCCGCCCCGCAGAGTCTGTGACTAGAAGAATACGCTCTGTTGCTCAACGTAACTTGAGAAAGAAAAAGGAACATCCAAATAGTTACTGGAAGTAACTATTTGTTAGTGTCACATCCAGTTAGGAGTGAACTAACCGGAACTGCAGTCAGAAGCCCCGAACCCGTCGTCTTATTCCCCCTTTCCCCGAGAACTCGTGTTAACACCACCCGAACCACCCTGTCTGGACCTGAGTAGTCGCCTCTCCAATCCATCACAATTAATGGTAATCTGTAAACCCAGTGTCCCTCTACTCTTAAATTACCTATTTAATTAACAGTGATTGATACTCCCATTGATTCATTATAATTCTAGACGCTTAACGTCAGTGTTATCCTCCCCTCCTTTTTTTAAAGAGATTCAAGTGAGTCATTCCCTGATATAATTATTTACAATTGCTGTCAACCCGGACTAATCCGTGTTAAATATTTAATCCTTATTTACCTAAATGCCCGTTTAACTATTGCTACTAATTATTATTTTGGTGTAAAGTAAAGTTTATTTTTGTACGTGCGTTTATTTGTAGCTCCTTCTTTTTGACGTACCCTTGGCAAGACTTTAATTAAGAATCCCTTCGGCTAATTTATTCAACCTGTATTATGCACTCTTAGAATCTAACAATCACAAACCTCTCCCCAGTAACAAGTGGGACTTTTATAGTGAGAATCCTGGCCGTGGCACAACCCTCCTCTAACCAGCTTTCGCACTTTCAGTAGGAATTAAAGCATATATATATATATATATATATATATATATATATATATATATATATATATATATATATATATATATATATATATATATATATAATGATCGTAGATTGAGTCAAAGGGCCTCTATACCATCGACTTAAACAAAAGCGGTGTTTCCAGATCAAGGACAAAAATAATTATTGGACCAGACTATGAGCAATTCTACGACATACCGCATATATTCATTTAAAACCTATAAATGGTGCCCAGACCCGGGAGAGGAAGCGTTAGCCCTTGGATAACATTTCCAAACGGGCTCTCTTCATTTCTCCAAAATACGCTCCGCTTCTAGGAAGGAGGTTGTATAGCATACGAGAAGTGCAGGCGAGTGGCTAAAATGCTTCGTTTGAATGAGTCTTTTTAGACTCAAGATGCCGGAATGGATTCACCGCTGGCTAACAGTGGTCCAGCGACGCGGGAAGCTGTTCGCAACTCGCCTACGCTATTATTTTTTCTTTTTTTACCTTTTCCTACTCCCCTCTATCTATATACCCATTTGTTAGCAATGGCATCAAGGAACGTAGCCATAAAACGTTTAAAACCTGCATAATGTCTTGTTGTTAAGGGTGGTTGATAGCACTCTCCGTTATACTTTGTGGTATTCGGGCCTTACCTAAAGATTCGGAGGTTTCGCCATTTCAGCTATCACAGAAAATTTTTGTCCTAAACATTTTGGGGGGATCTGTGGTCACACCAAGGGAACGTGGTGGCCTTCCTATGTACTGCTCACATCGCAGAAGAGAGGCAGGGGAGCTGGCATGTAAGTTCCCCTTCAAAGACAGATTCTAAATTTATTACGAACTAGCAAAAAACTATGCCAAAAAATAATCTTGCTTATGAATCAACATGAATCTAGCACTCGATACCATTTCTGGGTTCGAGTCAATCGGGTCTGAAAACCATTGATGCGACTTATGTAGGCCATTTCGGTGTTATTATGCTAAAAATAGAGCAATTTGCAGAATAATATGGTTACCTAATCTTCAGTGTCCCTATATGACAAAGAGTAATGAGTTTCAAAAATATTTTTCTCAAGGTGTGGCAGATGATGGGGAAAGTAATTTAAATGATTCAGAAACTATTCCAAACGCTCCAATTGATGATGAACATTCAAGTGTATATATGAGGCGTGTTGTGCAAAAGAGAACTAATCCGACCGACCTTATTTTTGTGTAATTTGTGGTTAAAGTTAAGTACTGATAACTACCGAATAAAGTGGTGCTATGTATTGCTATTATACATCAAATTAAATATGTTGGTTAGATCTTTCATGCCATTGAGTTTTTACTAAAATAATTTATTTTTTTTATTACGGCTCAATTTTACGGCTAGGACATTGTCCATAATGAGGCTGAGTTAACGGGGGGGGGGACTTTAAGGATTGACTCTCCTCTTTTACACTGAGTTGAGACAGTTAAGGAACATTGTTCTGTTCCTTAGCGGAGTTAACAACCCTTTCCCAAACCATTCTCTCATGAAAGGGTCACTATGATCACAGTGGATTCACAGAAATGACTAGATCAGTCCTAGACGTCCATAATATCGTCGTCTGGGTCTTCCTGTGCCACACCCTCATGGGTTGCTAGCAAGCCTTGTGCAGTGAAGATGTTCATGTAGAAGCTGCTGTACTCAGGTGGAACAAACTGCAACAGGTGCTTCAGATCGTCCAGCTTCTCATGTGTCATCTCTACCCCTTCCGGATACTTGATGGTCAATTGGACGGCAGGTAAATCAAACTTTGATGGGTCATAGGCCGCACCCATTCCCTTCTGAAGCTTGACCTCAATCGGGTGTTCGAGTTCCTCTGAGTACGACCGTATTATACCCATTCCCTGCTTGTCGGTGGCTTTGAAGCTAAACATCCAACCATTCTTGAACCCAGCCCGAGAGAGGATGGGCTTAGTGCATAGGGACTGCAGGGGGTTGAGATTTACAAAGTTGTTAGCACCCATCTCGACGACGGTGAAATGGTTTGTTTTTCTGGTCTCATTCATTAGAAAGATGTAGTGAGGTGTGATGTAGATCTGCAGCTCCTCACACACAATCTTTAGTTACCGAAGCTCTGGTCACAGTGCAGGAAAGAATGGCCGGACATCAGGTAATAATGCTTGATCGAGGCAAACCTTCCACTCTACACGAACCGCAGAAGGAGAAGGCACAGGTTAATGTTTTTTTTTATTTTGGTCACTGCAGTTGTCAGATAAGATGATGAGTTTGTTAGGAGAGTCTGGAATGTAGTTATTAAAGTAGTGGATCAGACAGTTGCCAATCTCACTAAATCCCCCTTTTCCAGTAGCCTCATTCCAGACATACAAATTGGTTCCGCGCTCTCTCAGGTTGTGTACGCAAAAGTTGTACGTCCACATATTCCTTTTATAATACTGGATGCTGGTGGTGAGGCGGAGCGTAGCAAGGGTGTGCTGCAAGTCCATGGCCACAGCAGCCAAGGGTCGGGTCTTTATCCTCCACGTAGACGTTCATGATGTTACGTGCTACCTTAGACCTGGAGAGGTGGAGTTGTTTTTCTATTTTCATTTGGAAGATGCTCGCCACATCTTTATCAAGCCCAGCATACTCCATCTGCTTCTTTATGAGGTCACAGGTGTCGCATTTAGGTGGGTGGGCACTGTGTTGTAGGTCCCGAACACGTCTTTATACTTATTCCACTTACTTTCTAATCGGCAGCATCCTTTTATGTACACATCTTGACCTACCAGTCATAATAGGATTGCTGACTGTACCCATGGAGGAGGTAGACCTTTTCCCGGCTCTTGGCCGGCGAAAAATTGATTTCATTTAACGTACTGGTTCAAACAACATCTCTTAAAATTTCACGCACATACAAACACACGCATTTCACCAATTGTGAAATAACGCGAATTCTCTCCCATTCGTGCTCGACTCTACTTCCAATCAAGGACAGTTATAAATCGTATCACACTTATTCTCTGCAAACTGCCATACGAAGTAGGTCCTAATTCTAGTTACTTCTCGCATTTAAGACCCCAATTCGCAGTCCATCATAGTCTCCTTCGCTTTCACTTTCACTTCACATCACACTTTACAACATATTCATTTCATCTATTAGTTACTTTGCATCTTGTTACTTTAAATCAGTTACTTTATTATATTTACTTTACCGCATCTTATGATGTATTCCTAATTCAATTCTCATTGTGCATTCGTTAATTTTGTGAATATGCTCGTATTTATTTTTGTTTATTTTTTTTTCTTACAAACCTAGTTCACAAGTCCAAAATTAATTTCACGTTAGTCGTTAGGCCTAAAAACTAGCTGACGACAATTTCCATAAAACACACCAAATAAAGACATCTATTTGCGGCCAACCCGATCATCATAACCAACCGTATGCCTCGAACCCCCAGCTCACACACAGGCAGCCATATGCGTACCTCTCGCTTCCTGTATATGATCCTGCAAACTCAATTGCATGGTTGGAAGTCTCATCCCCCCTCCTTAGACCTCAGAACATCACCGAAGAAGAGAAAGTTGCGGCAATAATTCAGCGGTTGCCCATAAGTATCCTTATTCAATTCAGAGAAGTGCTAATTGACGGGGAACATGCTGGTGTTCTAGACCGCCTGAAGGAGGCTTTCCCCAACAAATACGGTAGGTCCCAAATAGACGACCTAAGAGAGCTTCTGAATACTCAGGAAAAGAGAGATAAGAGTCCTACTTTTTTTAACTCATCTGAAGGACCTTATCAGGGTGAAAGGTGCTCAAATCGAACTTTTTAGCCCTCTCCTCACTGAGATTTTCATGAGAGGAGTCCCGGATGGAATCAGGCTATTGATTCTAAGCTCGAGCCTCACGAGCATCGAGGAGACTGCTGCAGCCGCAGGCAAATTATACAAGTGTACTTACGTGAATTGGGGCAATACAGAGGATTGAAGCCGACATCCAGCAGTTAAAGATGCAGCGGATATCACAGAGCGAGCACGCACACGGGTTTGGCGATCGAAGGCTCAGGTTCCACTCTGGTTCACAAAAGAGAAACCAACGAGGGCAGACCGATGCAAGAGGTGAGAGACAGCAGAATATTCAACCTCATTCAACCTCCAATTATTCTCACCATCCTCCACACTATCGGGGTCTATGCTGGTATCATCAAAGGTACGGGCACAAGGCTGTACACTGTACACAACCTTGTAGCCAGCGTTATGCTTCTTCACATAATGCGCCATCTAGTCTCCCGAAGCATAACGGTTCATTTTCCTCTCGTTCAACTCATTAGTGCTGGCACCACAACAAATATGGTGCACAAGCTCTAAAATGCTTGCAACCGTGCATATATTTGGAACCAGGACCT
The DNA here is from genome assembly GCA_963969495.1 of Ceratothoa steindachneri. NCBI lineage: Eukaryota > Metazoa > Arthropoda > Malacostraca > Isopoda > Cymothoidae > Ceratothoa > Ceratothoa steindachneri. The sequence continues at coordinate 121,672,379 of OZ018325.1, forward strand.
TCTAACCTCAGCCCTCCAGTTTTATCACTTCACCCAACTCAACCACTTTCTCCAAATCCTCAAATTTCAATTTCCCAACCTTCATATTCTTGTGTTCCTCTCACTCCCGCCTCTCAATCACAAACTTTAAACTAGAAAGGCATGGGACAAAAGGATCTACATCCCCTGCCTACACCTCATTTCCTCAAGTAGGTCCTCCATTTCGTATTTTTGAACCACTTTTCTGAATTTTCATTCCTCGTGGACACTGGGGCTAAATGCAGTATAATACCAATTTCTAAGGACGACAAAGCTTCTACCCCTTAGGATTTTGTTCTAAAGGCGGCTAATTCGACCAATATTAGGACCTATGGAAGGCCTAACCTTCAAGTCTCACTCGGTCTTCTTCGGGGTTTTCGATGGACTTTATCATGGCCGAGGTAGATTTTCCAATATTGGGTCTCGATTTTCTTTCGGCTCACGACCTCTTGGTCGATTCTCGTCAACGCAAGCTTGTCGACCGCAAAACTCTCATCACTGTCTCAAATTAGTACACACATTCTCAGAGTTCCCTCCTCTCTATTCGTCTCCCATCCACCGAGCCACAGTTTCAGCACCCTCTTCAGGAGTTTCCTGAACTCACCCTTGCATTTTCGAAGGAAAGACCCATTAAACATAGTGTGGTGCATCGGATCGAGACAACAGGAAGTCCTGTATTCTCACGGCCACGCCGTCTAGCACCTGATAAACTCTGCTATGCATGATGAATTTCAATTCATGATTCATTCAGGCATTTGTAGGCCTTCCTCTTCTCCGTGGGCCTCTCCCCTTCACATCGTGCCCAAATCCACGCTGGGGGAATTCAGAGGAGTTGGGGATTACAGATCTCTTAATGCGGTAACAATTCCTGATCGCCATTCGTTGCCGTACTTAGCCGATTTCACCTCATCTCTCCATGGCTGTACGCTTTTTTCTCGCTTGGATCTGGTTCGTGCTTTTAACCAGATCCCTATTCACCCAGATGATGTCGCAAAGACTAACACCACGACTCCGTTTAGGGCTTTTGAAATGGTCAAAATGCCATATGGATTGCGTAACTCTGATCAAACTTTCCAACGCTTTATGGATCAAGTCATTAGGGGTCTTCCTTTTGTATTTTGCTACATCGATGACCGCCTAATATCATCTACCTCACTGGAGGAACACCTTTCTCACCTTCGCAAGTTTTTTCTCGTCTTCAGGAGTACGGTATTGTAATAAACACCTCCAAGTACCTCTTTGGTGTCCCGCAACTCTCATTCTTGTGGCACCATGTCTCGAGTGCAGGGATTAGCTCACTCTAAGATAAAGTTACCGCGATGCAAAACTTTTCTCGTCCTACATCACGCAAACAACTCAGGAGTTTCTGTGGCATGGTCAATTTCTACAACAGATTCATCCCTAAATGTGCCCAAGTCATGCAACCTATTAACTCTATGCTCACCAAAACCAAAAAGAACTCTCCTCTTGAATTGTTTGCTGAGGCGTGCGATTCATTCTCTCGCACCAAAAAGGCTATTGCCCGCGCTGTGAAATTGGCTCATCCTTCTCCAGAAGCCCCCATCAGCGTCGCCTCTGATGAATCCTCAACTCATATAGGTGCAACCTTGCAGCAGAAAGTTGGTGACCAATGGCAACCTCATGCTTTCTTCTCTCCCGCTCTTACAAACCCTCAAAAGAGATATTCAACGTTCTCTCGAGAACTCCTCGGAATATATCTCGCTGTCCGCCACTTCCACCATCATTTGGAAGGGCGTGAATTTACCATTTTTACTGACCATATGCCCTTGGTCGGTGCATGTTCGTCTCGTAGTACTTAGTCAGTACACACTGCAGTTGACACTCGTCATCTTGACTTCATCCTGCAGATGACGAACGATATTCGCTACGTTCCTGGTTCTGCAAACGTCGTACCGGACGCGCTCTCTCGCATTTCATCGATTTCGGGCACGCAACTCTCCCACACTGCGTCCATCGATCATGCAACAATAGCGCTTGCCCAGGAACAAGATGAAGACACACAAACCCCGCTTTACTCTTCTCAACTCGTCGTTCGCGAGATCGACTTGCCAGACAGTCCATCCAGGCGAATCCTGGTTGACTATTCAATTCCTGACTGTCCTCGTCTTCTCATTCCTCTCACTTACCGTCGGCACACTTTTGAACAAATTTATGGTCTCTCTCATCATAGCGTCAATGCCACACACAAGCTCGTTGCACAACGCTTTGATTGGTCAGGTTTGAATGCCGACGTGGCCAAATGGACGCGCTCATGCCTGCCATGCTAGCGTGCTAAGGTCCACCGCCACACAAAAGCTCCTCTGGTCCCATTTCCTCTTCCTTCGTCACGTTTTGACGCCGTTCACATCGATCTAGTAGGTCCTCTTCCTTACTCCCGTGGTTGCAATTATCTTCTCACCATGATCGATCGTTTTACTCGCTGGCCAGACGTGGTTCCTATCTCGGACATCAGAGCTTCCACTGTCACTCGAGTCTCAGCATGGGTTGCTCGTTTTGGTGTTCCCTCAACGATCATGAGTGATCGTGTCAGCCAGTTCGAATCTCACCAATGGGATGCACTCATGCCGTTGCTTGGCTCCTTTCGCCTTCGTACTACAAGCTATCATCCCCAGAGTAACTCTAAGGTATAACATCTGCATCGGACCATCAAAGCAAGCTTACGCCCCACCGATCCAAACATAACTTGGGTGGACAAGCTACCTTTGATTCTCCTTGGCATTCGCTCGTCCTTGAAAGAGGATTTGGCTTGCTTTGCAGCGGAATTAGTTTACGGTCTCAACTTCGTCTACCCAGTCAATTCTTTTCTTCCTCTGACCGACCTCTACCTTCTCACCTAGATCCTTCTTCATACGTACACAACCTTGTACGGGTGATGGCTGAAATTAAGTCAACTGACCCTAGAGTGCCTGCTAATAATTAAACCTTCGTGCCAAAGAAGATGACAACATGCTCCCATGTTTTCGTCGTCGCGATTAGCTCCTACTTCGTTGCAACCAATCTATGACAAACCGTTTCTCGTCATCTCCAGGAAGCCGAAATTCTTCGTCCTAAAGCTTGGCACCAGGCAAGATACTGTCTCTATCGACCGCCTGAAACCCGCTTATACCAAAAATGTTAATCTAGAACCACTATCACCCCATTCTCCTCCTACTATACCCATTTATGGTACAGTATTCCCTCAAAAAAACTCACCCCAGCCCTTTTAACCACCCCTGCTACTCCAACTCCACCTTCCGTTTAGCAGCCTCCTCCTCCTTTGTTGCAGGAACCTTCCTCGGCAGAAGTGGTCAGTCAGGAGCGAATCTCTCCCCCACTGGTCACTCTGTCAGCGGACAACGGTACCAAGACTCCCACATCCCGCTTGACGCCATCTCGGAAGGAACCAACAATTGGATTTTCTTGGTTCCATCAACCTTCTCTCGTGCCAGTGCCTCGTCCAACGCTACTGGCACTGCCACAGCAAATCTGTGTTCCCGTACCTGCAGCCAAACCAATGATACTGCCATCACACGCTCCGGCCGCGTCGTCTGGAGGCATCATCGGTACTTGGACTTGTAATCTCAAAATAGAAAAAGGGGGAGGGTAACCTTCTTAAGGGGGAGTGTTATAGCAATGCTCTCTTGGTATTCCTATAATAAAATCCTCCTGGGAAACTTAAATATATATATCATTATTTATTATGTATAAAATTCAAATCATTCGATTCTTTTACTTAACTTTTGTCAATTAATTCATTCATGCAAATTATGTACAACTTAATAATTCATTCATTTATTTGAATTAACTTTTGTCAATTCAATCATTCAATTATTTTATGCATAACTTTTTGCAATTGATTTTTATGTAACCTTTAATAATTCAAATATCCTGTGACGAAAAAACTGATTTCATTTAACGTACTGGTTCAAACAACATCTCTTAAAATTTCACGCACATACAAACACACACATTTCACCAATTGTGAGATAACGCGAATTCTCTCTCATTCGTGCTCGACTCTACTTCCAATCAAGGTCAGTTATAAATCGTATCACACTTATTCTCTGCAAACTTCCATACGAGATTAGGTCCTAGTTCTAGTTACTTCTCGCATTGCAGACCCCAATTCACAGTCCATCATAGTCTCCTTCTCTTTCACTTTCACTTCACATCACACTTTACAACATATTCATTGTATCTATTAGTTACTTTACATCTTGTTACTTTAAATCAGTTACTTTATTATATTTACTTTACGGAACATCTTATGTTGTATTCCGAATTAAATTCTCATTGTGCATTCGTTAATTTTGTGAATATATTTATTGTGTTTTTTGTTTTTCTTACAAACCTAGTTCACAAGTCCAAAATTAATTTCACGTTAGTCGTTAGGCCTAAAAACTAGCAGACGACTATTTCCATCAAACTCAACAAATTTATGGAAATGGTTTACAAATAGCCATTTAGGCTGATTTAATAACTAAAATAAATCCCATTAATAACTAATACCATAAGGGCATCGTTTGGAGTCTTGTTAACACTCGATGCAGTGCCACGCATGTTCAATGGGGCAGTTCCTGTCGCACCTACTTTCTTCACTGCATTAAACACTCGCTTAGAATTAATGGCATGGATGTTACAGAATACCATCTTACAAACAACAATTTTCTTATCATTTATCAGTACGGGGTATTCATGCGTCACTTTCCTCCTGCTGTCTGCCCCAGCATAGCACCTCTTCACATAACCAGTATGCACACGACTAATAATATAACTGATCTGAGCATTTTGGTAGGCCATTTTCCAATAGTTATCAAAAATAAGTTGAGCATTAGAAGCATCAACCACATCGTAACACTTTCTGAGGCACGTACAAGGGGGCCCTTGCCTCTTGCGGCCACATGACGCATTTTGGGACCCTGACTAACATAGGCTTCACTACTGTTACGTTTCAGCTTGGCTATGCTCTTCTTCCACTTACTTTGATCATGAACGCGCTTTTTAGGTTGTTCCTGGCTCCAAATATCGTCCTCACTGACATCCCCACTACTAACCACAATAGCTGGGTTATCAATCTCCTCGCTTGAACTAATTATGCCCGAGAATCCAGGAAAAAAACAACGAAAAACACAGGGAGGGGGGGGGGGGAGAGATCATGTGCATCACCGATTTAAATGTTGTAAGGTGAGTTATTAAAGGGTTCGAGGAGAGAGAGAGGAAAACATGCCAGACCGTCGAGACACGCTCCGAGCGGGTTATTGCACCATATTTTTCGTTTTCATTGGCCGCGGCACTTTCGCAGCTAAGTTCCCTTTTGCCTCCCGGCTGAAAGTTAGTCTGACCCATATGTTGGACTAAAACAAACAACTTTGGACCTTAGTACGCCCCCTAGAATGTCCGCCTTTGCCTTTTCCGACATTACCACAAGATTTTTAAATGGCGGTGGGCGCCGCTACCAAATTTTTGAAACCGCTATCCGCTATCTTGGCTAGCTGAAACCACTACCGCTACTAGCGCTACTTTTTTAAAAATCGCGACACCGGTACCCACTATAGCTACTTTTTATTGTAAAGCGCTGCCCCCAAACAGATTTTCACTGGTTTTAATAAATTTCAAAGAAAACTACTGTATATTACATCCAAAATTAGCAATTTTACTGTAAAGAAACGTAAAATAGGTAGCGGTTTGGGTTTTTTTAGTCCGCTACCCACTACTCCGCTACTTTTTGCTTATAGAAACCGCTTCCGCTACCATTTAGAGTGTCCGCAGGTGGTGGACTAATATAGTGGACCACCCAACTGTGGTTTTAAACCTCTGAACAACAGGTTCTCGCCTGTAACTGAAATCCGCCATTTTTGAGGGTTAGTTTTCTTTTGTACGACACGCTTCATATACACACTGGTTGAAGAGTAGCTTATGCCTAAGATCCTTCATATCATTATTTTAACGTTCATGTTTAACTTCTTAATTTTGAGCTTCGCTTTCTAAAGGAAAAGTTTGTTGTAGTGCACACACAATTTTGAGTCTGTTCCAACGTGCTACGTTCATACGTCGATATGAACATTTGAGTAGGAATTAAGATGATAAAAACAACCCTCAGACTTCAGGGTGCTTTAATGTTGATTTATATTTTGTATTGAAATGTGTTCGCCAACCCGTAAATATCTCTTTTGTAAAGGGCAAATTAACCGTTTATAGTTAAATTATGGAACTCTGAATGAACGAGATTGGAATTGTCTTAATGGGCAGGGGTTTTTGTGTGCGTTAAGTCGCATCTTTGCTAACCCTCTACATTGTGTTGGTTGCTGCATAAAACATATAAACAACGTCCTTTAACGCCTGCAGGTCGCAAGAGATAATGATTTGAGGGGTCCTGGGCGTTTGGACATGATTAATGGGAAGATCGGTTTTGCTCCAATAAACCCCTTCCGCGTAATGGGTTGACCACCTGCATGTGGTAGTTACTGCTTATAGCAGACAACACGCCCAGCAGTGAAGGCTGTGTTTTTTAAATTTTTTGAAAGGTAACCACCTTTGTAGGGCAAGAAAAAAAAAAGAGTTGTAGAGTGGTAAGGCATTTCCAAGTGGATATGTCACCACCACCCGACTTGGATGCAATCCTGGAGTGAGCCTACCTCACTTGGATGTATCTCGCGCACGGTTAAGTTTCTATTGAACTTCCTAGCCGTTACATATGCAGCTAGCACCAAAGTGCTATAAATTTCCCACAGCATGCAACAAACCTTCCTCCACTCTAACCTGGTCCCTCAGGACAGTTTCACAGAAGACTATGCCACACTTAATTGTGGTGACGTTGACAGCTTCTTACAAAACTGGCTGTAAGATCAAAGGCATTCTCTCTTAATCTCTTAAGCAGTCGGAGGGAACAGAGGTCATCCTCCCACGGGGAGCAATTGATAGCATATTTCATGCAATCTGAAAAATGCAGCCAAATCTGCCCCCAATCTAATCTAACGTAAATCTGACCATTAAAGACATGAGACAGAAATGAGTTTTGTTTCCAAGAAGAATGCCATGTTCTATGTATGTTTAAGTTGCAATATGATAGTCTAATAACATCCATTTCCTTTATATAGTAATTATTTTCCGATGGCAAAATGTCGTCAATTAGGTTCACTTATTCCATTTTATTTTTGTATTATATTCAGGATTCTACGAATAACTAGTAAATTTATGTCTGATACGCCCATAACTTGATGTAATTGTGAAAGTTATATATTTCGAGATGTATGAATCATGTGAACAAAAATAGAGAACAGATATGTATAAAAATGTTAAAAGGAACCAATTACTCAGGATCTGTGTACTCCTAATGTGCGACTAATTATTCTGATATTTAAATTATTACAGGTTTATTAAAAAAAGTTATCATTTCCAAAATACCTATAAAAAAACTGCAGTGCTTCGACGAATCCAAAATCGCGCCCAGGTCCTGTTCCTGTAGGTGGTGAGTTTCAGCTTTGTTATTCGCTCATAAGAGTAAAATGATGATAAATATGGGTTAAAAAAACGATTTAGTGTAATTATAATCTATTGCAGAATTTATTCTGTTCAAAGAAAAGCGTGCTACCATTGTTGGTCTGTACCAAAGTGGCCTGAAATGCATAGATAGTTGTTATGGGTATTGTATCAAGGACCCCATCTTCGGGATCATTAATGACTTTAAAAAAAGACTGTAAAGAGGTCTTCTGGATGCACAAAAGCTTCAAAGGAACGCCAAGTTCGCCTTTTGGTAAGGTCGCAGCTCAGGATTGGATTTGCCTCGGTGCCAAGTATGCTTGTAGGGGTGCGAAGATGTATCAGAGAAAAATTCCTTCCAACGCGATAATATAAATAGCCATAAATAGCCCATTAAATTACCAACTAAGCATAGACTCAGCTATGGCGTAATGGCTACAGTGCTGGCGTTTGAATAGATTGGTACAGCGTTCGAAATTATCTTCTATTTTATCTTTATCGAATCTATTTACTTCTTGGCTGGGTTAGTTCTTGATCTTCGATTTCTTTCTTGATGTATCTTCGTTTTTCGTCCAATTATTCTTGAGTTGATGATTCCTTCTTGATTCTTGATGAGTTAGTCCTTGAAGCGTTTTCTTCTGTTTAGTTGAGTTGTCCTTAAAGTATTTTCCTTGATTTCCGTTTTCCTTTTGAAATTTCTTCGTAAAAGGTTGTGGACTTTAAGTTTCGAACGCGGTACCTCTTGATTTAAATACCAGTCACTCTAGCCATTACGCCATAGCTTAGTCCGTTCTGAGTTGGTAATTTAATGGGCTATTTATATTATCGTATTGGAAGGAATTTTTCTCTGATACATCTTCGCACCCCTACATGCTCACGATTGGAAAGCAGGCGTAAATGATTCAGCAAAACCACAATGAGGCAGAGACTTTTCGACAAAAGTTCTCATGTCGAAAAGGACTGCGAAAAAGCCTTATCTCAACAAGATTAACTTTACAGAAAACTAGACTTTTTTTAGGGAATATAAAGAATGGAATGTTGAAGACTGGGCCATTGTTATTCTCTGATGAAGCTTCCTTCTGCTTATTGGAATTCTGGATGATTCCTCATTAAGAGAAGAAAATGGGTGCGTTTTCACGAGTCCTGTGTCATGGCCACTGTGAAGCTCCGGCCATACTCCATATATGTGGCTGCATTTCATCTAAGGGAATTAATGCACTAAAAACTTTGCCCAAGAACACCTAATGGTACCAAAAATTGCTTCATCAACACCTTTTCCCAACAATTCAGGACCAATTTGAGGATGGTAACTGTATTTTTCTGCATGATAGCGCAACTTGTCACAAAGCAAAAGTCATAAAAAAATCCTCGGCTGAAAATAACTATTGGGACCTTGGCCCGGGAATTCGTCAGATATGAACCCAATAGATCATTTGTGAGCGATAATAAAACTTTCCATTGATAAACAGAAGTCATCCAATTGTGAGTGACATCTTAATGAACAAAAATGGAGCAGAGCAATACCAGTCAAGATATCACCACAAGTTTAGTCGCAAGCACACCAAAATTAATTGAAGCAGCCAATGAACAAGAGACATCATTGTAAATATTGACTGCGCGTGTCAATTGACAGTATTTACTAATAAAATTAGTCTGGGCTATAAATTTATGCTACAAAGATACTAAAACAAAATACATCGTTTGATTAGTTCCATTAATTGTGTGTAAAAAAATATAGTCTAAAAAGCCTTTGGCCATGACTATGTAAATAGGAATGTTGAAAAGAATAGTAAAATCTTCAGAAATATTTAAGATTTACTCGGTCGGACTAAAACTACGAGAACGAGAAACTTTGTTTATCCTCACAATAAATCTAAATGGCAATTAACTCAGCCGAAGAAGAAATTGAAGTCAATCATCTTGCTGGACGAAGAAGATATTAGCCAGACCAGTCTGCTGGTGACGTTGACCTCGCATCGGGATGAAACCACTTCACCCTAATTATTTCCAATCCAGCTACTCTTCAAGTAGAGTTTCCCAACTTCTACACTAGTAAACCATAACTTGAAGTTAACCACTTGAAACCCCATAGATATTTCTAGTTGTTTGATCAACGAAATATTGGTTATGTGCAAAAATGATTTTGAAAAGATACCATCAAGACCAAGCTGTAGTAACCGCGTCATAATTCTCTTCAATGACAATGTAGTCTCACTTTAGAAACGCTTTAAGACGCCGACATACAGCACATATATTAGGTTAAAAAGTGTTGAGACTCTAGCCGAGTGAAGCAGTTGTAAGAAACATCTCTCCTTACTAGTTTCAGTAAGTTAAATGTTCCTCTATTTTATTTAAGTATTGTACTTATTCTTCTTATGCAGACATTTTCATTGTTTTTGTATGAATAAAGTACTGCGATAAAGGTTTAAATAACCAAGCGGCTAGGTTCTAGGAACGAATTAATCAGTTTTACATTAATTTTATGGTAAAAATAGTTTTGGTTTACGAAGGGCCTGCAGGAATGAATTAAGTTCGTAAACCAAGGTTTTAGGTTTAAGGTAAGTTACCAGTGGATTGCTGCCCAATCCAAGTGGATTCTATATGGCAGCTAGGGTGAAACGAGACAAATCATCTATAAAAGGTGAGGAGATCACTTTGTGACAAAAAAAAACCAAAAAACGACGGGTTAAAAGATTCCTCCGCCAATATGAATCGAAGACGGGTGTGTTGAGGAATAGTTAAAAGGGTCGGGGAAACAGGACAACCGGAGAATGGCTACAATCCAATAAAAGGTGGGCAACCGATTGGTCCCCACCGCAAAAACGACAGCAAGGGCTGATATGAGCATCACCAGAAACAAGATGGCCGTGAGTAAGTCTCGTGTGGCCAATGCGAACTCGGCAAAGGGCCACCTCCAACGACCGCATTCTATGACGACTCGAGGGCCAAGAGCGAATAGAATTTTTAATTTTATATAGTTTGGATGTTAAACAGTCATCCCATTCATTCTGCCACAGTTGAAAAATATACTCTCTTATTGAAGGAAAGTAGTCCCTAAAAGGCAGAGCCGAGTTCTCAAGGGACACAGAATGTGCTGAGCGGGCCAGCCGATCAGCCTTCTCGTTGCCCAGGACCCCAACAAAAAATAATTCTATATCGGGATGCATTTTGGATCAGCCAGTTGCAAATTTCTGTGACTAGGGGATGGGACGCATTAAAAGATTTAATTGACTGTAAGACACTCCTTGAGTCGCAAAAAATGACAAAATCAATAAAAGGTAAAATTTGGATGAGTCTAAAGGATAAAGGGATTGCTGAAAGTTCAGCGGTAAAAATGGATGCTGCTGGCGGCAAAGATAAGAGTTAGGAATTCTCCTCCTGGGTAGATGGCTGCGGCACCCACGCCACCGTCCGACTTAGAGCCATCCGTGTATAGTGGGCAGCATTGTTTGTGTGAGGTTGAATGCTCTAAGAACAGGCTCTTAATGATGCGAGGGTCCATGGAGGACTTCTCCAGGCTCCACATGTTGGTACATACTGTGGGAAGAGGAGCACGCCAACTAGGGGTCAGTAAGGTAGGAGGGTAAGGACCCTTGGAGCAACCAGGTTAGAGAGATGATCTCTTATGCGAAGGTTCAAAGGGCAGGGTAAAGATGGCAACTTATCATATGCCGCCGTTGATTCGGCAGCATACAGGCATCTGTAGACATCTGATACAGGGGCTTGCTGTACTCGGCAGAGGTATCGCATGCAGATTTGAAGCCTATGGTAGGGCAAAGGGAGTACCCAACTCTCGTAGTAAAGGCTGTTGACAGAAGTACGGAAGGTTTCCACTAGAAAGGCGAACTCCGATGTTTCGAATTGGGTTCAGCATTTTAAGGGCTGAAGGGAAAGCCGATGAGTAAATTTGACAGCCATAATCCAATTTGGATTGGACGAGAGCTGTTCGTAAACCAAGGGTGCACTGTCGTAAGACACTAGAATAATCAAACGGTTGATTTCGTTAGCAGATATCCTCCAAGAGCGGGGCTAACCTAACAGAACGTGCGGACTCATCAGGAGAACCATTCTCGGAAGTTTAGTCTAAATTTCAAACTACCGCAAAGGATGTAGCCTGGGAAAAGGATTTTGATATAATTGCGCCAGATTTGTTCCATGCTCTCACCATGGGGACCCACAAAGGCCCTGGAATCGAGTGGGACTGGTATGTCCTCTCGGAAACCATATACGTTCTTAATATGCACTCGCCCGCCCTTCTTTTTACTACCAACCAGGATGTCCTTTCGGATAGACTGTAAATCCCCCCCCCCCACCCACGCGAAAATAAAAATAAGAATAATTCCCCCCCCCCCGCAAGGTAGTAATATGACATAAATGAAGAGTATATTAAACACGAAGATAAAAAAAATGTATAAACGCATACAAATGGAATGAGGCATAGTAAAAGTCCACTTCGTCTCGTTCAGGAGGGATCGAGTCCAACTTTCCGCTAGAAGGGAGAAACTAGTGTCCCGAAACACCGTGTGTGCCCTTGTTCGGATATTAGGATTATGTCCGGGTCTGATTTTTGTATAATATTGCCAAGTACTGCCCTTATACTCAAAGCTGAACGATCCAAATTTACTTATCCAACACGAAGAAGGATTTTGTACAATACATTTAATGTTTTATTTAAAATAGATTTTGAGGTATGAAAATCTACTTGGTGCAGGCACAATCTTTATTTCACAGCAATATAAATCAAACTGAAAATAAAAATATAGTAAATTTGAATCTTCTGGTACATATAATTAACAAATCTTACGTTCAGAATGCGATTTCGTCTATTCCGAACCAGTCTTTAGTTTGTGTTATTCTCCAGGCACAAAGTGGTCTTGTATTTTTATTAAGCTACTAGGTACACATACACACATACATACGCAAAAAGAATCTTAAAATCAAAATTTTCATTTTCAGGTCAGTGGTTAAAGAAGGTGACGAGGAAATGGAGTCACGGTGTAGTAGTTTATGTACTCTCTAAATCCTTCCTTTCCTAAAGGAAGCAATTTTAAAAAGCAGCCGAACTTAGATGGATGCTTAAGGCTTCAGCTGCACCGATCCAAACGATTTTCTTTTATGAATCCGTTCGTGGAGTCTATAAAGGCACCATTTCTGCCTCTCTCCACGGCACTTTTATCCCTTGACTTGTTTTTTTCTGATCATTTACCTTTTATTTATTCTTTAATTTGTTCTATCACATTATTTTTATACTTGAATACATTACTTCGAATGGAAGAAGCGTTAAACTACCAATAAAACTACAGTATTGAGTGAAATATTTGAGCGTTTAGTTTTGCTTGACAAAAATCTTTTCGTCGAAAGGTGTGCTACTTGGCTCTCACTTTCCCAACTAGAATGAACATGCAATGCTAGAAATGTACTAATAGTAAAACGTTGGGAAGCCTCCGAGAAAATAAAAACGATATAGAGATCAGTTTCTAAATGTAGCGAGATAAAACACTCAATGCATCATATAATACTGAAAAGAAAGCAAATCTTTATCTACTCTAAGAATTTGTGCAGTGAATAGATATAAAGGTGATTAGAAAAGAAGACTTTAATTCTAATGAACTTAGAGAATTATAATACGGACAATCGTTCCGCTACAATACCATGGTAGTAGCAATACATAACACAAAAATTGAATGTGTATAGAAGAAAAAGAACAGAGTAAGATAGGTGGTTTAGTAAATTATTAAGAAGCTAAAGGACAGTAACGCTTATGCAAAGAAATTTGCGACATGGTAAAATTATATTGAAAGCGATTAGAGTTGGCAAGATATACACAAAATCTAATTTGGAAATGAACTCTCGAAAAGAAGAATTACATCTTAATTTTGCAAGCTGAAGGAATATACAACACCAAAAACAGTAGTAAAAATGTTAGATTATTGCTAATAAACTACTGGAAAGAAACTAAAAGTGAAGCAGTTCGTAAAGCAAAATAATTCAAAGTTGAGGAATTCCAAAGAGCAAGCCGGAGTTATAATTGCAAATATCATAACGATTTTTTTTCAAGTAGTTAAACTGCTAGGGAAAACTTTAGACCGAGCTCCGATAAAACTGGCAACTGTGTCTGGTATATACGGGCAGTCATCTCTCCTGTCCACTTTCCCATTAGGACCCACGCTGAGTGGATAAACGAGAAGGTGACGAGGCAATGGGGCAACGGTGTCGTCTACATACGCCTTTAGCCCTTCCTCTCCCAAATGAAGAACTTTTCGAACGCAACTGAGACTCGATGGATCTTCTTCCAGCGGGGCATAAATGCCCATGTGTTCAGACCACAACGAACGCCGAAATGTGCTTACATCCCCCATCGGCAAAATCCCTTCTTGAACAACAAATGATGGTTGATAAGCACCAAGAGCAATTTCAGTGTCACGATTTCCGGTCAAAGAACGATCGTTAATATTGGCAGATCCCACAATTACGTATTCATCATCAAAAATTGCCATTTTAGAGTGCACGTAAATCATCAACCTACGGTGTTCAAATGCAGCTGCAGCAGAGGGATCTTCAGGCGCCAAAAGTTCGGGGGGAACTGATTGATGCCCTTCCTTGTTAGCGAGACATAAGAAAAGAAGGAAATCTTGAGGCTTGGCTTCAATAGAGCTGCTGGCAATCGCAGCGCTAACACGATGGTACATCATCTGCATAGTTCGAAATTGCCAGTGAAGAATTTCTTGGGTAACTTTGTCAGCCGGTTTACCTTCAGGAAACATCGGGATGACTATATATGCCACAAATCGTTCGCCAGCTAGAATCTTTTCTTCGATACGAGCTGCAATTTCAAGCGGAACGAGGTTGCCTGCTTTGGCATCTCGGCAGTCAAGCCAGGCGTGGCTACTGCCCAAAAAGTATTGGTTTTCTATATAAATGAATCGCTTTGCTCGACGAATATGATGGATGTACGCACGATGAAGACTATTGTCGAACAGACGACCTTTCTTGTGCGCTAATCCACCACTGGGTGAGGTTTGCCAATCGAAGAGAGCAGAGTCGGAGTTGATAGAGCGAAAGATTTGCACATTCCAATTGTCAGGCTTTTGAGACTGATAATCTAGTTGCAGACTTGGATCATTCTGAAGGCATAATATATTATCATCTGCATCTCCTTGTTTATTCCACCGCTCTTGAAAGTTGCGAAGAACGTCCATGGCAGCAGGCCCCTCAACACGACTATGAATATCGTGCCAAGGCTCTCGGGGACCGGAAGCACTAGAGGTGGGATGCATTCGATTACGGAAGTCATCGCGATGTTCTGCCACCAAAGTTCGGAAGAGAGGGTGTTCAGGAGTATCAAAGCGGCCTCCAGTGAGATCCAGCCCACCAACGAAGGCGGCAACGTGTCTTTTACCGGAAGATTCTGGGTTTGGTGCATCAGCAATAACTGTTTTCTGGTGATGTGTATAGCACATCTTGGTGAAAGAGCTCTTGGTAGAAAACATATCTTTGGTAAATCTGTCACGGGGAGCTAACTTTACAACCACTGAAGTATCGCGAAAGAAATCAAACGTTTCCTCGTCTTCGGTACTCATTGCACCAGCTTTGCGAAGATCATTTGAAGTGAGTTCGTCCCACAACAAGAGCCTGACTCGAACACCAGCACTTGCCTTAGCCTGAAGAAGGGTGCCCAGAGGTGTAGTGTCCTCTCCCGGCCAACGAAGGAGCGAAATCTTTGTACTAACGCTCCATCCAACGATGTATATAAACTTTTGAGCCTCTGTTATCATTTCGTACATATCTCTCCACGTGCTTCTTGGGCAATAAGGATACCCTGAAGGCATTGTTACTTGAGCAGGAAGCTTCGGGCAATGAGCGTCTTGATAAAGTATCACACTATTATTACAACGCATAGGAAATAAGCATTCTGGAACTTCAGGGCTGTTACAAACATTATTTTTATTGCAGTAAGAGATCGACAAACTCAATTGACCCACTTTTTTAGACGACTTTTCCTTATAGAGGTCAAAAATGCCATTGATTTTGTGGCTATCAATAATCGATTCCGCCGAAAAAGTGATGGCACCCATGATTTCGGACGAAACAAAATCTTTATCCCTGACTGCAAAGGTTACAGAAGCGACATTATGGCATACTTCTACTCTAAAATTCTCGTCCCAGATCGGATTCAAGTTATTGTCTATAACACTGGTCGTTGCCACTTTCCAGGTACCTCCTTCGGTATCCTGAAGACTAACAACGACATAGGGGTCACTTACATCTTTCTTGTTTAAACTCAAGATTGAACTATCAAGATTTGGTAGGTTATGTGCCCTCTCGATGACAATATCTAGCGCTCCGTGTAAGAAGGCTGGCATTTCGGTGGTGGCAAAGGAGTCCGTGGAAGAGAATTTATTTAAAGAGAGAGCTTGAGATATGCTCTGGGCCTTCAACGATACTCTGTCTTGAATCCTCGGTTCCGAAGTACTAGTATATTGTGACCCACTATACGTCACAGAAACGAACAGCTCCCCAGCAAACTTTTCTTTGGGACTAACCAGAGAGAGATGGCCTTCGTAATGTTGACTTCCTATAAAACTTCTGACACCTAAAAATCCTTCCCCGATGGTTTGTGAGGAAAGACAGTCGCGATCTTTAACCACAAACCGCAATCCTGACACTTCCTGTCGTATGTCAGCACTCAGTTTATAAAACCACTTTGGATTAAGACAATCGTCGATCGTGTGAGTTTTTCCGAGTCGGTAGGTCCCAGTTGTTCCCTTCACTTCAACAACACAGTACGGGTCGCTCTTGTCGTTCGAATTAAAGAAGCTACTGTCAAGATTGGTTAAATGCCTCGCCTCGAGCACGATTACATCTAAGCGGCCACACAGCACAACCATCTTGGGAGACAAATACAATTCAGGTGAGGATACATTTTGGAACGGACTATAGATAGAAACTGGTAAACAAATGGTCCAGCTTGAACTTCAAACACCTGCAAAAGAAGAACAAATTAGAATTATTATATATAAAATGTTAGTTAAGGAATGTAAAATAATAAAAAAAGCAAGACAACCCGAGATTCATCACAAATATGGGAGATTAGTATTAATTATAAAGGAGAGGGGGGGCAGTGACCGAGTGTCAGATATGACATGAAATATGTCAAATATTTGGCAAACTTATGAGTATGAAACAAACAATGTTGAAACGAAAAGTGTAAAGAGTCAGAATGCAAAAGATATGTAAATAGTGAGAGGATACAGTAAATACATATTTGTATTTCCACTAGGTATACCAAAAGCTTCATTTATTTTACTCAACACCTGGTTATCTAATTCATTCATATGTCCAGTAACCAATTTTTCATCTTAATCTCATTCACCAGTAGTCCAAGTTAATCCAGAAGCTCTATAACTTGAGTCTCACTGCTACCATCGAAGGGCTCATACACTACAACCGGGTAGTTTCCCACTTTTAAATCTCACCTTCATTCACGTAATTCTTGAACTCACACATTCATATTCCACCATTGCATCACTATTATTACTCAAAGGAGAGCCAGCGTATTTTACCTTTAACAAAATGGGGCATCTCATTACTCTCCATTCAAATTATCACACACATTCTTCCTTCTTGATATTCCTCTAACATAAGTCAAGTACCTGCCTATTTTGAACGCTTCTACTAACTTCCCTCTTTCACTCACATGTTATACACGAACTAAATTCACACAATGACAAAGATTAAGCGAAACTATTATTTTCTTTTAACTTTCACCATCTCTTGTAGGGATCACCAACGAGGGGACAGCTGCCGAAATCAGAAAGCTTAAAGATAGGCTCGTCTATTTTTAAATAAGCACACCAAACACAAATAATTAAAACCAATAAAATCTAAACAAAAAGTAGAATATTAAAATTCATTTCAAGGGCCCCCCAGGAAAGGGTTGCTGCCTCTGGGACTTATATTGGCAAAGTCGCAAAGGCTAAATATAAATAAACTTCAGTTATATTCTGAGGAACGACTAATGGAAAGATACATAATTATTTATAACTATGTTTTAGAAAATATAATTGTTGTCCCAAAATCTGAACAAATATGTAATAGCAATACACTCAGAAAGAATGTGCCTGAAATTTTATTTGGACAATGGACCAGTGAGATATCAGAGCCTTCAACATAACTCTTAACCCCGATACGGCGCTAGATTATTCAATTGCCTAGCTCAAATGCTGCGTGATTTAAGCGGATGAATCGAAAATTTTAAAAGTAGCCTAGATAAAATTCTTGACGAACCTTCCAGATGAACCAAAACTTCCTAGTTACTCTACAGGTGAAAATTCAAA
Organism: Ceratothoa steindachneri; assembly: GCA_963969495.1. Lineage (NCBI taxonomy): Eukaryota > Metazoa > Arthropoda > Malacostraca > Isopoda > Cymothoidae > Ceratothoa > Ceratothoa steindachneri. The sequence continues at coordinate 121,690,213 of OZ018325.1, forward strand.
CAGCATCATAGAAGATTATTATTTTTTTTTTAGCTCATCTGGCGACTGCCTACTTGGGCATTAGTCGCCGTATTAAAAACTGGCCTAGTACTAGGCTACTTTAAAATAAAATTCAAGATAAAAAACAAACCCCACCCACCCCAAAAAAGGGAAAGGGAAGCGAGCAGTAAGCAAGCTCCTGCGTCGGGGGGAGGTCCCCCCGGCGAAGGAGCGTGCGACCAATAAGGGGAAAAAAAAGCAAAAAAAACCCCAAAACCTGCTTAAATAATAGGGAGAAGGCCGGCCTCCCCCCCCCCAAAGTCAACCAGTCAATATGCACGCACTCGTCCCGAGTAGAAGGGACAGGCGGTAGCGACCCCACCCATCCCGGTACCGGGACAGGTAACACGTGAGCGAAGATCGCCCAGACTGGGACATTCGACAAGAATGTGCCGAACAGTCTGGGGGACGACGAAGGCGTCACAATAGGGCGTAGGCGAGCGCTACATCAAATAGCGATGCGTCAAAGGAGTATGGTGGTTAGGAGACGACAGAAAGCGGCCTGAAGCCGTCGCGGCATTGAGGGATAGGTCCATGGGAACAGTCGCGGCGCAATGGCACGCAACTTTAAGTTCCCTTCGACCTTCTCCCATCTTCTTTGCCAAGCATTCCGAAGAGTTGCCCGTATTCCTGCCATGTAGTCGGTGTAAGGAAGAGCGAAACGCTAGTCCGGTCGCAGAGTCCTTGCGGACTCTTTGGCTCACTCATTACACGCAATTCCTACATGTCCAGGAACCCAGGAGAAGATAATCTCATCTGCCCGGCTGGCCAAAACCACGGCGTCACGGATATCGCGAACCAGGGGATGCGGAGATTCCAATGCTCCGAGAGCACTCAGGGCACTTTGTGAGTCGCTATAGATCACAATCCGGTCTCCGAACCGGGCACGTCACGTGGTCTCCCGTACCGAGTGATGTATTGCCACCAGGTCGGCCGTGAAGACAGACGCAGCGCCCGATAGAGCCCCGCTGACTTCAAACACAGGGGATACAGCGTGGAAGCCAATCCCCTCTTGAGACTTGGAGCCACCCGTATACACTGGCACGGTTCCAGCCTGACACGAGGTGAGCTCCAAAAAGGTCGAACGCAATGCTCCCGGCGAAGTACAAGCTTTGGGAGCAGCCGCGTGGCCAAAAAAAAGCCAAATGGTTTAGGGTATGACTGGCGTCGCTCGGCGGCATAGACACCGTCGAGATCAGCTGCGGATGCAGTGAGAGCTGTTGGCGACTGAGGGAGACGCCGGGCTCGCGCGTACAGGCGAGTAATGCACTGCACGCGGCGCAGAGCGAGTGGCATCTCCCCAGAATCGACCAACAGGCTCTCTATGGGGGAAGTGCGGAAGGCACCGGTCGCAAGGCGAAGGCCGGTGTGGTGGATCGAATCCACCTTCCGCAATAAACGCTCGGCTGCGGAAGCATAAAACTCGCATCCGTAGTCGAGCTTCGAGCGAACAAAGGATCGATAAAAAAGTAAAGCAGTAGCCCTATCAGCGCCCCAAGCGCTGAACGTCACGGAACGGAGAATATCCATAGCGCGGGTACAAGACACCCTAAGGCTGCGAATATGAGCCTCCCAGGTGAGGCGTCGGTCAAATACAAGACCAAAGGAAACGGTGCGATTCAACCACATCCAGGCACACCCCATTAAAAAACAAATCTGGATCGAGGTGGAGCCGTGGATGGCGGCAGAAGTGCACCACCTTAGTCTTGGCAAAAGAAAACTGAAACCTGTGCGCTTCAGCATAGCGAGAGACGCGGTTCAATGCCTGTTGGAGTCGATTTTTTTTTTTTTTTTTAACGGGCTATCTGGCGACTGCCGACTTAGGCATAAGTCGCCGTAAACAAACAACCTAGTTCTAGGCTACTTTAAAAAATTTGAACAGGAAACAACAATAAAAAGAAATAACAATAACAAAACATTTTTTTTTTTAAGAGCTCATCTGGCAACTGCCTACTTGGGCATTAGTCGCCGTATTGAAAATAGCCTAGTTCTAGGCTACTTTAAAATAAAATTAAAGAGAAAAAAACAACACCCCAAAAAGGGGAAAATGAAGCAGGCTGGTGCGACTAAAGGAAAAAAAAACAAAACAAATGCAAAAAAAAACAAACAAACCTTGCTTAAATAATGGGAGAAGGCCGGACTCCCCCCAAAAGTCAAAAAGTCAATGTGCACGAATCTGTCCCGAGTACAAGGGAGAGGCGGTAGCGACCGCGCACATCCCGGTACCGGGACAGGTATCGTGCGCGAAGATCACCCAGACTGGACATTCGACGAGAATGTGCCGAACAGTCTGGGGGACGACGCAGTCGTTGCAATAGGGCGCAGGCGAGCGCTCCATCAAATAGCGATGCGTCACACGAGTGTGTCCGATTCGGAGACGACAGAAAGCAATCTGAAGCCGCCGCGGCATTGGGGGATAGGTCCATGGGAACAGTCGCAGCGCAATGGAACGCAACTTTAAGTTCCCTTCGACAGTCTCCCATCTTCTTTGCCAAGCAGTCCGAAGAGCTGCCCGTATTCCTGCCATGTAGTCGGTGTGAGGAAGAGCGAAACGCTGGTCCGGTCGCAGAGTCCTCGCGGACTCTTTGGCGCGCTCATTCCACGCAATTCCTACATGTCCAGGAACCCAGCAGAAGATAATCTCGACATCTGCCCGGCTCGCCAAAACCGTGGCGTCACGGATATCGCGAACCAGGGGATGCGGGGATTCCAATGCCCCGAGAGCACTCAGGGCAATTTGTGAGTCGCTATAGATCACAATCCGGTCTCCGAACCGGGCACGTCGCGTAATCTCCCGTACCGAGTGGTGTATTGCCACCAGCTCAGCCGTGAAGACAGACGCAGCGCCTGGTAGAGCCCCGCTGACTTCAAACAGAGGGGATACAGCGTGGAAGCCGACCCCCTCTTGGGACTTGGAGCCATTCGTAAACACTGGCACGGTTCCAGCGTGACACGATGTGTGCTCCAAAAAGGTCGAACGCAATACTCCCGGCGCAGTACAATTTTTTCTTTTTTTTAATTAAGGGGCTATCTGGCGACTGCCGACTAAGGCATAAGTTGCCGTAAACAAACAGCCTAGTTCTAGGCTACTTTAAAAAATTGAACAGGAAACAATAAAAAGAAATAACAATAACAATAACTAAGCAATAACAAAAACAATAACAAAAACAACAATTAAACCGGGTTAAATGAAAGGGAGAAGGCCGGCCTCCCCCAAAAAGTCAATAAGTCCACCAGTCAAAGTACACGCACTCGTCCCGAGTACAAGGGACAGGCGGTAGCGACCCCGCCCATCCCGGTACCGGGACAGGTGTCGTGCGCGAAGATCACCCAGACTGGGACATTCGACAAGAATGTGCCGAACAGTCTGGGGGACGACGCAGTCGTTGCAATAGGGCGCAGGCGAGCGCTCCATCAAATAGCGATGCGTCACACGAGTGTGCCCGATTCGGAGACGACAGAAAGCAACCTGAAGCCGCCGCGGCATTGGGGGATAGGTCCATGGGAACAGTCGCGGCGCAATGGCACGCAACTTTAAGTTCCATTCGACCGTCTCCCATCTTCTTTGCAGGCATTCCGAAGAGCTGCCCGTATTCCTGCCATGTAGTCAGTGTGAGGAAGAGCGAAACGCTGGTCCGGTCGCAGAGTCCTCGCGGACTCTTTCGCGCGTTCATTCCCCGCAATTCCTAAAGGTCCAGGAACCCAGCAGAAGATAATCTCGACATCTGCCCGGCTCGCCAAAACCGTGGCGTCACGGATTTCGCGAACCAGGGGATGCGGAGATTCCAATGCCCTGAGAGCACTCAGGGCAATTTGTGAGTCGCTATAGATCACAATCCGGTCTCCGAACCGGGCACGTCGCGTAATCTCCCGTACCGAGTGGTGTATTGCCACCAGCTCGGCCGTGAAGACAGACGCAGCGCCTGGTAGAGCCCCGCTGACTTCAAACAGAGGGGATACGGCGTGGAAGCCGACCCCCTCTTGGGACTTGGAGCCATCCGTATACACTGGCACGGTACCAGCGTGACACGATGTGTGCTCCAAAAAGGTCGAAAGCAATACTCCCGGCGCAGTACAAGCTTTGGGAGCAGAGGCGTGGCGACAAATAGCCAAATGTGGTACCCTCAAGGGTGGCGTCCTGGGCAGAACCAGGGGCGCCACCGGCCCGAGAGCTATATCTACCTCTCGAAGGAGTTTCCTGGCCCTAAACCCAAGGGGCTTAGGGTATGACTGGCGTCTCTCGGCGGCATAGGCACCATCGAGATCAGCTGCGGATGCAGTGAGAGCTGTTGGCGACTGAGGGAGGCGCCGGGCTCGCGCGTACAGGCGAGTGATGCACTGCACGCGGCGCAGAGCGAGTGGCATCTCCCCAGCATCGACCAACAGGCTCTCAATGGGGGAAGTGCGGAAGGCACCGGTCGCAAAGCGAAGGCCGGTGTGGTGGATTGAATCCACCTTCCGCAATAAACGCTCGGCTGCGGATGCATAAAACTCGCATCCGTAGTCGAGCTTCGAGCGAACAAAGGATCGATAAAAAAGTAAGGCGGTAGCCCTATCAGCGCCCCAAGCGCTGAACGTCACGGAACGGAGAATGTCCATTGCGCGGGTACAAGAGACCCTAAGGCTGCGAATATGAGCCTCCCAGGTGAGGCGTCGGTCGAATACAAGACCAAGGAAACGGTGCGACTCAACCACATCCAGGCGCACCCCATTAAGAAACAAATCTGGGTCGGGGTGAAGCCGTGGATGGCGGCACAAGTGCACCACCTTAGTCTTGGCCAAAGAAAACCGAAACCTGTGCGCTTCGGCATAGCGAGAGACGCGGTTCAATGCCTGTTCGAGTCGACGCTCCAGAGTTGGCATCTGGGCCGCGCCAAAAGAGATCGAAAGGTCGTCCACGTAGAGCGTAGCGAGAACATCTTCCGGCAGCACCGAGGTGATGCCGTTGATGCTCAGGGCAAAGAGTGTGACACTGAGGACACTTCCCTGCGGGACACCCTCTTCCTGCTCCTTTGGGCCGGAGAGAGCTCCCCCCACCCGTACGCGGAATCGACGATCTCGCAAGAATTCAGATATAAACATTGGGAGGCGTCCCCTCGCCCCCATCGTGTAGAGAGTCTCCATGATACCGTATCGCCATGCGGTATCATAGGCCTTCTCCAGATCAAAAAACACCGTGGCGTAGTGCTGTCTACGAAGGAAAGCCTCGCAGACGGCATTTTCCAGTCGGAGCAGAGCATCCGACGTGGAGTGGAACTTGCGGAAGCCGCACTGTGCGGAACACAGATGGCCTCCGCTGTCCAGGAAAAAAGCTAATCTAACGTTTACCAATTTCTCCATCAACTTGCACACGCAAGAGGTTAGAGAGATTGGGCGGAAACCGGTCGGAGTAGAGTGATCTCTCCCCGGTTTGCGAAAGGCGAGCACAGTAGCGATTCGCCAGGAGTCTGGGAGAAGACCTTCCACCCAGATCCTGTTGAACAGATCTAACAGAAAGGCCATGCCTCGCTCACCCAGGTGTCGAAGCATGGCGTACGGGGCATCGTCCGGACCATGGGCGGTGTCCGCGCACGAAGCGAGAGCGGAACGCAACTCACTCACAGTAAACTTGTCGTTGAAGGGTTCTCCGCCACTGGAGGGAAAGTCCAGCCGGCGGCCTTCCGCGACATCACGACGTGCATTGAATGCTGGCGGAGCAGCATCACGGCTAGAGAATGCGGAAAAAGCGGTCGCTAAGGATTCCGCCACGGACGCGGGGTCTGAGATTGCGGTCCCATTCTCCTGGAGAACGGGAGGGGGGTCCTGCGAGAACTTGCCCCGAATCCTTTTGACTCGCTTCCACACCTCAGCTAAAGGGGTCTTCCCGTTAAGTGAAGACACGTATGCCCGCCAAGAAGAGCGGCGGGCGTGCTTCGAAATATACCGGAACCTAGCCCTAGCCCGACGAAATTCAGCGACAGTGAAATCGTTGGGGCGGCGCTTATAGCGCATGTAGGCATAAGGCTTCTGTTTCAGGGCCGTCTCACACTCGGCCGACCACCATGGGAGTGGTTGGCGTGCAAAACGGCCAGACGTCCTAGGAATAGTAGTCAGGCCCACGGCGATGAGGTTGCCGGAGAAGAACTCAACGGCCTCATCTACCGACCTAAACTCCTCGACTGAGATAGAGAATTCAGTCATTTCCTGAAATGCAGGCCACCGCGCCCGCGCCAAGCACCACCGAGGTGGTCTCTCAGGCGGCAGTTGCCCTGAAAATGATATTTGAATGGGAAAGTGATCACTACCATGGAGGTCATCGACCACCCCCCAATCAAAATCAGGCTGTGCATCCGAAGAGCACAAAGATAGGTCAAGGCAAGAAAATGAAGCGGTTCTCGGACAGTGATGCGTAAACTCATCCACGTTTAGGACACCCATCTCAAGCTCTTCGATCAGATCGGCAAGGACTTGTCCCCTGGGATTTATGGAGTAATCTCCCCAGAGAGGATGCCTGCCGTTCAGATCTCCAAGCAAGAGATAGGGCCTCGGCAACCGTGCAACGACGCGGCGGAAGTCCCCCGCGTCGAAGTCAGCTGACGGTGGAATGTACGCAGAAATGATAGTATACCTCCTATCCAGGTGCAGCTGCACAGCCACTGCCTGAAACGAGGTATCTAAAGAGAAAGGAAGAACGGAGACATCATGCCGGGTGTAAACTGCGCATCCCCCAGCCCGGCCATCCCGCGGTGGTGGGGTCGCAAGACCCTTATACCCCGGGAGGGCAGGGAGGGGGCACGCACCTAACATGGTCTCCTGCAAAAAAATAGCTAACGGGGAACGGGACGAGACGAGACTCCGCAGCTCCTCCCAGTTGGCCCGGAGTCCACGGCAATTCCATTGAAGGAATATGCCCTCCAGGCCTAGCTCGGAGGAGACGCGGGGGCCCTCCTCGAATTGAAGACCCTCACGGGAATGGCCGTACGCTTCCCGGGCGCTGTTGGCCGGACAAAGCACTGTCGCCTTCGAGGACTTATTGGGGGAGGTTGGGCTCGCCATGCGAGTCTTTTCCTCCCTCGCCTCGAAACCTTAGGCGGGCGCTGCGGCTTCGGAGGCGGGGGGCCCTCTTTTCGAGGAACCACCGTCTCCGAGCCACTCGCTCCACCTCGGGGCCGAAGCTCCTTTGTTGCTGTCCTCCTTTCGGGGAAGAGCTTTAGGAACCCTGGAAGATGGCCTAGCGACCATCTTCAGGGGTGTTGCCTACTGTGAGTCTTAACGACTGGGTGGAGGCGCGTGGCCGTTTCGCCGCTGGGGGAAGAGGGTTTTTTTTTTTTTTTTTTTTAATTAAGGGGCTATCTGGCGACTGCCGAATTAGGCATTAGTCGCCGTAAACAAACAGCTTTGTTCTAGGCTACTTTAAAAATTAAACAGTAAACAATAAAAAGAAATAACAATAACAATAACTAAGCAATAACAAAAACAACAATTAAACCGGGTTAAATGAAAGAGAGAAGGCCAGCCTCCCCCCAAGTCAATAAGTCCACTAGTCATGGTGCACGCACTCGTCCCGAGTACAAGGGACAGGCGGTAGCGACCCCGCCCATCACGGAACCGGGACAGGTATCGTGCGCGAAGATCACCCAGACTGGGACATTCGACAAGAATGTGCCGAACAGTCTGGGGGACGACGCAGTCGTTGCAATAGGGCGCAGGCGAGCGCTCCATCAAATAGCGATGCGTCACACGAGTGTGCCCGATTCGGAGACGACAGAAAGCAAGCTGAAGCCGCCGCGGCATTGGGGGATAGGTCCATGGGAACAGTCGCGGCGCAATGGCACGCAACTTTAAGTTCCCCTCGACCGTCTCCCATCTTCTTTGCCAAGCAGTCCGAAGAGCTGCCCGTATTCCTGCCATGTAGTCAGTGTGAGGAAGAGCGAAACGCTGGTCCGGTCGCAGTCCTCGCGGACTCTTTAGCGCCCTCATTCCCCGCAATTCCTCTACATGTCCAGGAACCCAGCAGAAGATAATCTCGACATCTGCCCGGCTCGCCAAAACCGTGACGTCACGGATTTCGCGAACCAGGGGATGCGGAGATTCCAATGCCCCGAGAGCACTCAGGGCGCTTTGTGAGTCGCTATAGATCACAATCCGGTCTCCGAACCGGGCACGTCGCGTAATCTCCCGTACCGAGTGGTGTATTGCCACCAGCTCGGCCGTGAAGACAGACGCAGCGCCTGGTAGAGCCCCGCTGACTTCAAACAGAGGGGATACGGCGTGGAAGCCGACCCCCTCTTGGGACTTGGAGCCATCCGTATACACTGGCACGGTACCAGCGTGACACGATGTGTGCTCCAAAAAGGTCGAACGCAATACTCCCGGCGCAGTACAAGCTTTGGGAGCAGAGGCGTGGCGTTTTTTTTTTTTTTTTTTTTTTTAAGAGCTCATCTGGCGACTGCCTACTTGGGCATTAGTCGCCGTATTAAAACTGGCCTAGTTCTAGGCTACTTTAAAATGAAATTAAAGAGAAAAAAAAAAACACCCCAAAAGGGGGAAAGGAAGCAAGCTGGTGCTTCGGGGAGAGGTCCCCCCGGCGCAGGAGCGTGCAACTACAGAAAAAAAAAAACAAAAAACAAAACAAATGCAAAAAAACAACAAAAAACAAACAAACAAACCTTGCTTAAATAATAGGGAGAAGGCCAGCCTCCCCCCAAGTCAATAAGTCCACTAGTCATGGTGCACGCACTCGTCCCGAGTACAAGGGACAGGCGGTAGCGACCCCGCCCATCCCGGAACCGGGACAGGTATCGTGCGCGAAGATCACCCAGACTGGGACATTCGACAAGAATGTGCCGAACAGTCTGGGGGACGACGCAGTCGTTGCAATAGGGCGCAGGCGAGCGCTCCATCAGATAGCGATGCGTCACACGAGTGTGTCCGATTCGGAGACGACAGAAAGCAACCTGAAGCCGCCGCGGCATTGGGGGATAGGTCCATGGGAACAGTCGAGGCGCAATGGCACGCAACTTTAAGTTCCCTTCGACCGTCTCCCATCTTCTTTGCCAAGCAGTCCGAAGAGCTGCCCGTATTCCTGCCATGTAGTCGGTGTGAGCAGAGGCGTGGCGACAAATAGCCAAATGTGGTACCCTCCAGGGTGGCGTCCTGGGCAGAACCAGGGGCGCCACCGGCCCGAGAGCTATATCTACTTCTCGAAGGAGTTTCCTGGCCCTAAACCCAAAGGGCTTAGGGTATGACTGGCGTCTCTCGGCGGCATAGGCACCATCGAGATCAGCTGCGGATGCAGTGAGAGCTGTTGGCGACTGAGGGAGGCGCAGGGCTCGCGCGTACAGGCGAGTGATGCACTGCACGCGGCGCAGAGCGAGTGGCATCTCCCCAGCATCGACCAACAGGCTTTCAATGGGGGAAGTGCGGAAGGCACCGGTCGCAAGGCGAAGGCCGGTGTGGTGGATCGAATCCACCTTCCGCAATAAACGCTCGGCTGCGGAAGCATAAAACTCGCATCCGTAGTCGAGCTTCGAGCGAACAAAGGATCGATAAAAAAGTATGGCGGTAGCCCTATCAGCGGCCCAAGCGCTGAACGTCACGGAACGGAGAATGTCCATGGCGCGGGTACAGGAGACCCTAAGGCTGCGAATATGAGCCTCCCAGGTGAGGCGTCGGTCGAATACAAGACCAAGGAAACGGTGCGACTCAACCACATCCAGGCGCACCCCATTAAGAAACAAATCTGGGTCGGGGTGAAGCCGTGGATGGCGGCAGAAGTGCACCACCTTAGTCTTGGCCATAGAAAACCGAAACCTGTGCGCTTCGGCATAGCGAGAGACGCGGTTCAATGCCTGTCTTTCCTTCGTAGACAGCTTGGCCATCCCCTCCCAGGACATCGCAGGTCCACTTGGCAGCGTCAAGAGTCATTTGTGGGGAGGCACAAGCCTTAACCCCGGCAAGGTTTAATATTCTTGCCAGCAGGTCTTTTGAGGGAAGCGACCGAATGGGCCTGGCTTCCCTCTCCCCCCTAAGGGGGTTTGCCCTACCGAGCCGCTTCGATGTGGAGCGGCTGGCTAAGGGCTGCCTGCTGGCTTTGGTGGCTGTCCCATTGGAAAGAAAAGAGGGGACTGACACTGGTAAAAGGGAGGTGCCCGAAAGCACCTCCAGAGAAGGGGGTGAGGGGGAGTCCCCTTCACCCGTAGGCGTAGGAGAGGAGTAAGCCTCCTCTCAGGTTGAAGAGATATGGAGGGTCCCCTGCGCAAGCACAGGGATGGGGGACCTCCCTTTTTTTGCTGGAGCTGCCGGAGGGCGGCTCCGTCGCTGTTTCAGGGGAAGTTGGGGGTTGGTTTTTAATTTGTTTTACATACATGGGCATTGTGACCCTCTTTTTAATACGGGACGCAATAGCTCATCACCTCTCGCAGTTGCCCGCACTGCGAGAGGTGCTTACAAGCCCGGCAGAGACAGGCGCCGCCATTCGGGACCACTCCTCCTGCCTGGTGGCCTGGCAGTCCATCGGCATGGCGGCTCCACCTTGGACACGGCGTAAAATTGATAGAATGTGAAGAGGAGAAGGAAGGGGATGTGAGGAAAGTATGGGTGGGGATGAAGCAGGTTGTTAAAAAACCCCCATCCCGAACCGGAGCTCAGGGGTTAAAGAACAATGTCCCCTCCCCCCTCAGCCCCGATCCGGGGTGGTTGGCTTGAGAAGGTCAGCATCTACCCTATGAAATTAGAGGCTGACCAGAGAAAGTTGTGGGAGAGGTTGTATGAAAAGCGACGAGGTAGGGGAGAAATCGGGCTATCTGAAGGAAGGAAGAGCGGCTTAGCCGGGGCCGGACGGAGCGCTGGATCCCGTCAGCACGGCGGCCAAGATGGCAAATCGCCGTGCCCCTTACGGGGTTATAAATCAAAGAATATTAAATTTTCATCAATTATTTTTAAGCTTGATAATCTAACCCTACTTCGAAATCTCCCCTACAACAAAAGCATTGTTATTAGGAAACCAGATAAAGTAACTGGTGTAGTTCTTTTTGACCGAGAAGACTATTTGTAGGATGAGGTCAATTCTTACCGAACTTAACAAATTCAGTGTTGTAGACAAACCGTTTCCTAAATTAATTTCGAGACTTGAAGATACAGTGAATAGGCTTCACTCCCATTTCAAAGCTATGAACGCAATTAATTATTTTTAGCATAATACCACCTACGCCACTGATTCGGCACTAGGACAGATCTATTATATAACCATGTAAAAAACGCCAACTATATAATAGATTTCTCTAGTGGCCAAATAATTTACCAATGTAACGATTTTAATAAAATAAAAATTATTAATCCGCCTATATATTAATGCCAGTTGCCTGTTTTTATATATTCCAGTTTTCTTTGTCCATTTGCCTTAGTAACGACTGAAGATGATATGGAAAACTACATATCGAAACTAGTTCCGTTCTAATAAACTTTATGATCCCAAACAGTGGTTTCTTGAGGCAGGTACGAGTGTGTATGTATATGTGTATATATATATATATATATATATATATATATATATATATATATATATATATATATATATATATATATATAATGAAAATGAAGTCTGTCTGTCCATTTATAGGAATCAAAAAATCCTGTATCCGTGTAATTTTTGCAATGTGAATGAAAAAAATCGTATGTTGAAACTATTAGTGCCATGTTTGCAATTAGAGGAATCCTGTTTTTCTCATTGTCAACTCTGTGATTGCTCTAGAATTGGGGTCAAATATAATGTTTGTATATGCTCCACAAGAAAAACTAAGAATATAGTGTACCAAGAAGATCTGTAGCGCTGCTGAACATTATTTAGTTGATAGAATGGGAATATTTTTTGCGAATAATAAAAAAAAAAAAGAGAAAAAGATCAAATCTGTCTTACTTTATTTCCGTGCACCGCCGGGCATCTCTGCTACTTATATACTTGCTTAAATCTTTTAGCGTTAGATTTTCTCAATTTTGGTTTCTTGAGGTTCGACGTTCGTTTGTTCCAATCTTTATTATAAATCTCGTTTTCCTGCACTCCTATCAATGCTGTCTTTCTCTATATTTCTCTTCCATGCTTTCTTAGGTGTACCTCTTGGCCGTCTTCCATCGACTTCCAACTCTCTTACCCTACCAAGTGCCTCTTTTTCATCTCTTCGCTTCACATGTTCAAACCATCTCAATCTTCTCATTAGAACTACGTCCAGTTCATCACGACGAACTCTAGCTCTCCATATTACACTGGCCATGTACCTCAACATTCTCGTATAACAGCTCATCAGCACTTTTTACAATCTCTGTATGCCAAAGTCTCTGATCCATAAAGTAAGACTGGTCTGACACATGCATCAGAAACATTTCCACGGTTCTTAAGTGGGATCCCTCTATTGACGAGCAATCTAGCTCCTCCACGATGCAGCCACTCTGCCACGGACTTCTCTCTCTGCTAGTGTGTATGTATATATTCCATCTAAAAGCGTCTAAGAAGGAGCTAGAGCAGTTTTCACCCGAAAACAGATAAATTCGTATAGATACAGCCCAAAACTCTATGAAACGATTTGTCATCGTATTGAATCTATTTATACTGCTAAGGAGGAAGGGAATCAAAGTCAGTATTTTTTTTTTTTTTTAATTTTATGGAGCCCATCTGGCAACTACCCACTTGGGCATAAGTCGCCGAAAAACACGACAGCCTAGAACTAGGCTACTTTAAAGTAAAAATATGAAAACTTAACAATGATATAAATTGGAAAAACTTAACAATCGAAGCAATCTCCGGCAGCGGGGGGAGGTCCCCCTCACCCCGATGCAGGAGAGTGCAACCTACAAACAAAACAATAACAAAAAAAAGGAACCTTAAATAAAGGGGAGAAGGCCGGCCTCCCCCCAAAAGTCAATAAGTCCACCAGTCATGGTGCACGCACTCGTCCCGAGTACAAGGGACAGGCGGTAGCGACCCCGCCCATCCCGGTACCGAGACAGGTATCGTGCGCGAAGATCACCCAGACTGGGACATTCGACAAGAATATGCCGAACAGTCTGGGGAACGACGCAGTCGTTGCAATAGGGCGCATGCGAGCGCTCCATCAAGTAGCGATGCGTCACACGAGTGTGTCCGATTCGAAGACGACAGAAAGCAACTTGAAGCCGCCGCGGAATTGGGGGATAGGTGCATGGAACAGTCGCGGCACAATGGCACGCAACTTTAAGTTCCCTTCGACCGTCTCCCATCTTCTTTGCCAAGCAGTCCGAAGAGCTGCCCGTATTCCTGCCATGCAGTCGGTGTGAGGAAGAGCGAAACGCTGGTCCGGTCGCAGAGTCCTCGCGGACTCTTTGGCGCCCTCATTCCCCGCAATTACTCTACATGTCCAGGAACCCAGCAGAAGATAATCTCGACATCTGCCCGGCTCGCCAAAACCGTGGCGTCACGGATATCGCGAACCAGGGGATGCGGAGATTCCAATGCCCCGAGAGCACTCAGGGCGCTTTGTGAGTCGCTATAGATCACAATCCGGTCTCCGAACCGGGCACGTCGCGTAATCTCCCGTACCAAGTGGTGTATTGCCACCAGCTCGGCCGTGAAGACAGACGCAGCGCCTGGTAGAGCCCCGCTGACTTCAAACAGAGGGTATACGGCGTGGAAGCCGACCCCCTCTTGGGACTTGGAGCCATCCGTATACACTGGCACGGTTCCAGCGTGACACGATGTGTGCTCCAAAAAGGTCGAACGCAATACAAGCTTTGGGAGCAGAGGCGTGGCGACAAATAGCCAAATGTGGTACCCTCCAGGGTGGCGTCCTGGGCAAAACCAGGGGCGCCACCGGCCCGAGAGCGATATCTACCTCTCGAAGGAGTTTCCTGGCCCTAAACCTAAAAGGCTTAGGGTATGACTGGCGTCTCTCGACGGCATAGGCACCATCGAGATCAGCTGCGGATGCAGTGAGAGCTGTTGGCGACTGAGGGAGGCGCCGGGCTCGCGCGTACAGGCGAATTAATTTTAATTAATTAAGGAGCTATCTGGCGACTGCCGACTTAGGCATTAGTCGCCGTAAACAAACAGCCTAGTTCTAGGCTACTTTAAAAAGAAAACAGGAGACAATAAAAAGAAATAACAATAACAATAAAGAAGCAATAACAAAACAATAACCACAACAACAACAAACCGGGTTAAATGAAAGGGAGAAGGCCAGCCTCCCCCCAAAAGTCAATAAGTCCACTAGTCATGGTGCACGCACTCGTCCCGAGTACAAGGGACAGGCGGTAGCGACCCCGCCCATCCCGGTACCGAGACAGGTATCGTGCGCGAAGATCACCCAGACTGGGACATTCGACAAGAATGTGCCGAACAGTATGGGGGACGACGCAGTCGTTGCAATAGGGCGCAGGCGAGCGCTCCATCAAGTAGCGATGCGTCACACGAGTGTGTCCGATTCGAAGACGACAGAAAGCAACCTGAAGCCGCCGCAGCATTGGGGGATAGGTCCATGGGAACAGTCGCGGCGCAATGGCACGCAACTTTAAGTTCCCCTCGACCGTCTCCCATCTTCTTTGCCAAGCAGTCCGAAGAGCTGCCCGTATTCCTGCCATGTAGTCAGTGTGAGGAAGAGCGAAACGCTGGTCCGGTCGCAGAGTCCTCGCGGACTCTTTGGCGCCCTCATCGGCGCGCTCATTCCCCGCAATTCCTACATGTCCAGGAACCCAGCAGAAGATAATCTCGACATCCACCCGGCTCGCCAAAACCGTGGCGTCACGGATATCGCGAACCAGGGGATGCGGAGATTCCAATGCCCCGAGAGCACTCAGGGCGCTTTGTGAGTCGCTATAGATCACAATCCGGTCTCCGAACCGGGCACGTCGCGTAATCTCCCGTACCGAGTGGTGTATTGCCACCAGCTCGGCCGTGAAGACAGACGCAGCGCCTGGTAGAGCCCCGCTGACTTCAAACAGAGGGGATACGGCGTGGAAGCCGACCCCCTCTTGGGACTTGGAGCCATCCGTATACACTGGCACGGTACCAGCGTGACACGATGTGTGCTCCAAAAAGGTCGAACGCAATACTCCCGGCGCAGTACAAGCTTTGGGAGCAGAGGCGTGGCGTTTTTTTTTTTGTTTTTTTTTAAGAGCTCATCTGGCGACTGCCTACTTGGGCATTAGTCGCCGTATTAAAACTGGCCTAGTTCTAGGCTACTTTAAAATGAAATTAAAGAGAAAAAAAAAACACCCCAAAAGGGGGAAAGGAAGCAAGCTGGTGCTTCGGGGAGAGGTCCCCCCGGCGCAGGAGCGTGCAACTACAGAAAAAAAAACAAACAAAAAACAAAACAAATGCAAAAAAACAACAAAAAACAAACAAACAAACCTTGCTTAAATAATAGGGAGAAGGCCAGCCTCCCCCCAAGTCAATAAGTCCACTAGTCATGGTGCACGCACTCGTCCCGAGTACAAGGGACAGGCGGTAGCGACCCCGCCCATCCCGGAACCGGGACAGGTATCGTGCGCGAAGATCACCCAGACTGGGACATTCGACAAGAATGTGCCGAACAGTCTGGGGGACGACGCAGTCGTTGCAATAGGGCGCAGGCGAGCGCTCCATCAGATAGCGATGCGTCACACGAGTGTGTCCGATTCGGAGACGACAGAAAGCAACCTGAAGCCGCCGCGGCATTGGGGGATAGGTCCATGGGAACAGTCGAGGCGCAATGGCACGCAACTTTAAGTTCCCTTCGACCGTCTCCCATCTTCTTTGCCAAGCAGTCCGAAGAGCTGCCCGTATTCCTGCCATGTAGTCGGTGTGAGCAGAGGCGTGGCGACAAATAGCCAAATGTGGTACCCTCCAGGGTGGCGTCCTGGGCAGAACCAGGGGCGCCACCGGCCCGAGAGCTATATCTACTTCTCGAAGGAGTTTCCTGGCCCTAAACCCAAAGGGCTTAGGGTATGACTGGCGTCTCTCGGCGGCATAGGCACCATCGAGATCAGCTGCGGATGCAGTGAGAGCTGTTGGCGACTGAGGGAGGCGCCGGGCTCGCGCGTACAGGCGAGTGATGCACTGCACGCGGCGCAGAGCGAGTGGCATCTCCCCAGCATCGACCAACAGGCTTTCAATGGGGGAAGTGCGGAAGGCACCGGTCGCAAGGCGAAGGCCGGTGTGGTAGATCGAATCCACCTTCCGCAATAAACGCTCGGCTGCGGAAGCATAAAACTCGCATCCGTAGTCGAGCTTCGAGCGAACAAAGGATCGATAAAAAAGTAAGGCGGTAGCCCTATCAGCGGCCCAAGCGCTGAACGTCACGGAACGGAGAATGTCCATGGCGCGGGTACAGGAGACCCTAAGGCTGCGAATATGAGCCTCCCAGGTGAGGCGTCGGTCGAATACAAGACCAAGGAAAGGTGCGACTCAACCACATCCAGGCGCACCCCATTAAGAAACAAATCTGGGTCGGGGTGAAGCCGTGGATGGCGGCAGAAGTGCACCACCTTAGTCTTGGCCATAGAAAACCGAAACCTGTGCGCTTCGGCATAGCGAGAGACGCGGTTCAATGCCTGTCTTTCCTTCGTAGACAGCTTGGCCATCCCCTCCCAGGACATCGCAGGTCCACTTGGCAGCGTCAAGAGTCATTTGTGGGGAGGCACAAGCCTTAACCCCGGCAAGGTTTAATATTCTTGCCAGCAGGTCTTTTGAGGGAAGCGACCGAATGGGCCTGGCTTCCCTCTCCCCCCTAAGGGGGTTTGCCCTACCGAGCCGCTTCGATGTGGAGCGGCTGGCTAAGGGCTGCCTGCTGGCTTTGGTGGCTGTCCCCTTGAAAAGAAAAGAGGGGACTGACACTGGTAAAAGGGAGGTGCCCGAAAGCACCTCCAGAGAAGGGGGTGAGGGGGAGTCCCCTTCACCCGTAGGCGTAGGAGAGGAGTAAGCCTCCTCTCAGGTTGAAGAGATATGGAGGGTCCCCTGCGCAAGCACAGGGATGGGGGACCTCCTTTTTTTTGCTGGAGCTGCCGGAGGGCGGCTCCGTCGCTGTTTCAGGGGAAGTTGGGGGTTGGTTTTTAATTTGTTTTACATACATGGGCATTGTGACCCTCTTTTTAATACGGGACGCAATAGCTCATCACCTCTCGCAGTTGCCCGCACTGCGAGAGGTGCTTACAAGCCCGGCAGAGACAGGCGCCGCCATTCGGGACCACTCCTCCTGCCTGGTGGCCTGGCAGTCCATCGGCATGGCGGCTCCACCTTGGACACGGCGTAAAATTGATAGAATGTGAAGAGGAGAAGGAAGGGGATGTGAGGAAAGTATGGGTGGGGATGAAGCAGGTTGTTAAAAAACCCCCATCCCGAACCGGAGCTCAGGGGTTAAAGAACAATGTCCCCTCCCCCCTCAGCCCCGATCCGGGGTGGTTGGCTTGAGAAGGTCAGCATCTACCCTATGAAATTAGAGGCTGACCAGAGAAAGTTGTGGGAGAGGTTGTATGAAAAGCGACGAGGTAGGGGAGAAATCGGGCTATCTGAAGGAAGGAAGAGCGGCTTAGCCGGGGCCGGACGGAGCGCTGGATCCCGTCAGCACGGCGGCCAAGATGGCAAATCGCCGTGCCCCTTACGGGGTTATAAATCAAAGAATATTAAATTTTCATCAATTATTTTTAAGCTTGATAATCTAACCCTACTTCGAAATCTCCCCTACAACAAAAGCATTGTTATTAGGAAACCAGATAAAGTAACTGGTGTAGTTCTTTTTGACCGAGAAGACTATTTGTAGGATGAGGTCAATTCTTACCGAACTTAACAAATTCAGTGTTGTAGACAAACCGTTTCCTAAATTAATTTCGAGACTTGAAGATACAGTGAATAGGCTTCACTCCCATTTCAAAGCTATGAACGCAATTAATTATTTTTAGCATAATACCACCTACGCCACTGATTCGGCACTAGGACAGATCTATTATATAACCATGTAAAAAACGCCAACTATATAATAGATTTCTCTAGTGGCCAAATAATTTACCAATGTAACGATTTTAATAAAATAAAAATTATTAATCCGCCTATATATTAATGCCAGTTGCCTGTTTTTATATATTCCAGTTTTCTTTGTCCATTTGCCTTAGTAACGACTGAAGATGATATGGAAAACTACATATCGAAACTAGTTCCGTTCTAATAAACTTTATGATCCCAAACAGTGGTTTCTTGAGGCAGGTACGAGTGTGTATGTATATGTGTATATATATATATATATATATATATATATATATATATATATATATATATATATATATATATATATATATATATATATATATATATAATGAAAATGAAGTCTGTCTGTCCATTTATAGGAATCAAAAAATCCTGTATCCGTGTAATTTTTGCAATGTGAATGAAAAAAATCGTATGTTGAAACTATTAGTGCCATGTTTGCAATTAGAGGAATCCTGTTTTTCTCATTGTCAACTCTGTGATTGCTCTAGAATTGGGGTCAAATATAATGTTTGTATATGCTCCACAAGAAAAACTAAGAATATAGTGTACCAAGAAGATCTGTAGCGCTGCTGAACATTATTTAGTTGATAGAATGGGAATATTTTTTGCGAATAATAAAAAAAAAAAGAGAAAAAGATCAAATCTGTCTTACTTTATTTCCGTGCACCGCCGGGCATCTCTGCTACTTATATACTTGCTTAAATCTTTTAGCGTTAGATTTTCTCAATTTTGGTTTCTTGAGGTTCGAGCGTTCGTTTGTTCCAATCTTTATTATAAATCTCGTTTTCCTGCACTCCTATCAATGCTGTCTTTCTCTATATTTCTCTTCCATGCTTTCTTAGGTGTACCTCTTGGCCGTCTTCCATCGACTTCCAACTCTCTTACCCTACCAAGTGCCTCTTTTTCATCTCTTCGCTTCACATGTTCAAACCATCTCAATCTTCTCATTAGAACTACGTCCAGTTCATCACGACGAACTCTAGCTCTCCATATTACACTGGCCATGTACCTCAACATTCTCGTATAACAGCTCATCAGCACTTTTTACAATCTCTGTATGCCAAAGTCTCTGATCCATAAAGTAAGACTGGTCTGACACATGCATCAGAAACATTTCCACGGTTCTTAAGTGGGATCCCTCTATTGACGAGCAATCTAGCTCCTCCACGATGCAGCCACTCTGCCACGGACTTCTCTCTCTGCTAGTGTGTATGTATATATTCCATCTAAAAGCGTCTAAGAAGGAGCTAGAGCAGTTTTCACCCGAAAACAGATAAATTCGTATAGATACAGCCCAAAACTCTATGAAACGATTTGTCATCGTATTGAATCTATTTATACTGCTAAGGAGGAAGGGAATCAAAGTCAGTATTTTTTTTTTTTTTTAATTTTATGGAGCCCATCTGGCAACTACCCACTTGGGCATAAGTCGCCGAAAAACACGACAGCCTAGAACTAGGCTACTTTAAAGTAAAAATATGAAAACTTAACAATGATATAAATTGGAAAAACTTAACAATCGAAGCAATCTCCGGCAGCGGGGGGAGGTCCCCCTCACCCCGATGCAGGAGAGTGCAACCTACAAACAAAACAATAACAAAAAAAAGGAACCTTAAATAAAGGGGAGAAGGCCGGCCTCCCCCCAAAAGTCAATAAGTCCACCAGTCATGGTGCACGCACTCGTCCCGAGTACAAGGGACAGGCGGTAGCGACCCCGCCCATCCCGGTACCGAGACAGGTATCGTGCGCGAAGATCACCCAGACTGGGACATTCGACAAGAATATGCCGAACAGTCTGGGGAACGACGCAGTCGTTGCAATAGGGCGCATGCGAGCGCTCCATCAAGTAGCGATGCGTCACACGAGTGTGTCCGATTCGAAGACGACAGAAAGCAACCTGAAGCCGCCGCGGAATTGGGGGATAGGTGCATGGAACAGTCGCGGCACAATGGCACGCAACTTTAAGTTCCCTTCGACCGTCTCCCATCTTCTTTGCCAAGCAGTCCGAAGAGCTGCCCGTATTCCTGCCATGCAGTCGGTGTGAGGAAGAGCGAAACGCTGGTCCGGTCGCAGAGTCCTCGCGGACTCTTTGGCGCCCTCATTCCCCGCAATTCCTCTACATGTCCAGGAACCCAGCAGAAGATAATCTCGACATCTGCCCGGCTCGCCAAAACCGTGGCGTCACGGATATCGCGAACCAGGGGATGCGGAGATTCCAATGCCCCGAGAGCACTCAGGGCGCTTTGTGAGTCGCTATAGATCACAATCCGGTCTCCGAACCGGGCACGTCGCGTAATCTCCCGTACCAAGTGGTGTATTGCCACCAGCTCGGCCGTGAAGACAGACGCAGCGCCTGGTAGAGCCCCGCTGACTTCAAACAGAGGGTATACGGCGTGGAAGCCGACCCCCTCTTGGGACTTGGAGCCATCCGTATACACTGGCACGGTTCCAGCGTGACACGATGTGTGCTCCAAAAAGGTCGAACGCAATACAAGCTTTGGGAGCAGAGGCGTGGCGACAAATAGCCAAATGTGGTACCCTCCAGGGTGGCGTCCTGGGCAAAACCAGGGGCGCCACCGGCCCGAGAGCGATATCTACCTCTCAAAGGAGTTTCCTGGCCCTAAACCTAAAAGGCTTAGGGTATGACTGGCGTCTCTCGACGGCATAGGCACCATCGAGATCAGCTGCGGATGCAGTGAGAGCTGTTGGCGACTGAGGGAGGCGCCGGGCTCGCGCGTACAGGCGAATTAATTTTAATTAATTAAGGAGCTATCTGGCGACTGCCGACTTAGGCATTAGTCGCCGTAAACAAACAGCCTAGTTCTAGGCTACTTTAAAAAGAAAACAGGAGACAATAAAAAGAAATAACAATAACAATAAAGAAGCAATAACAAAACAATAACAACAACAACAACAAATCGGGTTAAATGAAAGGGAAAAGGCCAGCCTCCCCCAAAAAGTCAATAAGTCCACTAGTCATGGTGCACGCACTCGTCCCGAGTACAAGGGACAGGCGGTAGCGACACAGCCCATCCCGGTACCGAGACAGGTATCGTGCGCGAAGATCACCCAGACTGGGACATTCGACAAGAATGTGCCGAACAGTATGGGGGACGACGCAGTCGTTGCAATAGGGCGCAGGCGAGCGCTCCATCAAGTAGCGATGCGTCACACGAGTGTGTCCGATTCGAAGACGACAGAAAGCAACCTGAAGCCGCCGCAGCATTGGGGGATAGGTCCATGGGAACAGTCGCGGCGCAATGGCACGCAACTTTAAGTTCCCCTCGACCGTCTCCCATCTTCTTTGCCAAGCAGTCCGAAGAGCTGCCCGTATTCCTGCCATGTAGTCAGTGTGAGGAAGAGCGAAACGCTGGTCCGGTCGCAGAGTCCTCGCGGACTCTTTGGCGCCCTCATCGGCGCGCTCATTCCCCGCAATTCCTACATGTCCAGGAACCCAGCAGAAGATAATCTCGACATCCACCCGGCTCGCCAAAACCGTGGCGTCACGGATATCGCGAACCAGGGGATGCGGAGATTCCAATGCCCCGAGAGCACTCAGGGCGCTTTGTGAGTCGCTATAGATCACAATCCGGTCTCCGAACCGGGCACGTCGCGTAATCTCCCGTACCGAGTGGTGTATTGCCACCAGCTCGGCCGTGAAGACAGACGCAGCGCCTGGTAGAGCCCCGCTGACTTCAAACAGAGGGGATACGGCGTGGAAGCCGACCCCCTCTTGGGTTTTTTTTTTTAATTAAGGGGCTATCTGGCGACTGCCGACTAAGGCATAAGTTGCCGTAAACAAACAGCCTAGTTTTAGGCTACTTTAAAAAATTAAACAGAAAACAATAAAAAGAAATAACAATAACAATAACAAAGCAATAACAAAACAATTACAAAAACAGCAACAACAATTAAATCGGGTTAAATAAAAGGGAGAAGGCCGGCCTCCCCCCAAAAGTCAATAAGTCCACCAGTCAAAGTACACGCACTCGTCCCGAGCACAAGGGACAGGCGGTAGCGACCCCGCCCATCCCGGTACCGGGACAGGTGTCGTGCGCGAAGATCACCCAGACTGGGACATTCGACAAGAATGTGCCGAACAGTCTGGGGGACGACGCAGTCGTTGCAATAGGGCGCAGGCGAGCGCTCCATCAGATAGCGATGCGTCACACGAGTGTGTCCGATTCGGAGACGACAGAAAGCAACCTGAAGCCGCCGCGGCATTGGGGGATAGGTCCATGGGAACAGTCGCGGCGCAATGGCACGCAACTTTAAGTTCCCTTCGACCGTCTCCCATCTTCTTTGCCAAGCAGTCCGAAGATCTGCCCGTATTCCTGCCATGTAGTCGGTGTGAGGAAGAGCGAAACGCTGGTCCGGTCGCAGAGTCCTCGCGGACTCTTTGGCGCCCTCATTCCCCGCAATTCCTACATGTCCAGGAACCCAGCAGAAGATAATCTCGACATCTGCCCGGCTCGCCAAAACCGTGGCGTCACGGATATCGCGAACCAGGGGATGCGGAGATTCCAATGCCCCGAGAGCACTCAGGGCGCTTTGTGAGTCGCTATAGATCACAATCCGGTCTCCGAACCGGGCACGTCGCGTAATCTCCCGTACCGAGTGGTGTATTGCCACCAGCTCGGCCGTGAAGACAGACGCAGCGCCTGGTAGAGCCCCGCTGACTTCAAACAGAGGGGATACGGCGTGGAAGCCGACCCCCTCTTGGGACTTGGAGCCATCCGTATACACTGGCACGGTACCAGCGTGACACGATGTGTGCTCCAAAAAGGTCGAAAGCAATACTCCCGGCGCAGTACAAGCTTTGGGAGCAGAGGCGTGGCGACAAATAGCCAAATGTGGTACCCTCAAGGGTGGCGTCCTGGGCAGAACCAGGGGCGCCACCGGCCCGAGAGCTATATCTACCTCTCGAAGGAGTTTCCTGGCCCTAAACCCAAGGGGCTTAGGGTATGACTGGCGTCTCTCGGCGGCATAGGCACCATCGAGATCAGCTGCGGATGCAGTGAGAGCTGTTGGCGACTGAGGGAGGCGCCGGGCTCGCGCGTACAGGCGAGTGATGCACTGCACGCGGCGCAGAGCGAGTGGCATCTCCCCAGCATCGACCAACAGGCTCTCAATGGGGGAAGTGCGGAAGGCACCGGTCGCAAGGCGAAGGCCGGTGTGGTGGATTGAATCCACCTTCCGCAATAAACGCTCGGCTGCGGATGCATAAAACTCGCATCCGTAGTCGAGCTTCGAGCGAACAAAGGATCGATAAAAAAGTAAGGCGGTAGCCCTATCAGCGCCCCAAGCGCTGAACGTCACGGAACGGAGAATGTCCATGGCGCGGGTACAAGAGACCCTAAGGCTGCGAATATGAGCCTCCCAGGTGAGGCGTCGGTCGAATACAAGACCAAGGAAACGGTGCGACTCAACCACATCCAGGCGCACCCCATTAAGAAACAAATCTGGGTCGGGGTGAAGCCGTGGATGGCGGCAGAAGTGCACCACCTTAGTCTTGGCCAAAGAAAACCGAAACCTGTGCGCTTCGGCATAGCGAGAGACGCGGTTCAATGCCTGTTCGAGTCGACGCTCCAGAGTTGGCATCTGGGCCGCGCCAAAAGAGATCGAAAAGTCGTCCACGTAGAGCGTAGCGAGAACATCTTTCGGCAGCAAAGAGGATGCCGTTGATGCTCAGGGCAAAGAGTGTGACACTGAGGACACTTCCCTGCGGGACACCCTCTTCCTGCTCCTTTGGGCCGGAGAGGGCTCCCCCCACCCGTACGCAGAATCGACGATCTCGCAAAAATTCAGATATAAACATTGGGAGGCGTCCCCTCGCCCCCATCGTGTGGAGAGTCTCCATGATACCGTATCGCCATGCGGTATCATAGGCCTTCTCCAGATCGAAAAAGACCGTGGCGTAGTGCTGTCTACGAAGGAAAGCCTCGCAGACGGCATTTTCCAGTCGGAGCAGAGCATCTGACGTGGAGTGGAACTTGCGGAAGCCGCACTGTGCCGAAGACAGATGGCCTCCGCTGTCCAGGAAAAAGGCTAATCTAACATTTACCAATTTCTCCATCAACTTGCACACGCAAGAGGTTAGAGAGATTGGGCGGAAACCGGTCGGAGTAGAGTGATCTCTCCCCGGTTTGCGAAAGGCAAGCACAGTACCGATTCGCCAGGAGTCTGGGAGAAGACCTTCCACCCAGATCCTGTTGAACAAATCTAACAGAAAGGTCATGCCTCGCTCACCTAGGTGTCGAAGCATGGCGTACGGGACATCGTCCGGACCATGGGCGGTGTCCGCGCACGAAGCGAGAGCGGAACGCAACTCGCTTACAGTAAACTTGTCGTTGAAGGGTTCTCCGCCTCTGGAGGTAAAGTCCAGCCGGCGGCCTTCCGCGACATCACGGCTAGAGAATGCAGAAAAAGCGGTCGCGAAGGATTCCGCCACGGACGCGGGGTCCGAGATTGCGGTCCCATTCTCCTGGAGAACGGGAGGGGGGTCCTGCGAGAACTTGCCCCGAATCCTTTTGACTCGATTCCACACCTCAGCTAAAGGGGTCTTCCTGTTAAGTGAAGACACGTATGCCCGCCAAGAAGAGCGGCGGGCGTGCTTCCAAATATACCGGAACCTAGCCCTAGCCCGACGAAATTCAGCGACAGTGAAATCGTTCGGGCGGCGCTTATAGCGCATGTAGGCATAACGCTTCTGTTTGAGGGCCGTCTCACACTCGGCCGACCACCATGGGAGTGGTCGGCGTGCAAAACGGCCAGACGTCCTAAGAATAGTAGTCAGGCCCACGGCGATGAGGTTGCCGGAGAAGAACTCAACGGCCTCATCTACCGACCTAAACTCCTCGACTGAGATAGAGAATTCAGTCATTTCCTGAAATGCAGGCCACCGCGCCCGCGCCAAGCACCACCGAGGTGGTCTCTCAGGCGGCAGTTGCCCTGAAAATGATATTTGAATGGGAAAGTGACCACCCCCCACTCAAAATCAGGCTGTGCATCCGAAGAGCACAAAGATAGGTCAGGGCAAGAAAATGAAGCGGTTCTCGGACAGTGATGCGTAAACTCATCCACGTTTAGGACACCCATCTCAAGCTCTTCGATCAGATCGGCAAGGACTTGTCCCCTGGGATTTATGGAGTAATCTCCCCAGAGAGGATGCCTGCCGTTCAGATCTCCAAGCAAGAGATAGGGCCTCAGAAACCATGCCACGACGCGGCGGAAGTCCCCCGCGTCGAAGTCAGCTGACGGTGGAATGTACGCAGAAATGATAGTATACCTCCTATCCAGGTGCAGCTGCACAGCCACTGCCTGAAAGGAGGTATCTAAAGAGAAAGGAAGAACGGAGACATCATGTCGAGTGTAAACTGCGCATCCCCCAGCTCGGCCATCCCGCGGTGGTGGGGTCGCAAGACCTTTGTACCCCGGGAGAGCGAGGTGCGGGCACGCGCCTAGCATGGTCTCCTGCAAAAAGATAGCTAACGGGGAACGAAACGAGGCGAGCCTCCGCAGCTCCTCCCAGTTGGCCCGGAGTCCACGGCAATTCCATTGAAGGAATATGCCCTCCAGGCATAGCTCGGAGGAGACGCGGGCGCCCTCCTCGAACTGAAGACCCTCACGTCAATGGCCGTACGCTTCCCGGGGGCAGAACCCCGGGCGCTGTTGGCCGGACAAAGCGCTGGAGGCGCTGTCGCCTTCGAGGACTTATTAGGGGAGGGTGGGCTCGCCATGTGAGTCTTTTCCTCCCTCCGCCTCGAAACCTTAGGCGGGCGCTGCGGCTTCGGACGCGGGGGGGCCTCTTTTCGAGGAACCACCGTCTCCGAGCCACTCGCTCCACCTCGGGGCGTGGGTGAAGGAGCCGAAGCTCCTTTGTTGCTGTCCTACTTTCGGGGGACAGCTTTAGGAACCCCCGAAGATGGCCTAGCGACCATCTTCAGGGGTGTTGCCTCCTGTGAGTCTAACGACTCGGTGGAGGCGCGTGGCCGTTTCGCCTTGCGGGAAACGGTCACGCTGGGGGAAGAGGGGGGAGCCCTGGTTTTAGCCGGGGCTGGGTATGAACCATTTTTGCCGCCAGCTTTACCAGGGGAGCGCCCGGGTTGGGTAGAGCCCGCAGAAGGGCTCCGAATGGGCGCGGAAACAACCGTGCTCGTTCGCCTGGATGGGCCAGGAGCAGAGGGTGCCTTTCTAACTACTGAGGCATATGACGTCCCAGGCAGAGCTGGGCGCGCCAGGACCAAGTCCTTAGCCTCGCGGAATGAGAGTCTATCTTGGGCCTGAACGGCCAGGATTTCTTTCTCCAGGAGATATGCACCACATTGCTTCGAAGAAGCAGGGTGCGGCTCTCCGCAATTGACACACTTGGCCACACACGATTTGGACTTATCGTGTGCGACCCTGGAGCAATTTACACAGACTTCGGGTGACCCCGACTTTGCACGTCTACATGAGCGATTCGTATGGCCGAAGCGGTGACAGTAATAGCACCGCCGCGGCAGTGGCACGAATGCCTTCACGCGGTAGCGGTACCAACCGGCACGCACTGACTCAGGGAGCTTGTCACAGTCGAACGTGACGAAGAGTGTAGGGGTGGGTCTCGAAGCCCCTCCCTGTTTTCTCATCACACGCTCGACCTTGACCGCCCCATGGTCGGCCAGCTCTAGGGTGATGTCCTCAATGGAGTAGTCAACGAGTTCCTCCCTCGCATAAAATACTCCTTTCACAAAGTTCATGGTAGAGTGCGGCGTCACACTCACCGGGGTGCCATGAAGTGTCCGAAGAGCACTTATCTTGGCCGCCTCGGCGGGATTCACCAGAAGGCTGCCGTCCGAGAAACGGGTCACCTTCGGCTCTCTATCAATTGCACTAGCTAATCCTCTGCTCTGATGGATCATGTTGCCCTTGGACAACATGGTGCCATCAGTGGAGCGAATAACGAGGAAGCGTTTGAAGCCAGCGGGCTCGAAAACGCCAGGTAACCTCTGAATCAGGGGCCCCGATGTCATCGAGGCTCCGCCCTGTGCACTCTTGGTGTTAGTCTTGGTCAGGGGCTCCGCACACGAGGGGGTAGAGGGGCCAGATGTGCCGATCTTGGCTTGGTCGCCTACCAAAGTGGTAGCAGACCCATCCGTCCCCGCAGCCCCCGCGGATGGAGAGGAGCCCCGAGTCTTTTTCTTTTTTGGAGAGGAGGACGGGGAATGAACCCGCTTCTCACCTCCGCCGGCAGAAGCCCCCAGGCCAGATGGACCGGCCTCAGCCAGGTCCCTCTCCGAAATGGAGAAGGTCCTGGTTGTCGTAGGGGCACCTGTCGGAGGAGATCCCTCCCCTCCTTTTACTGCCTCGGAGCCCTCAGCCATTTGAGGAGGACCTTGCATAGGGGCGGATTCGGGTTCGGTGCTTGGCGCCGAGCCCGAATTCCCCCCCATGGAAGGCCCTACCGTCTGAGGCTGGGTCTCCTCAAGGACCATGTCTATCACAGGAGGGGCCTCCAGTTGGCCATCCCCTTCCAGGACATCGCAGGTCCCCTTGGCAGTCTCGCCAGTCTTGTTTGGGGTGGCACAGGCCTTGACCCCGGCAAGGTTTAAAATTCTTGCCAGCAGGTCTTTTGAGGGAAGCGACCGAAGGGGCCTGGCTTCCCTCTCCCCCCTAAGGGGGTTTGCCCTACCGAGCCGCTTCGATGGGGAGCGGCTGGCTTTCTTGGCAGTCCCCTTGGAAAGAAAAGAGGGGACTGCCGCTGGGAAAAGGGAGGTGCCCGAAAGCACCTCCAGAGAAGGGGGTGAGGGGGAGTCCCCTGCACCCATAGGCGAAGGAGAGGAGTAAGCCTCCTCTCCGGTTAGAGAAATATGGAGGGTCCCCTGTGAGAGCACAGGGGGGGGGACCTCCATTTTTTGCTGGAGCTGCCCGAGGGCGGCTCCGTTGATGTTTCAGGGAAAGTTGGGGGTTGAGTTTTTTTTTTTTGGTCTTCATCATTGGGCATGGTGACCCTTTTTTTAACACGGGATGCAATAGCGTACACCTCTCGCAGTAGCCCGCACTGCGAGAGGTGCTTACAAGCCCGGCAGAGCCAGGCGCCACCATTTGGGACCACCCCTCCCGCCTGGTGGCCTGGCAGTCCATCGGCATGGTCAACCGTGAACACGGCGTAAAATATATAGATTGTGAAGAGGAGAGGAAAAGGGATGTGAGGAAGGTATGGGTGGGGATGAAGCAGGTTGTTAAAAACCATCCACCCCAGACCGGAGCTCAGGGGTTAGGGAACATTGTCCCCCACCCCCTCAGCGGGACGGTTGGCTGAAAGGAAGGTCAGCATCTACCCTGTGAAATTAGAGGCTGACCAGAGAAAGTTGTGGGAGAGGTTGTGTGAAAAGAGAGTAAACAAGTGTTTTGAAGGAAGGAAGAGAGGCTAAGCTGGGGCCGGACGGAGCGCTGGATCCCGTCAGCACGGCGGCCAGGATGGCAAATCGCCGCGCCCCTTACGGGGTCAAAGTCAGTAATTTAATTAATGTTTCCATTATATATATATATATATATATATATATATATATATATATATATATATATATATATATATATATATATATATACAGGAGGGGCGGTCAATAAGTTTTGCAATTCGGATATAAGGAAACGAGATATGAGGAAAAGTGTTTTATTATTTTTCAATATAACTACCCTCGACTTCAATGCACTTGCGCCACTTGTCCCTGAGGCTTCGAATTCCCGACTCCTGATCAATCCACTCCTGGACGGCGAGCTGGACATCATCTTCGTCCCCACACCGGCGTCCACGCAGTGCCTCCTTGAACTATCGGAATAAAAAGTAGTCGCTAGGGGCCATATCTGGACTGTAGGAGGGATGATTGAGATCCTCGAATCCGAACTCGCGCAGGGCAGCTTGTGCACCTCTGGCCTTGTGGAGAGGGGCATTGTCGTGGAGGAGCAGGACACCGCGCCGCTTCTGACGGATGCACTTCTTCAACCCATCCAGTTCCTCGGCGTAATATTGGCCTGTGATGGTCCTTCCACGAGGCGCATACTCTACCATCAAAACTACCTCAGAATCCCATAAGATGGTGGCCATGTTCTTCCTGGGTGAGGGTTGGGTCCGGAACTTGATGGGAGTCGGAGAGCCCCTGTGCTTCCAGGCCATGCTTTCGAGCTTGGTCTCGGGATCCCAGTGATGGACCCACGTTTCATCACCTGTCCCTATGCGTGACTCGAATCCCTTCGGGTCTTGGTTGTAAAGGAGCAGCAGCTCCTCCGAACTTTGACGACGTTGAAGTCGATCATGGGGCGTGAGGTTTCTAGGGACCCAACGGGCAGAGACCTTGGTCATGGCCAAGTTGTAGTGGATGATGTTGATAACACTTCCATGTGATATTCCAAGTTCTAGCTCGATTTCTTCGACCTTCACCCATCGATTTTCGAGGATCATCTTCTCTTCTCCACATGGGCTACATTGTCCTCGATGGTCATGTCTGACGGGCGTCCTGGATGGAGGAGGGGGGGGGGGGGTCATCTTCAAGTGACTCACGACCATGGCGGAACTCCCTATTCCAGCGAACAATGGTTGCATAGGAAGGGGCGGTGTCGGTGTACACTGCAACCATGCGTTCATGGATATCTCTTGCATTCTTGCCTTCCTTGGTAAAAAAAAAAAATTATCACTGCGCGGTGCTCAACCCTCTCCATTGTTGAAAAATTTGTGACTGAAGATCTGCGATCAGCTACTGCTTCTTAAATAGACGAGGCAGGAGCGTGCGGCTGCAGGTCCTGACTTGTCATAACTTGTCCTATATATATATATATATATATATATAATATAATATATATATATATATATATATAAAGGGACTAGTATTCTTAAGCTTTGCTCATTGTAATCTTGATCTATTATTGTAAAATTATCTAAAGTTATATCCGCGTTGCATTTGATTGCATATGCTCTGATAGGGGATGGTTCTTTACGATTAAGTGGTTTTCCAGTACGAGCGCTGATGGCCATGTGTGAGGAGAACCTTGCTCTCATTGAGCGAATCTTGCTGCCTATGTATCTTCCTTGGAGACACCGAGGACAAGTGAATTCGTAAACAACACGAGGTTTGTCCTTTTGAATGAACCAACTACCAATATTGAGTTTGTTAATAAATACTAATTTGAAATTTGTATGGTAAAAATAGCGTTTAAATAATTTAGAAAACTTTCTTCTGAATTCTCTATTAAGGGGACCCATTTCGGGAAGAATAAAATATTTTGCGTCTTTAGGAACATCGAGGTAAATATTGGGAATTTACAAATGTACAAATAAGGGTATTTACTACTGACAGGGGATAGCAATTATTCTTGATATAGGATCTTAGGAATTCAGATTCTTTATGCATTAGAGAGAATGAAGATAGACAGGTGAAAGCCACGACAGATGAGTGCCCTGATGGAGCTCAGTTTGTTTGATAAGTCGCAAAAGCTATAGAAATTTGTACCTATATTATTGAACGTAGGTTTTCTATATATGGATGTTGTTAAGCCTTGATTTTATTTTTTAATTAAAAGGTCTAAAAATGTAAGAATTTTCTTTTTCAGTTTCCATAGTGCATTTAATGTTAGGATGAATGGAATTGAGATAATTAAAAAACTGGTACGCCTGGTCCTGGCTATCAAATACTGCACATCAGTCGTCTACAAAACTTCTGTAGAATAATGGCTTGAGTGACGAAGGGCAAGTTTGAAATCGGTCTTTTCAAAATCTTTCATAAAGATATCTGCAGCAATAGGTGCAATGGGCGAACCCATTGCTACACCATCTATCTGTTGATAAATTTTCCCATCGAACGAAAATATACCCTTTAAACACCATTTTGTAAAAATTGTTGGAATTTGTCTCTTGTAAAGTTGTGGAAAGTGTTGCAATTCTGAAATGCAGATTCTAAAATAATATCTATGGTTTGGTTAACTGGTATATTTGTGAATAACGAAGACACATCGTAGCTTACGAGAAATTTGGATGCGTCAAACTTTTGTTGGAGAATATCTTGAGCGAAGGGAAAACCATTTTTTTATGGTATACTGGTTTTGTGCTAAGGGGGAAAGGAGATTGACTAGGTATTTCGCGACTTTATATATTGGAAGCGAATACGAGGCAAGTATGGGTCGAAGCGGGATGGCTGGTTTGTGCAGTTTTGGTAGCCCATAAAGAAGACCCAGGCCACAGCCACAAGCAAACAGTTTCATAAGTGAAATGATCTATGAATTTTGAGGTCTGGAGACTTGACAGGAATCTATTTACCCCATCTTCAAGTTGCATTGTTAATTTTTGGTAGGTACTCTGAATGGGGGTAAACTTGTCACGATCGTTTAGAAGGCTAAACATTTTGTTGACATAATCAGTTCGAATCATTTTTTTTTAAGGGGCTATCTGGCGACTGCCGACTTAGGCTACTTTAAAAAAATTGAACAGGAAACAACAATAAAAAGAAATAACAATAACAAAAACAACTAAACCTAGTTAAATGAAAGGAAGAAGGCCGGCCTACCCTAAGTAGTCAACAAGTCCCAAAGTCATTGTGCACGCACTCGTCCCGAGTATAAAGGACAGGCGGTAGCAACCCCGCCAATACCGGAACCGGGACAAGTAACGTGCGCGAAGATCGCCCAGAATGGGACATTCGACAAGAATGTGCCGAACAGTCTGGGGGACGACGCAGTCGTCGCAATAGGGCGCTCCATCAAATAGCGATGCGTCACACGAGTGTGTCCGATTCGGAGACGACAGAAAACGACCTGCAGCCGTCGCGGCATTGGGCGATAGGTCCATGGGAAAAGTCGCGACGCAATGGTACGCAACTTTAAGTTCCCTTCGACAGTCTCCCATCTTCTTTGCCAAGCAGTCCGAAGAGCTGCCCGTATTCCTGCCATGTAGTCGGTGTGAGAAAGAGCGAAACGCTGGTCCGGTCGCAGAGTCCTCGCGGACTCTTTGGCGCCCTCATTCCCCGCAATTCCTACATGTCCAGGAACCCAGCAGAAGATAATCTCGACATCTGCCCGGCTCGCCAAAACCGTAGCGTCACGGATATCGCGAACCAGGGAATGCGGAGATTCCAATGCCCCGAGAGCACTCAGGGCGCTTTGTGAGTCGCTATAGATCACAATCCGGTCTCCGAACCGGGCACGTCGCGTAATCTCCCGTACCGAGTGGTGTATTGCCACCAGCTCGGCCGTGAAGACAGACGCAGCGCCTGGTAGAGCCCCGCTGACTTCAAACAGAGGGAATACGGCGTGGAAGCCGACCCCTTCTTGGGACTTGGAGCCATCCGTATACACTGGCACGGTTCCAGCGTGACACGATGTGTGCTCCAAAAAGGTCGAACGCAATACTCACGGCGCAGTACAAGCTTTGGGAGCAGAGGCGTGGCGACAAATAGCCCAATGTGGTACCCTCCAGGGTGGCGTCCTGGGCAAAACCAGGGGCGCCACCGGCCCGAGAGCGATATCTACCTCTCGAAGGAGTTTCCTGGCCCTAAACCCAAAAGGTTTAGGGTATGACTGGCGTCTCTCGACGGCATAGGCACCATCGAGATCAGCTGCGGATGCAGTGAGAGCTGTTGGCGAGTGATAGACTGCACGCGACGCAGAACGAGTGGCATCTCCCCAGCATCGACCAACAGGCTCTCAATGGGGAAAGTGCGGAAGGCACCGGTCGCAAGGCGAAGGCCGGTGTGGTGGATCGAATCCACCTTCCGCAATAAACGCTCGGCTGCGGATGCATAAAACTCGGATCCGTAGTCGAGCTTCGAACGAACAAAGGATCGATAAAAAAGTAAGGCGGTAGCCCTATCAGCGCCCCAAGCGCTGAACGTCACGGAACGGAGAATGTCCATGGCGCGGGTACAAGAGACCCTAAGGCTGCAAGAATGAGCCTCCCAGGTGAGGCGTCGGTCGAATACAAGACCAAAGAAACGGTGCGACTCAACCACATGCAGGCGCACCCCTTCCAAATTTTATTTTTTTTTTTTTTTAAGAGCTCATCTGGCGACTGCCTACTTGGGCATTAGTCGCCGTATTAAAACTGACCTAGTTCTAGGCTACTTTAAAATAAAATTAAAGAGCGAAAAAAAAACAACACCCCAAAAGGGGGAAAGGAAGCAAGCTGGTGCGTCGGGGAGAGGTCCCCCCGGCGCAGGAGCGTGCAACTAAAGGAAAAAAACAAACAAAAAACAAAAGAAAAAAAAAACAAATGCAAAAAAACAACAAAACAAAAAAACAAACAAACCTTGCATAAATAATAGGGAGAAAGCCGGCCTCCCCCAAGAAGTCAACAAGCCCACAAGTCAATGTGCACGAATCTGTCCCGATTTTTTTATTTTTTTTTTTAATTAAGGGGCTATCTGGCGACTGCCGACTTAGGCATTAGTCGCCGTAAACAAACAGCCTAGTTCTAGGCTACTTTAAAAATTAAACGGGAAACAATAAAAAGAAATAACAATAAAAAAGCAATAACAAAAACAATAACAAAAACAACAACAACAATTAAACTGGGGAAAATGAAAGGGAAAAGGCCAGCCTCCCCCAAAAGGTCAATAAGTCCACTAGTCATGGTGCACGCACTCGTCCCGAGTACAATGGACAGGCGGTAGCGACCCCGCCCATCCCGGTACCGTGACAGGTATCGTGCGCGAAGATCACCCAGACTGGGACATTCGACAAGAATGTGCCGAACAGTCTGGGGGACGACGCAGTCGTTGCAATAGGGCGCATGCGAGCGCTCCATCAAGTAGCGATGCGTCACACGAGTGTGTCCGATTCGAAGACGACAGAAAGCAACCTGAAGCCGGCGCGGCATTGGGGGATAGGTCCATGGGAACAGTCGCGGCGCAATGGCACGCAACTTTAAGTTCCCCTCGACCGTCTCCCATCTTCTTTGCCAAGCAGTCCGAAGAGCTGCCCGTATTCCTGCCATGTAGTCAGTGTGAGGAAGAGCGAAACGCTGGTCCGGTCGCAGAGTCCTCGCGGACTCTTTGGCGCGCTCATTCCCCGCAATTCCTACATGTCCAGGAACCCAGCAGAAGATAATCTCGACATCTGCCCGGCTCGCCAAAACCGTGGCGTCACGGATTTCGCGAACCAGGGGATGCGGAGATTCCAATGCCCCGAGAGCACTCAGGGCGCTTTGTGAGTCGCTATAGATCACAATCCGGTCTCCGAACCGGGCACGTCACATAATCTCCCGTACCGAGTGGTGTATTGCCACCATCTCGGCCGTGAAGACAGACGCAGCGCCTGGTAGAGCCCCGCTGACTTCAAACAGAGGGGATACGGCGTGGAAGCCGACCCCCTCTTGGGACTTGGAGCCATCCGTATACACTGGCACGGTACCAGCGTGACACGATGTGTGCTCCAAAAAGGTCGAACGCAATACTCCCGGCGCAGTACAAGCTTTGGGAGCAGAGGCGTGGCGACAAATAGCCAAATGTGGTACCCTCCAGGGTGGCGTCCTGGGAAGAACCAGGGGCGCCACCGGCCCGAGAGCTATATCTACCTCTCGAAGGAGTTTCCTGGCCCTAAACCCAAAGGGCTTAGGGTATGACTGGCGTCTCTCGGCGGCATAGGCACCATCGAGATCAGCTGCGGATGCAGTGAGAGCTGTTGGCGACTGAGGGAGGCGTCGGGCTCGCGCGTACAGGCGAGTGATGCACTGCACGCGGCGCAGAGCGAGTGGCATCTCCCCAGCATCGACCAACAGGCTCTCAATGGGGGAAGTGCGGAAGGCACCGGTCGCAAGGCGAAGGCCGGTGTGGTGGATCGAATCCACCTTCCGCAATAAACGCTCGGCTGCGGATGCATAAAACTCGCATCCGTAGTCGAGCTTCGAGCGAACAAAGGATCGATAAAAAAGTAAGGCGGTAGCCCTATCAGCGCCCCAAGCGCTGAACGTCACGGAACGGAGAATGTCCATGGCGCGGGTACAAGAGACCCTAAGGCTGCGAATATGAGCCTCCCAGGTGAGGCGTCGGGCGAATACAAGACCAAGGAAACGGTGCGACTCAACCACATCCAGGCGCACCCCATTAAGAAACAAATCTGGGTCGGGGTGAAGCCGTGGATGGCGGCAGAAGTGCACCACCTTAGTCTTGGCCAAAGAAAAACCGAAACCTGTGCGCTTCGGCATAGCGAGAGACGCGGTTCAATGCCTGTTCGAGTCGACGCTCCAGAGTTGGCATCTGGGCCGCGCCAAAAGAGATCGAAAGGTCGTCCACGTAGAGCGTAGCGAGAACATCTTCCGGCAGCACCGAGGTGATACCGTTGATGCTCAGGGCAAAGAGTGTGACACTGAGGACACTTCCCTGCGGGACACCCTCTTCCTGCTCCTTTGGGCCGGAGAGGGCTCCCCCCACCCGTACGCGGAATCGACGATCTCGCAAAAATTCAGATATAAACATTGGGAGGCGTCCCCTCGCCCCCATCGTGTGGAGAGTCTCCATGATACCGTATCGCCATGCGGTATCATAGGCCTTCTCCAGATCAAAAAACACCGTGGCGTAGTGCTGTCTACGAAGGAAAGCCTCGCAGACGGCATTTTCCAGTCGGAGCAGAGCATCCGACGTGGAGTGGAACTTACGGAAGCCGCACTGTGCAGAAGACAGATGGCCTCCGCTGTCCAGAAAATAGGCTAATCTAACATTTACCAATTTCTCCATCAACTTGCACACGCAAGAGGTTAGAGAGATTGGGCGGAAACCAGTCGGAGTAGAGTGATCTCTCCCCGGCTTGCGAAAGGCGAGCACAGTAGCGATTCGCCAGGAGTCTGGGAGAAGACCTTCCACCCAGATCCTGTTGAACAAATCTAACAGAAAGGCCATGCCTCGCTCACCCAGGTGTCGAAGCATGGCGTACGGGACATCGTCCGGACCATGGGCGGTGTCCGCGCACGAAGCGAGAGCGGAACGCAACTCACTCACAGTAAACTTGTCGTTGAAGGGTTCTCCGCCTCTGGAGGTAAAGTCCAGCCGGCGGCCTTCCGCGACATCACGACGTGCATTGAATGCTGGCGGAGCAGCATCACGGCTAGAGAATGCGGAAAAAGCGGTCGCTAAGGATTCCGCCACGGACGCGGGGACCGAGATTGCGGTCCCATTCTCCTGGAGAACGGGAGGGGGGTCCTGCGAGAACTTGCCCCGAATCCTTTTGACTCGCTTCCACACCTCAGCTAAAGGGGTCTTCCCGTTAAGTGAAGACACGTATGCCCGCCAAGAAGAGCGGCGGGCGTGCTTCCAAATATACCGGAACCTAGCCCTAGCCCGACGAAATTCAGCGACAGTGAAATCGTTCGGGCGGCGCTTATAGCGCATGTAGGCATAACGCTTCTGTTTGAGGGCCGTCTCACACTCGGCCGACCACCATGGGAGTGGTCGGCGTGCAAAACGGCCAGACGTCCTAGGAATAGTAGTCAGGCCCACGGCGATGAGGTTGCCGGAGAAGAACTCAACGGCCTCATCTACCAACCTAAACTCCTCGACTGAGATAGAGAATTCAGTCATTTCCTGAAATGCAGGCCACCGCGCCCGCGCCAAGCACCACCGAGGTGGTTTCTCAGGCGGTAGTTGCCCTGAAAATGATATTTGAATGGGAAAGTGATCACCACCATGGAGGTCATCGACCACCCCCCAATCAAAATCAGGCTGTGCATCCGAAGAGCACAAAGATAGGTCAAGGCAAGAAAATGAAGCGGTTCTCGGACAGTGATGCGTAAACTCATCCACGTTTAGGACACCCATCTCAAGCTCTTCGATCAGATCGGCAAGGACTTGTCCCCTGGGATTTATGGAGTAATCTCCCCAGAGAGGATGCTTGCCCTTCAGATCTCCAAGCAAGAGATAGGGCCTCGGCAACCGTGCCACGACGCGGCGGAAGTCCCCCGCGTCGAAGTCAGCTGACGGTGGAATGTACGCAGAAATGATAGTATACCTCCTATCAAGGTGTAGCTGCACAGCCACTGCCTGAAAGGAGGTATCTAAAGAGAAAGGAAGAACGGAGACATCATGCCGGGTGTAAACCGCGCATCCCCCAGCCCGGCCATCCCGCAGTGGTGGGGTCGCAAGACCCTTATACCCCGGGAGGGCAGGCAGGGGGCACGCGCCTAGCATGGTCTCCTGCAAAAAAATAGCTAACGGGGAACGGGACGAGGCGAGCCTCCGCAGCTCCTCCCAGTTGGCCCGGAGTCCACGGCAATTCCATTGAAGGAATATGCCCTCCAGGCCTAGCTCGGAGGAGACGCGGGGGCCCTCCTCGAATTGACGACCCTCACGGGAATGGCCGTACGCTTCCCGGGGGCAGAACCCCGGGCGCTGTCGCCTTCGAGGACTTATTGGGGGAGGTTGGGCTCGCCATGCGAGTCTTTTCCTCCCTCCGCCTCGAAACCTTAGGCGGGCGCTGCGGCTTCGGAGGCGGGGGGGCCTCTTTTCGAGGAACCACCGTCTCCGAGCCACTCGCTCCACCTCGGGGCGTGGGCGAAGGAGCCGAAGCTCCTTTGTTGCTGTCCTCCTTTCGGGGGACAGCTTTAGGAACCCCTGAAGATTGCCTAGCGACCATCTTCAGGGGTGTTGCCTCCTGTGAGTCTAACGACGCGGTGGAGGCGCGTGGCCGTTTCGCTTTACGGGAAACGGTCACGCTGGGGGAAGAGGGGGGAGCCCTGGTTTTAGCCGGGGCAGGGTATGAACCCTTTTTGCTCGTTGGCCTGGATGGGCCAGGAGCAGAGGGTGCCTTTCTAACTATTGAGGCATATGACGTCCCAGGCGCGCCAGGACCAAGTCCTTTGCCTCGCGGAATGAGAGTCAATCCTGGGCCTGAACGGCCAGGATTTCTTTCTCAAGGAGATATGCACCACATTGCTTCGAAGAAGCAGGGTGCGGCTCTCCGCAATTGACACACTTGGCCACACACGATTTGGACTTATCGTGTGCGACCTTGGAGCAATTTACACAGACTTCGGGTGACCCCGATTTTGCACGTCTACATGATCGATTCGTGTGGCCGAAGCGGTGACAGTAATAGCACCGCCGCGGCAGTGGCACGAATGCCTTCACGCGGTAACGGTACCAACCGGCACGCACCGACTCAGGGAGCTTGTCACAGTCGAACGTGACGAAGAGTGTAGGGCTGGGTCTCGAGGCCCCTCCCTGTTTTCTCATCACACGTTCGACCTTGACCGCCCCATGTTCGGCCAGCTCTAGGGTGATGTCCTCAATGGAGTAGTCAACGAGTTCCCTCGCATAAACTACTCCTTTCACAAAGTTCAGGGTAGAGTGCGGCGTCACACTCACCGGGGTGCCATGAAGTGTCCGAAGAGCACTTATCTTGGCCGCCTCGGCGGGATTCGCCGCATTCGCCAGAAGGCTGCCGTCCGAGAAACGGGTCACCTTCGGCTCTCTACCAATTGCACTAGCTAATCCTTCCTCTGATGGATCATGTTTCCCTTGGACAACATGCTGCCATCAGTGGAGCGAATAACGAGGAAGCGTTTGAAGCCAGCGGGCTCGAAAACGCCAGGTAACCTCTGAATCAGGGGCCCCGATGTCATCGAGGCTCCGCCCTGTGCACTTTTGGTCTTTGTCATCGTCAGGAGCTCCGTACCCGGGGAAGCAGAGGGTCCAGATGTGCCGATCTTGGCTTGGTCGCTTGCCAAAGTGGCAGCAGACCCATCCGTCCCCGTAGCCCCCGCGGATTGAGAGGAGCCCTGAGTCTTCTTCGTCCTTTTCTTTTTTGGAGAGGATGGCGGGGAATGAACCCGCTTCTCACCCCCGCCGGTAGAAGCCCCCAGGCCAGATGGACCGGCCTCAGCCAGGTCCTTCTCCGAAATGGAGAAGGTCCTGGTGGTCGCAGGGGCATCATCCGGAGGAGATCCCTCCCTTCCTTGTACTGCCTGAGAATCCACAGCCGTTTGATGAGGACCTTGCATAGGACGGACTCGGGTTCGGTGCTTGGCGCCGAGCCCGGATTTCCCCCCATGGAAGGCCCTACCTTCTGAGGCTGGTTTTCCTCAAGGACCATGTCTATCACAGGAGGGGCCTCCAGTTGGCCATTCCCTTCCAGGACATCGCAGGTCCCCTTGAAAGCGTCATAAGTCTTTAGTGGGGAGGCACAGGCCTTGACCCCGGCAAGGTTTAATATTTTTGCCAGCAGGTCTTTTGAGGGAAGCGACCGAAGGGGCCTGGCTTCCCTCTCCCCCCTAAGGGGGTTTGCCCTACCTAGCCGCTTGTACGAGGGGCGGTCGGCAATGGGCTGCCTGCTGGCTTTCTTGGCAGTCCCCTTAGAAAGCAAAGGAGGGACTGCCGCTGGAGATAGGGAGGTGCCCGAAAGTACCTCCAGAGAAGGGGGTGAGGGGGAGTCCCCTATACCCGTAGGCGTAGGAGACGAGTAAGCCTCCTCTCCGGTTAAAGAGGTATGGAGGGTCCCCTGCGCAAGCACAGGGGGGGGGGGGGGGACCTCCATCTTTTCTGTGGATCTGCACGAGGGCGGCTCCGTTGTTTTAGGGGGAATTAAGGGGAGATTTTTTTTTTCATCATTGGGCATGGTGACCCTCTTTGTTTTACGGGACGCAATCGCTCACCACCTCTTGCAGTAGCCCGCACTGCAAGAGGTGCTTACAGGCCCGGCAGAGCCAGGCGCCGCCATTTGGGACCACCCCTCCCGCCTGGTGGCCTGGCGGCTCCACCTTAGACACGGCGTAAAACAGATAGAATGTGAAGAGGAGAGGAAAAGGGATGTGAGTAAGGTATGGGTGGGGATGAAGCAGGTTGTTAAAAAAAACCCATCCCGAACCGGAGCTAAGGGGTTAGGGAACAATGTCCCCTCCCCCCTCAGCCCCCATCCGGGGTGGTTGGCTTGAGAAGAAGGTCAGCATTCTACCCTGTGAAATTAGAGGCTGACCAGAGAAAGTTGTGGGAGAGGTTGTATGAAAAGCGACGAGGTAGGGGAGAAATCGGGCTATCTGAAGGAAGGAAGAGAGGCTAAGCTGGGGCCGGACGGAGCGCTGGATCCCGTAAGCACGGCGGCCAGGATGGCAAATCCCCGCGCCCCTTACGGGGACCTTAAAAAAACAAATCTGGGTCGGGGTGAAGCCGTGGATGGCGGCAGAAGTGCACCACCTTAGTCTTAGCCAAAGAAAACCGAAACCTGTGCGCTTCGGCATAGCGATAGACGCGGTTCAATGCCTGTTGGAGTCGACGCTCCAGAGTTGGCATCTGGGCCACGCCAAAAGAGATCGAATAGTCGTCCACGTAGAGCGTAGCGAGAACATCTTTCGGCAGCACCGAGGTGATGCCGTTGATGCTCGGGGCAAAGAGTGTGACACTGAGGACTTTCCTGCAGGACACCCTCTTCCTGCTCCTTTGGGCCGGAGAGGGCTCCCCCCACCCATACGCGGAATCGACGATCTCGCAAAAATTCAGATATAAAAATTGGGAGGCGTCCCCTCGCCCCCATCGTGTGGAGGGTCTCCATGATACCGTATCGCCATGCGGTATCATAGGCCTTCTCCAGATCGAAAAAGACCGTGGCGTAGTGCTGTCTACGAAGGAAAGCCTCGCAGACGGCATTTTCCAGTCGGATCAGAGCATCCGACGTGGAGTGGAACTTGCGGAAGCCGCACTGTGCCGAAGACAGATGGCCTCCGCTGTCCAGGAAAAAGGCTAATCTAACATTTACCAATTTCTCCATCAACTTGCACACGCAAGAGGTTAGAGAGATTGGGCGGAAACCGGTCGGAGTAGAGTGATCTCTCCCCGGTTTGCGAAAGGCAAGCACAGTAGCAATTCGCCAGGAGTCTGGGGAGAAGACCTTCCACCCAGATCCTGTTGAACAAATCTAACAGAAAGGCCATGCCTCGCTCACCTAGGTATCGAAGCATGGAATACGGGACATCGTCCGGACCATGGGCGGTGTCCGCGCACGAAGCGAGAGCGGAACGCAACTCGCTTACAGTAAACTTGTCGTTGAAGGGTTCTCCGCCTCTGGAGGTAAAGTCCAGCCGGCGGCCTTCCGCGACATCACGGCTAGAGAATGCAGAAAAAGCGGTCGCAAAGGATTCCGCCACATACGCGGGGTCCGAGATTGCGGTTCCATTCTCCTGGAGAACGGGAGGGGGGCCCTGCGAGAACTTGCCCCGAATCCTTTTGACTCGCTTCCACACCTCAGCTAAAGGGGTCTTCCCGTTAAGTGAAGACACGTATGCCCGCCAAGAAGAGCGGCGGGCGTGCTTCCAAATATACCGGAACCTAGCCCTAGCCCGACGAAATTCAGCGACAGTGAAATCGTTCGGGCGGCGCTTATAGCGCATGTAGGCATAACGCTTCTGTTTGAGGGCCGTCTCACACTCGGCCGACCACCATGGGAGTGGTCGGCGTGCAAAACGGCCAGACGTCCTAGGAATAGTAGTCAGGCCCACGGCGATGAGGTTGCCGGAGAAGAACTCAACGGCCTCATCTACCAACCTAAACTCCTCGACTGAGATAGATAATTCAGTCATTTCCTGAAATGCAGGCCACCGCGCCCGCGCCAAGCACCACCGAGGTGGTCTCTCAGGCGGCAGTTGCCCTGAAAAAGATATTTGAATGGGAAAGTGACCACCCCCCCCCACTCAATTTTTTTTTAAAGGGGTTTTCTGGCAACTGCCGACTTAGGCATTAGTCGCCGTAAACAAACAGCCTGGTTCTAGGCTACTTTAAAAATTAAACAGGAAACAATATAAAGAAATAACAATAACAATAAAAAAGCAATAACAAAAACAACAACAATTAAACCGGGTTAAATGAAAGGGAGAAGGCCAGCCTCCCCCCAAAAGTCAATAAGTTCACTAGTCATGGTGCACGCACTCGTCCCGAGTACAAGGGACAGGCGGTAGCGACCCCGCCCATCCCGGTACCGGGACAGGTATCGTGCGCGAAGATCACCCAGACTGGGACATTCGACAAGAATGTGCCGAACAGTCTGGGGGACTACGCAGTCGTTGCAATAGGGCGCAGGCAAGCGCTCCATCAAATAGCGATGCGTCACACGAGTGTGGCCGATTCGAAGACGACAGAAAGCAACCTGAAGCCGCCGCGGCATTGGGGGATAGGTCCATGGGAACAGTCGCGGCGCAATGGCACGCAACTTTAAGTTCCCCTCGACCGTCTCCGACTTCTTTGCCAAGCAGTCCGAAGAGCTGCCCGTATTCCTGCCATGTAGTCAGTGTGAGGAAGAGCGAAACGCTGGTCCGGTCGCAGAGTCCTCGCGGACTCTTTAAGGCGCTCATTCCCCGCAATTCCTACATGTCCGGGGAACCCAGCAGAAGATAATCTCGACATCTGCCCGGCTCGCCAAAACCGTGGCGTCACGGATATCGCGAACCAGGGGATGCGGAGATTCCAATGCCCCGAGAGCACTCAGGGCGCTTTGTGATTCGCTATAGATCACAATCCGGTCTCCGAACCGGGCACGTCGCGTAATCTCCCGTACCGAGTGGTGTATTGCCACCAGCTCGGCCGTGAAGACAGACGCAGCGCCTGGTAGAGCCCCGCTGACTTCAAACAGAGGGGATACGGCGTGGAAGCCGACCCCCTCTTGGGACTTGGAGCCATCCGTATACACTGGCACGGTACCAGCGTGACACGATGTGTGCTCCAAAAAGGTCGAACGCAATACTCCCGGCGCAGTACAAGCTTTGGGAGCAGAGGCGTGGCGACAAATAGCCAAATGTGGTACCCTCCAGGGTGGCGTCCTGGGAAGAACCAGGGGCGCCACCGGCCCGAGAGCTATATCTACCTCTCGAAGGAGTTTCCTGGCCCTAAACCCAAAGGGCTTAGGGTATGACTGGCGTCTCTCGGCGGCATAGGCACCATCGAGATCAGCTGCGGATGCAGTGAGAGCTGTTGGCGACTGAGGGAGGCGCCGGGCTCGCGCGTACAGGCGAGTGATGCACTGCACGCGGCGCAGAGCGAGTGGCATCTCCCCAGCATCGACCAAAAGTCTGTCAATGGGGGAAGTGCGGAAGGCACCGGTCGCAAGGCGAAGGCCGGAGTGGTGGATCGAATCCACCTTCCGCAATAAACGCTCGGCTGCGGATGCATAAAACTCGCATCCGTAGTCGAGCTTCGAGCGAACAAAGGATCGATAAAAAAGTAAGGCGGTAGCCCTATCAGCGCCCCAAGCGCTGAACGTCACGGAACGGAGAATGTCCATGGCGCGGGTACAGGAGACCCTAAGGCTGCGAATATGAGCCTCCCAGGTGAGGCGTCGGTCGAATACAAGACCAAGGAAACGGTGCGACTCAACCACATCCAGGCGCACCCCATTAAGAAACAAATCTGGGTCGGGGTGAAGCCGTGGATGGCGGCAGAAGTGCACCACCTTAGTCTTGGCCAAAGAAAACCGAAACCCCTGCACTTCGGCATAGCGAGAGACGCGGTTCAATGCCTGTTGGAGTCGACGCTCCAGAGTTGGCATCTGGGCCGCGCCAAAAGAGATCGAAAGGTCGTCCACGTAGAGCGTAGCGAGAACATCTTCCGGCAGCATCGAGGTGATGCCGTTGATGCTCAGGGCAAAGAGTGTGACACTGAGGACACTTCCCTGCGGGACACCCTCTTCCTGCTCCTTTGGGCCGGAGAGGGCTCCCCCCACCCGTACGCGGAGTCGACGATCTCGCAAAAATTCAGATATAAACATTGGGAGGCGTCCCCTCGCCCCCATGATACCGTATCGCCATGCGGTATCATAGGCCTTCTCCAGATCAAAAAACACCGTGGCGTAGTGCTGTCTACGAAGGAAAGCCTCGCAGACAGCATTTTCCAGTCGGA
The DNA here is from genome assembly GCA_963969495.1 of Ceratothoa steindachneri. Taxonomy (NCBI): domain Eukaryota; kingdom Metazoa; phylum Arthropoda; class Malacostraca; order Isopoda; family Cymothoidae; genus Ceratothoa; species Ceratothoa steindachneri. The sequence continues at coordinate 121,734,046 of OZ018325.1, forward strand.
GCAGAGCAACCGACGTGGAGTGGAACTTACGGAAGCCGCACTGTGCAGAAGACAGATGGCCTCCGCTGTCCAGGAAATAGGCTAGTCTAACATTTACAAATTTCTCCATCAACTTGCACACGCAAGAGGTTAGAGAGATTGGGCGGAAACCGGTCGGAGTAGAGTGATCTCTCCCCGGCTTGCGAAAGGCGAGCACAGTAGCGATTCGCCAGGAGTCTGGGAGAAGACCTTCCACCCAGATCCTGTTGAACAAATCTAACAGAAAGGCCATGCCTCGCTCACCCAGGTGTCGAAGCATGGCGTACGGGACATCGTCCGGACCATGGGCGGTGTCCGCGCACGAAGCGAGAGCGCAGCGCAACTCACTCACAGTAAACTTGTCGTTGAAGGGTTCTCCGCCTCTGGAGGTAAAGTCCAGCCGGCGGCGTTCCGCGAAGCACGACGTGACTTAAATGCTGGCGGAGCAGCATCACGGCTAGAGAATGCGGTTGCCAAGGATTCCGCCACGGACGCGGGGTCCGAGATTGCGGTCCCATTCTCCTGGAGAACGGGAGGGGGGTCCTGCGAGAACTTGCCCCGAATCCTTTTGACTCGCTTCCACACCTCAGCTAAAGGGGTCTTCCCGTTAAGTGAAGACACGTATGCCCGCCAAGAAGAGCAGCGAGCGTGCTTCGAAATATACCGGAACCTAGCCCTAGCCCGACGAAATTCAGCGACAGTGAAATCGTTCGGGCGGCGCTTATAGCGCATGTAGGCATAACGCTTCTGTTTGAGGGCCGTCTCACACTCGGCCGATAACCATGGGAGTGGTCGGCGTGCAAAACGGCCAGACGTCCTAGGAATAGTAGTCAGGCCCACGGCGATGTGGTTGCCGGAGAAGAACTCAACGGCCTCATCTACCGACCTAAACTCCTCGACTGAGATAGAGAATTTCGTCATCTCCAAGCAAGAGATAGGGCCTCGGCAACCGTGCTACGACGCGGCGGAAGTCCCCCGCGTCGAAGTCAGCTGACGGTGGAATGTACGCAGAAATGATAGTATACCTCCTATCCAGGTGCAGCTGCACAGCCACTGACTGAAAGGAGGTATCTAAAGAGAAAGGAAGAACGGAGACATCATGCCGGGTGTAAACCGCCCATCCCCCAGCCCGGCCATCCCGCGGTGGTGGGGTCGCAAGACCCTTATACCCCGGGAGGGCAGCAGGGGGCACGCGCCTAGCATGGTCTCCTGCAAAAAAATAGCTAACGGGGAACGAAACGAGGCGAGCCTCCGCAGCTCCTCCCAGCTGGCCCGGAGTCCACGGCAATTCCATTGAAGGAATATGCCCTCCAGGCATAGCTCGGAGGAGACGCGGGGGCCCTCCTCGAATTGAAGACCCTCACGGGAATGGCCGTACGCTTCCCGGGCGCTGTTGGCCGGACAAAGCGCTGGAGGCACTGTCGCCTTCGAGGACTTATTGGGGGAGGTTGGGCTCGCCATGCGAGTCTTTTCCTCTCTCCGCCTCGAAACCTTAGGCGGACGCTGCGGCTTCGGAGGCGGGGGAGCCGAAGCTCCTTTGTTGCTGTCCTCCTTTCGGGGGACAGCTTTAGGAACCCCTGAAGATGGCCTAGCGACCATCTTCAGGGGTGTTGCCTCCTGTGAGTCTAACGACTCGGTGGAGGCGCGTGGCCGTTTCGCCTTGCGGGAAACGGTCACGCTGGGGAAAGAGGGGGGAGCCCTGGTTTTAGCCGGGGCTGGGTATGAACCATTTTTGCCGCCAGCTTTACCAGGGGAGCGCCCGGGTTGGGTAGAGCCCGCAGAAGGGCTCCGAATGGGCCAGGAGCAGAGGGTGCCTTTCGAACTACTGAGGCATATGACGTCCCAGGCAGAGCTGGGCGCGCCAGGACCAAGTCCTTAGCCTCGCGGAATGAGAGTCTATCCTGGGCCTGAACGGCCAGGATTTCTTTCTCCAGGAGATATGCACCACATTGCTTCGAAGAAGCAGGGTGCGGCTCTCCGCAATTGACACACTTGGCCACACACGATTTGGACTTATCGTGTGCGACCTTGGAGCAATTTACACAGACTTTGGGTGACCCCGACTTTGCACGTCTACATGAGCGGTTCGTATGGCCGAAGCGGTGACAGTAATAGCACCGCCGCGGCAGTGGCACGAAAGCCGTCACGCGGTAGCGGTACCAACCAGCACGCACCGACTCAGGGAGCTTGTCACAGTCGAACGTGACGAAGAGTGTAGGGGTGGGTCTCGAAGCCCCTCCCTGTTTTCTCATCACACGATCGACCTTGACCGCCCCATGGTCGGCCAGCTCTAGGGTGATGTCCTCAATGGAGTAGTCAACGAGTTCCCTCGCATAAACTACTCCTTTCACAAAGTTCAGGGTAGAGTGCGGCGTCACACTCACCGGGGTGCCATGAAGTGTCCGAAGAGCAATTATCTTGGCCGCCTCGGCGGGATTCGCCAGAAGGCTGCCGTCCGAGAAACGGGTCACCTTCGGCTCTCTACCAATTGCACTAGCTAATCCTCTCCTCTGATGGATGATGTTGCCCTTGGACAACATGCTGCCATCAGTGGAGCGAATAACGAGGAAGCGTTTGAAGCCAGCGGGCTCGAAAACGCCAGGTAACCTCTGAATCAGGGGCCCCGATGTCATCGAGGCTCCGCACTGTGCACTCTTGGTGTTAGTCTTGGTCAGGGGCTCCGCACACGAGTGGGTAGAGGGGCCGGATGTGCCGATCTTGGCTTGGTCGCCTACCAAAGTGGCAGCAGACCCATCCGTCCCCGCAGCCCCCGCGGATGGAGAGGAGCCCCGAGTCTTTTTCTTTTTTGGAGAGGAGGGCGGGGAATGAACCCGCTTTTCACCTACGCCGGCAGAAGCCCCTAGGCCAGATGGACCGGCCTCAGCCAGGTCCCTCTCCGAAATGGAGAAGGTCCTGGTTGTCGTAGGGGCACCTGTCGGAGGAGATCCCTCCCCTCCTTTTACTGCCTCGGAGCCATCAGCCATTTGAGGAGGACCTTGCATAGGGGCGGATTCGGGTTCGGTGCTTGGCGCCGAGCCCGAATTCCCCCCCCATGGAAGGCCCTACCGTCTGAGGCTGGGTCTCCTCAAGGACCATGTCTATCACAGTTGGCCATCCCATCCCAGGACATCGCAGGTCCCCTTGGCAGTGTCGCCAGTCTAGTGTGGGGAGGCACAGGCCTTGACCCCAGCAAGGTTTAAAATTCTTGCCAGCAGGTCTTTTGAGGGAAGCGACCGAAGGGGCCTGGCTTGCCTCTCCCCCCTAAGGGGGTTTGCCCTACCGAGCTGCTTTGATGGGGAGCGGCTGGCTAAGGGCTGCCTGCTGGCTTTCTTGGTAGTCCCCTTGGAAAGAAAAGAGGGGACTGCCGCTGGGAAAAGGGAGGTGCCCGAAAGCACCTACAGAGAAGGGGGTGAGGGGGAGTCCCCTGCACCCGTAGGCGTAGGAGAGGAGTAAGCCTCCTCTCCGGTTAGAGAAATATGGAGGGTCCCCTGTGCAAGCACAGAGGGGGGACCTCCATTTTTTTGGTGGAGCTGCCCGAGGGCGGCTCCGTCGATGGAACAGGGGAAGTTGAGGGTTGGGTTTGTTTTTTTTTATCATCATTGGGCATGGTGACCCTTTTTTAAACACGGGATGCAATCGCGCACACCTCTCGCAGTAGCCCGCACTGCGAGAGGTGCTTACAAGCACGGCAGAGCCAGGCGCCGCCATTTGGGACCACCCCTCCCGCCTGGTGGCCTGGCAGTCCATCGGCATGGCGGCTCCACCTTGGACACGGCGTAAAAATTAATAGATTGTGAAGAGGAGAGGAAAAGGGATGTGAGGAAGGTATGGGTGGGGATGAAGCAGGTAGTTAAAAACCAGCCACCCCAGACCGGAGCTCAGGGGTTAGGGAACATTGTCCCCCACCCCCTCAGCCCCGATGCGGGACGGTTGGCTGAAAGGAAGGTCAGCATCTACCCTGTGAAATTAGAGGCTGACCAGAGAAAGTTGTGGGAGAGGTTGTGTGAAAAGAGAGGAAACAAGTGTTTTGAAGGAAGGAAGAGAGGCTAAGCTTGGGCCGGACGGAGCGCTGGATCCCGTCAGCACGGCGGCCAGAGTGGCAAATCGCCGCGCCCCTTACGGGGTGCTAAAAAAACCCCATCCCGAACCGGAGCTGAGGGGTTAGGGAACAATGTCCCCTCCCCCCCTCAGCCCCCATCCGGGGTGGTTGGCTTGAGAAGAAGGTCAGCATTCTACCCTGTGAAATTAGAGACTGACCAGAGAAAGTTGTGGGAGAGGTTGTATGAAAAGCGACGAGGTAGGGAAGAAATCGGGCTATCTGAAGGAAGGAAGAGAGGCTAAGCTGGGGCCGGACGGAGCGCTGGATCCCGTCAGCACGGCGGCCAGGATGGCAAATCGCCGCGCCCCTTACGGGGTGAATGAAGCAGAAGAGGCTAAGCTGGGGTCGGACGGGGTGCTGAGTCCCGTTAGCACGGCGGCCAGGATGGCAAATCACCGCGTCCCTTACGGGGCAGGGGTTAGGGAACATTGTCTCCTCTTCCCTCAGCCCCAATCCGGGATAGTTGGCTGAGAAGAAGTTCAGTATTTATCCTGCAGTCACAGCCGGCGCTGCAGTTCTACCAGTTCCTCACCCCCCCTCCTCCCGTTACACCACCTCAACCGGCGGGCTAAATCACGTGAGGCGATGGTGTTTACACTGCCCCACCAAGCTAGGCGGGGGAGACCCTCGACTGATCCAACGGCCAAGTGTAGGGGAGTAAACCTTCCAAATCAGGAGTAGAGCCCCGAAGACGGACCAATGCGCTGTGCTCACCGACTCCGGTAAGGGCGAGAGAGGGATCTTGACTGGGCAACCCAAGATCTCCATACACTTCGCCCAAGCTTGCGCCATCGCACAATCTCCATAGTCTTACGAGACAGAACGATGCTAACGAATAATTCTTAATTTACAAGCCATCTTCTCAAATTTACTCATTCTTACTAACTTAAATACGGCATATAGGAACAATAAAACGAGATTTTCTCAGAATTTTTAATCAGCCAGAGATTGCGTAGTGCGGAGCAGATATTTTAAATGAGAAAGTAGAAATATATATTTTTCTAAATTAGACCCCCTATCCCCTTGCGTGGAACTGTTATCTAAAGTTTTAAGGTCTTATTTACTCTCACATGGTAGGCAGACTTACCTTATAAACTAAACTCATTCAGACTAGCAGAATAACATGTTACTGTTTAGCGGATAAAGATTCTTAAGTTGGTATGTAAAGACGAAGTATTACATAATCTAGAGCTGGGTGCATTGTTTGCACGCGCACCCGCATAGGATATCCGAGGCTGGTTTTATCGCCAAACATGCAAATACCGTTGCTCCCTAATCTCTGTATCGTGTTGGGAATGAAGAATTCAATACCTGTACATCTTTCATGGTTTCTTCAAAATAGATAGATATATAATATAGAACTCGGCTATAATAGTCTTTTCCATATTTATACACACATCTTTAAACAAGCTACAACAATGTAAAAAAATTCATAGGAAAATTAGCAATCTCTCTAAATATAAAATCTGATATGAATAGATTTATATCGAGCAGACCCTGTAAACTCGTGAAATTCGAATGATTAATAGTCATCGTCACTTCGCTCTGACAGTACATTCTCCTCTCAAATACCCCAATTTCTTGAAAGAGGGCTGTTACGGCGTGGAATTCGGGTAGCATATAAAAGAGGATGGATGACCCAGGGCAAGAGTTGCCGGTATGCTAAATTAAATAATTCGACCAACTATATATAATTATTTAGCGAATAGTTTTACTGTCTAAACTTTCAAATAGTAAATAAAAAAATATTTTTACCGAGTATGAGAATAAAGCATACATGTATTTGATTGCATTTACTGTAGAAATCCATTTCATTTGGCATCTGATAACGAGATATGAAACCAGCCGTCTACGATTTGTTTTGCTCTCCTTTTTGACCATCTTCCCAACTCTACCATAGTTATAGTTTTGTTATTCTGGTCGTCCTCTTTGTTTTCAAATATTACTGATTTCTTGGGGCAATTTTTTCCGAAGGCCTGCGCCAACTATATCAATAAGGGCGGATGAAATGTGATAATTGAGTATATTCGCCAGAGCAATTTATTTATATGGGAAAAGGGAAGGAATATCAAAACGTGCATTAGATACTAATATGGGCGAAATGGGAAAGCTGTACAAAGGCGAATATGTGCGCAAATATAGGGGTGTATGCAATTCAGAGTAAACCGGGTGTATATACTTGCCCGTGCTGAGAGAGAGGGGAGGAGTAAATGTCTATGCTGAATTTCTATACAAAATGTACCGGTGTAATTGTGTATGTTTAATTAGGTAAAAGTCGTAGTAGTATGGTTAAACTATTAATTATTTGTTATTAAATGAAGTTATCCATTAACAAGGATAAGAAATATCGCTTTTATTACTAGGGGTTTTGTTCATCGGCCTGCCACATGTTGTAGTTTCTATATTTGCCTATTCGGTATTATTTTCCCTTCTCACCTCTCCTGATGGGTATTCGCGTTTTGGTTTTGATGTCCCATCTGTCAGCTTATTTGCCTGAAAATCTTTCCGGTCGTCTGTTTTGCATGTTTATTTGTCATCTCAACAAAAAATATGCACATTACAATCGTTATGAATGTGCGGGTGGGGTTTACACAAAGAAGGTCAAGGATATCCGAGATGGAGGTCGAGGTGCTAATACGAAATATATCCGCATTCGTTTTATCGGGACCCGTTTGACTGCCTCTGCCTGCCTAGCCGTTTCTTGTTCACATGCTTGAATCTTTCTCGCTAAAATTATTAGTTTGTGAAGTTCATAGAATAAGTTTAAGGAAATATTATATACGCTGGCAAACAACTACACGCCAAACACGAATACCATCTCTTATCACGACTCCGCCAAACACGAATACCATCTCTTATCACGACTCCACTCATGCAGAAATGAGTGGCTAACCATTGGGCTATTAAGTTTCCTGCTGACTAGCTGGTCGACGAAAAGGAGACCGTCGCTCGTCCTTCGCATTATCCAATCCTAATTATTTGGCACTTTTTTAGTGGTTGTTTGCATAATGAACATGATTGACAACAAAAACGAATAGGAAAAATATTGTTTCTAAAGAATCGAAATAGATATTACACAAGGAGTAAAAAAAAAAAAAACCCTTTTTGAAACACATTAACACCTACAGAAATCTTGTTATTCCCAACAGCTGAACTTATATATCGTTTTCGCACTTACGGGCTTGGGTCGAGTCGTTGACGAAATTCGCCTTAAAGGGTCGATATACTGGTCTTACCTGCGTGCGGAATAGGTTGCAAGGAATGCACTAGTTGGTCCTCTATTTTCTATACCAACCTTTGGGTATAGAAAAGCTCTAAACCCTAGATTCCCAAACTGGGGGCCATACAGCAAAATTTAGGGGGACACAAGCTGAGGTTATGCAGACAAAAATCCCAAGCTCTACCACACTAGAACAGCCAGTCAGCAGATGAGCCAGCCAGAGGAACAGGCGCCTCTGTACTCGGTATACGTTTGAGCAATGCCTTGCTGCCAGGCGCATGAGAAATATGCTTCATTCTTTCTCTTTCAGTATAATTCCATTTTTATATATGATTTTGTGTTTTTGATCAAATAATTCATTGGGATGCATTTGGATACTAAACAATTTTCCCTCAATAACTTATTTAATACTTCCTATGCTATGGTTTCTGTATGAGAACCTAATCTTGAATCTTGAGCATCAACCAGTCCACAGTCCCACTTTAGAGACCACAGTTATTTTTTTTTTTTAAGGGGCTATCTGGCGAATGCCCACTTAGGATACTTTAAAAAATTTGAACAGGAAACAACAATAAAAAGAAATAACAAAAACAACAATTAAACCTGGTTAAATGAAAGGGAGAAGACCAGCCTCCCCCCAAAAGTCAACAAGTCCACCAGTCATGGTGCACGCACTCGTCCCGAGTACAAAGGACAGGCGGCAGCGACCCCGCCCATCCCGGTACCGGGACAGGTAAAGTGCGCGAAGATCACCCAGACTGGGACATTCGACAAGAATGTGCCGAACAGTCTGGGGGACGACGCAGTCGTCGCAAAAGGGCATAGGCGAGCGTTCCATCAAATAGCGATGCGTCACACGAGTGTGTCCGATTCGGAGACGACAGAAAGCGACCTGAAGCCGTCGCGGCATTGAAGAATAGGTCCATGGGAACAGTCGCGGCGCAATGGCACGCACGTATTCCTGTCATGCAGTCAGTGTGAGGAAGAGCGAAACCCTGGTCCGGTCGCAGAGTCCTCGCGGACTCTTTGGCGCCCTCATTCCCCGCAATTCCTACATGTCCAGGAACCCAGCAGAAGATAATCTCGACATCTGCCCGGCTCGCCAAAACCGTGGCGTCACGGATATCGCGAAACAGGGGATGCGGAGATTCCCATGCCCAGAGAGCACTCAGGGCGCTTTGTGAGTCGCTATAGATCACAATCCGGTCTCCGAACCGGGCACGTCGCGTAATCTCCCGTACCGAGTGGTGTATTACCACCCGTTTTTTTTTTTTTTAGGACACCCATCTCAAGCTCTTCGATCAGATCGGCAAGGACTTGTCCCCTGGGATTTATGGAGTAATCTCCCCAGAGAGGATGCCTGCCGTTCAGATCTCCAAGCAAGAGATAGGGCCTCGGCAACCGTGCCACGACGCGGCAGAAGTCTCCCGGACCGAAGTCAGCTGACGGTGGAATGTACGCAGAAATGATAGTATACCTCCTATCCAGGTGCAGCTGCACAGCCACTGCTTGAAAGGGGGTATCTAAAGAGAAAGGAAGAACGGAGACATCATGCCGCGTGTAAACCGAGCCTCCCTCAGCCAAGCCATCCCGCGGTGGTGGGGTCGCAAGACCCTTATACCCCAGGAGGGCGGGCAGGGGGCACGCGCCTAGCATGGTCTCCTGCAAAAAGATAGCTAACGGCGAACGGGACGAGACGAGCCTCCGCAGCTCCTCCCTGCTGGCCCGGAGTCCACGGCACTTCCATTGAAGGAATATGCCCTCCAGGCCTAGCTCGGAGGAGACACGGGGGCCCTCCTCGAACTGAAGACCCTCACGGGAATGGCCGTACGCTTCCCGGGGGGTAGAACCCCGGGCGCTGTTGGCAGGACAAAGCGCTGAAGGCGCTGTCGCCTTCGAGGACTTATCGGGGGAGGTTGGGCTCGCCATTCGAGTCTTTTCCTCCCTCCGCCTCGAAACCTTAGGCGGGCATTGCGGCTTCGGAGGCAAGGGGCCCTCTTTTCGAGGAACCACCGTCTCTGAGCGGGAAGAGGGGGGGAGCCCTGGTTTTAGCCGGGGCAGGGTATGAACCCTTTTGCCGCCAGCTTTACCAGGGGAGCGCCCAGGTTGGGTAGAGCCCACAGAAGGGCTCCGAATGGGCGCGGAAACAACCGTGCTCGTTGGCCTGGATGGGCCAGGAGCAGAGGGTGCCTTTCTAACTATTGAGGCATATGATGTCCCAGGCAGAGCCGGGCGCGCCAGGACGAAGTCCTTAGCTTGGGGGAATGAGAGTCGATCCTGGGCCTGAACGGCCAGGATTTCTTTCTCAAGGCTGATATGCACCACATTGCTTCGAAGAAGCGGGGTGAGGCTCTCCGCAATTGACACACTTGGCCACACACGATTTAGACTTATCGTGTGTGGCCTTGGATTTTTTTATTTTTTTAGAGCCCATCTGGCGACTGCCCACTTGGGCATAAGTCTTTGGAAACACGACAGCCTAGAACTAGGCTACTTTAAAATAAGAATATGAAGTGCGGCCTTGGAGCAATTTACACAGACTTCGGGTCACCCCGACTTTGCACGTCTACAAGACCGATTCGTATGGCCGAAGCGGTGACAGTAATAGCACCGCCGCGGCAGTGGCACGAATGCCTTCACGTGGTAGCGGTACCAACCGGCACGCACCGACTCAGGGAGCTTGTCACAGTCGAACGTGACGAAGAGTGTAGGGGTGGGTCTCGAGGCCCCTTCCTGTTTTCTCATCAAACTTTCGACCTTGACCGTCCCATGGTCAGCCAGCTCTAAGCTGATGTCCTCTATGGAGTAGTCAACGAGTTCCCTCGCATAAACTACTCATTTAAGCAGGTGGAGTGCGGCGTCACACAAACACGGGTTCCATCAAGTGTCCAAAGAGCACTTATCATGGCCGCCTCAGAGGGATCTGCCGCATCCGCCAAGAGGCTCCCGTCCGAGAAACGGCTCACCTTCGGCTCTCTACCAATTACACTAGCTAAAGTTCTGCTCTGATGGATCATGTTGCCCTTGGCTAACATGCTGCCATCAGTGAAGCGAATAACTAAGAAGCGTTTGAAGCCAGCGGGCTCGAAAACGCCAGGTAACCTCTAAATGATGGGCCCCGATATTATCGAGGCTCCGCCCTCCACAATTTTGGTCTTAGTCAGGGGCTCGGCACCCAGGAGGGGGGGGGGGGAAGAGGGGTCGGATGTGCAGATCTTCACTTGGTCGCCCATACCGTCTAAGACTGGGTTGCCTCAAGGACCATGTCTATCTCAGTTGGGGGTCTCCAGTTGGCCATTCCCCCCTCCCAGGACATCACAAGTCCTGCTGACAGCAGTGTGTTTAGTCTTGTCTTGGGAGGCACAGGCCTTGACCCCGGCAAGGTTCAATATTCTTGCCAGCAGGTCTTTTGAGGGAAGCGACCGAAGGGGCCTGGCTTCTCTCTCTCCCCTAGGGGGGGTTTGCCCTACCGAGCCGCTTCAATGGGGAGCGGTGAGCTATGGGCTGCCTGCTGGCTTTCTTGGCAGTCCCCTTGGAAAGTAAAGGTGGACTACCGCTGGAAAAATGGAGGTGCTCGATGGCATCTCCAGACAAGGGGGTGAGGGGGAGTCCCTTACATCCATAGGCCAAGGAGAGGAGTAAGCATCCTCTCCGGTTAGAGAAATTTGGAGGGTCCCCTGTGCAAGCAGAGGGAGGGGACCTCCATTTTTTCTGTGGTGGTACCCGAGGGCGGCTCCGTCAATGGACAAGGGGAAATTGATGGAAGATTTTTTATTTTTTTCTTCATTGGTCATGGTGACCGTAAATTTTTCACAGGACCACCCCTCCTGCCTGGTGACCTTGCAGTCCCTCAGCATGGCGTCTCCACCTTGGACACAGAGTAAAATTGATAGAGTGCGAAGGAAAATGGATTTGAGAAAGGTATGGGCGGGGATGAAGCAGGTTTTTTAAAAACCCACCTTCCAAAACTGGAGCTCAGGGGTTAGGGAACATTGTTTAGTCCACCCTCAGCCCCGATCAGGGATAGTTGGCTGAGAAGGTCAGCATCTACCCTGTGAAAATAGTGGCCAAACAGAGAAAGTTGTGAGAGAGGATGTAGGGGAAGTGAGGAAGTAGGGGAGAAAGACAGGCTGCCTGAAAGAACAAGAGGCTAAGCTGGGGCCGTATGGGTCGCTGAGTCCCAATAAATTAGCATCTGGTTCGAAGGACCAGGTAGGGGAAAATATATCCATCAGAAATAGGTGTCCCATGGAAAGTGGAATAAGCAGAGCATTGCTCTTAAATTTAATAGAAAATATTAGTGGAAATTACCTGAATTGTGTTTCACTTTCAACCAGGAATTTTCGGAATGTAAGATCAAAACCAGCCAGCTTCGGATTCAGTGAAATGGATGACTCTCCCTGGCCTTCTCACCACTCCGCCGTCTTTAATATTGGTCTAGATCCACTATTCAAATGTGGTTGCTGAACCTCAGGAAAGAAACTCAAGTAGAGTAGGGTAGGCTAATTTTGAATAAGATAGGGAAAAGCATTTGAGGGTACCAAATCATTTCAAACTTATACTTCTTCATTTCATTGTAAGTCTTGATGATAATATTTTAATGGAGAGGGTTTATCACTCATTATAAAGTTATTAAATGTCAATATTTCAACCTGATTCATGAACAATGCCATGATTGATATTAGTGCATTTATATTTTCTGAGCCTAATGTAGAAGGTTTGGAGTGTAAGCTAATTAATCATACTTAGTTTGAACAATTCTATGGATAACCCCCACAATACCATGACAATAGGAGCAAATGTTATCTTGACCATTTTCATCCCCAAATAATAAAAACAATAAGTTACTCTGTGTCATTTTGAACTTGCGCTAATATGCTAAACCAGTTAAAGGGACCTGCCCTCAATTTGATTAATAATTTTTTGGCATCTGGAGAATTAACAAAACCAATGATGTTTAAATAACTACTACTCCTAACCTTATACATTGTGGCTCAAAATATACTACTTTCAAATGCTAATAATTCTGATTATAAATTCCAATAAGATGGACCACGAGCATTTTATTCACCCCAAAATAAAAAAAACCCTACTGTATGCCACAAAGGTTGTATAATTGTATTTAAAGATGGAATAATTGCAGAATCAGATTGAGATATTTACTTTTCATAAATAAGGGGCGATGCCCTCTCCGGCATCTAAATATTACACCAAGGACAGTAATACAACTATATGCAATGGGCGCAGGCTTAAAAATGATTTTTGGCCATTATTAAAAAAAACTAGGGTAGTTAGCAACAAGAAAATGATGAAGTTAGGTAAAGGAAATCTGCTGAAAACTTAAGTGGTTGAGAAAATTCAATTTGAAATAGCAATGCTGGTAAAATCCAAAACCTAATACAATAAATGTTGGAAAAGCTACTAAAAAGGAATTAGAACAAAATTTACTAGGTAGTAAATAACTAAGATTTGAGATGAAATGCTGTGTTTACTCTTAAATGCCATTAATAATTTAAGTTGAAGGGGTGAATGAAAATTATGGGTAACTTTACCTTGAAGAGGCCCTTTTGCGAAGGGCTGATATCAATAATAGCATATAATTAAAAAACTAAAAACTTAAATCAACACAAAAGAAAAATATTATAAAAACAAGAAAGCAGAGTGGTGGCCTACCAAATAAAATAAAATAAAGAAAGCTGGACTATGTCTGTATGCACAAACTCATCCCAACTACAAAGGACAACCCGCAGCAACCCCACTCATCCCAATACATTCCCCCAGAGTGGGACATTAAAAAAAAAGTGACAACAGTTTGGGGGACATGCAGTCGCCACAGTTGCATGCCCAATTCGAATATGACCTGAATCCATCCTGGTATTGGGAAGTAGCTTCGTGGGAACAGCCTCAATCTGCACATAACCAGGTACCCTTTATAAGACAATCTCGATATCCACCTGCCTTGCAGCAACCCAGGGGGTATAGATTCCAATACTCTGTGAGTACTCAGGGGAATTTGGGAGTTGCTAAAGATTACAATCTGGTTTCTGAACCAGGTACATCATACTATTTCCCATACCTAGCAGTATATTGCAACTAGCTCATCCGTAATGAGATGCCGTGCCTGGTAGAGTCCCAGTGACTTCAACCAGAGAGGATACGGCATAGAAGACGACCACCTCTTGTGACTTTGCGCCATCTGTGACAAGAAGTGTGCTCCAAAACGCACTTGACTGAAGATGCGAAAAACTTGCATCCATAATCAAGCTTTGAATGAACAAAGGATTGGTATAAAAGAAAGGCAAGCAACCCAAGTACTAAACGTTACAGAACCAATACCAGAGAAAAGATAGCTTGGCACTGAAGATAAGAATGACTGGTAAATGATGATTAGAAGGAAGCTTGGAGAAGTTAAACAAGGTCTGCTGACCAAAGTCGCGTGCTCACTTATTCTAATTTATGATCTTACGACCTTCAAAACTTTCAATAATTCCAGGACTAACTTTGAGATGACCTTGTCAATTATATTGGAAATAGAATTTAAAACTATATAAGGGTTTCAATTTTCTTTAGAATGGGCCAAATAGTTATAATGTTATTACCAACCAAAATAATTGCCTGGCTAACCTTGGGAGGACCTTGACAATTATATTATTCAAAAGAGAATGTAAAATAACATAAGGGTTTCAAATCTCGAAAAAAAGTAGGGATAGACCACATCAATCAAAATGTTACATCTTCCAAGTGATACTACTGTATAAAATGCCTTCTGAACACTTTGCTTGATATGAATCTCTGAATAAGCATTGATTTCACTTGATAAATATGGTAGAAAACTAACCATTAAATTATACATTTTTAATGCAGGCCTCAACATTAAAAAATTAACCTGCAATTTTTTTCTAAGCACAAATGTTAAAATTAAGAAAATATACTTTTATTTTTTTTTTCATGCTAATCAGGTTAATAATAATCAACTTCAATGCTTTTTTTATAATGATTTAATAATAATTTGGTAGGGTTTACACCTCAGCTCTTCACTCTTTTAGTATGGAGTTTACAGTTTAATATAGGCTCCGAACAACAGGTATCTACAGCATATGGCATCTATCATGTAAACCCACATTAGGATTAGATGGCGATGTACCATACCAAGTGGCATAACTTTGCTGCCATCAGAAGCAGCATTTCCAACTGGCTAAGGTGGGAATATCTGGCAATTTTTCAGGTTGGAATATAAATACATAAAAAAATATGGAAGTGTGGTCTAACAATTCAAATTACCCTAGTCATCAAAGTTAGCAATATAACTTCTTTTAATTACATTGAATTATAAACAGAGGTACCACCTGATTAACTCTAAAGAAACAACAAGTTACATTTAAAAGTATTAATTCATATATTACTGACCAATATACATAATAAAATAAATTGCACCAAAGTGCTTACTCATTAACAATGGTAGAGTTAATAGATTAGGAAAAATTGCCAAGGAAAGCATGAATGACATTGGTATAGCAATTTTTCAAGAATGCAATATAGATTAGTTAGTTTACCCACCCCCTCCTCCAAATTAATAATAATCTGAGAGTGAATTTAAATCACTGAATACACAAATAAATTGCAATAACCTTCAAAACACTCCTCAAAAGAATGGATGGTTGATTGCTCAGTTAATTTCTTTTCACATTTGAAAAACAGGTGTGTAAATATAAGCAAGTTAGATTTTGTGATCGAGATAAGTAAATCTGAAATCAGGACAAACAGAAACTGGGAGTCAATAGCTTCAACCATGCTATATCCCTCCTCCCCACAGTCTTGAAATGGGATCTACAGAGATAGGCATTATGGGTTGTATTTGCCAAGAAAATTATTACAATTGGGGCAACGATGTTCTACATCCATACACGAGTCCATACAGCAAGGGATGAGGCAGCAGCCAAGATCACAGCCTATTATACATAGGAGCGCACTGCATAGATAAGCCTTTATTGATGGAGTCTTCTTTGTCTTTGTGTTGATCTCAGCCTGGCAGCAGGGACAGATCATATGGGTACTCTCTCCTCCTAAAGGTACCACAGTCGTCACAATGGGAACAGTGGCTACACCAGGAGTGTAGGGTGCCTGTGGTGGGACACCAGCCACTGCTGCTGAATAAGGGGGAGGGGCATAAGGTGGAGGGGCTTGGTTGAATGGAGGGGCAGTGGGTTTGGACATGTTTGAAGTCGTTTAAGGAAGAGCTGTCCACGCGGAGGTACCCCTGCGAGGAACCTGAAAGAAAAACTATCCACTGTAAGAATTCTACAGGAAGGATGGCTAGTCTCATCTTCCTGAATGTATACTTCAAATCTAATTATGATTACCACTTTCAAATTACATTATTATCATCATGTTTCTAACACATCCCAGCTGATCTCATTTTTGTAGTGACTTAAATTGGTAGAAGAACATGAATCAGGGAGAGAAGACACATTGGACTAAAAACGTGTACATACGAGGCAATTCTAAACTTTCTATCTAAAATATAATCTACCATAAATTATTCATAATTTTACCGTTTTAGCTCAGTCAATACCCCTTGTTACTTTGAGTAGTTATGTTTTTTGCAGAACTTATTACAGGAGGTTCCTAATAGATGCGCAAGCACTCTAGACTTAGGGTTGATGAAGTTTGATATCTCAACTTTGAGATTATTAAACTTTTTTTTACTATTCTTGTTCTATTTATCCACATTTTTCATCAGTCCATTTCATTTAACTAACAAAAATATTCTAACTAGTTAGACCAATGTCAAATACACAGGCTCACCCAGTGGCTCTATTGCTTATTGAAGGCGACTCAAAGTGATCAAACCAATGCTTGAAATGGGCAGAGATGATGTTGAGCTTAGGAACTTATTTCAATAACCTAGGATAGAATTAGAGGTCACAATGAGATGATCTTAAGAAGGCAACCTATCTTCTTTTTTATCCTAACTAATAGCAATGGGGCATGCCAATAGCCATTATTTTCTCTCATTTTTGTCCAGCCTTCATATGTTCCACTTAACAGAGCCAAGCCTGTTTAATTCATGCACTAAATAAAATGATTGCAGTAAAAAAGGAATATGTACATACAATAAATTTAATTTTTTTCTAAAAATGAGCTTTTAAAAAAGAGTGATGGTTGTTTCAATTCATTTAGATAAGAGTAAAGGGTATCTTTATTTTATAAAATTGAGATATAAACATGCATAATATTTGAATACTTAGTTTGATGCATTTGACAAACAAATTTCTGGACATAAACTGGCATTCTATCAATGAATAATTGACATACATACATACAGTACTTCCTTGATTGTGTTGAATGAAGCTAAACATGAATTAGTTGATCTATAAGTTGACTTTGGTTTGTTATTGGTAATTTGTGTAATTCCTATACTTTACTTAATTCCCTTATCATTAGTTAATCTATATCATCAGTCTGTCCAGGTAGTCTGTAAATCGTTGCCAAATGTAGTATCTTATTTTTACTGACCCTAATACTTATCCACAGTGACAACTTTTTCCTGCTTTGAATTATTTAGACCTTGAAGGTATGCTATTACTTATATAAATAATTATCCTACTTCTCCTTTGACTAATGTACTTTAATAATGCTGGAAATCAAATTCACCTGCAATCTCATTAAATTTAGTTTCACTAACCAATGATTCTGTTACATATACTATATCTTCATCAATATCCTAACTAAATAATACATCCTTTTTATTTCTAAGATTATGAGCATTGGTATAAAGACAATTGTGACATTTATATTTCCCTCAGACCTATCATAAGTTTCCCACCTGTAAAAACCTAATAACCCAATCATACACCTTTCACAACACATCTACCACATCCCTAGTCAAATGCAGTCCATCAATTACATACATTTTTTCTTTTCATAAAATCCATCCTATACATCTAGAAATATTACACCTTCCATCTTCATTCAGCCCAATTGCATGAGACGTCCATTCACGGAAGCATAACTGTCAATACCTTTCACATTTTCTCAAACACTCACACACTTACTCTCTTAACATGATTCACCTATACATGTGTAATCCTAAAAGCATCACTTGCACCTAATCAGGACTATTATCTTCATCCATAAATCTATCCAGTCTATTCTTAAAACTGCAGGGAGGATTCTTCTATCACATGGTTAGTGAGCCTATTTCATTCATCTATAACTCAAATGTAAACCAATTTCTGCAAATCTCTTTCCTAAACTTAATTTTTTTCCTACTTAAACCTATTCCTACGTGTTCTATCCTGTTCACAAAATATAAAAACCTTACCTATATCTCCCCTATTATAACCTTTTATTCACTCAAGTTTCCTTGAACTATTCTCCTTTCTAATGTATGAAGATTTGGTCTCAAGCTTTTTTCCTCTGCACAGACTCAAGCAAACCAAAATCCATCCTATAATATGGTGACCAAAATTGCACTGCATAGTCTAGATGTAACTAATGCCAGGTACAGTTTCAGAATGACATTATATATATATATATATATATATATATATATATATATATATATATATATATATATATATATATATATATATATATATATATATATATATATATATATATATATATATATATATATATTATATATATATATATATATATATATATATATATATATATATATATATATATATATATATATATATATATATATATATATATATATATATATATATATATATATATATATATATATATATATATATATATATATATATATATATATATATATATATATATATATATATATATATATATATATATATATATATATATATATATATATATATATATATATATATATATATATATATATATATATATATATATATATATATATATATATATATATTATATATATATATATATATATATATATATATATATATATATATATAATATATATATATATATATATATATATATATATATATATATAGTATATAGATTATAGTATATA